>JASPKZ010000885.1:0-87329 GCA_030220185.1 Diploptera punctata | reverse complement strand
GGTTCCTTTTGATTTATTTTTATTTTTGTTTTCTCATACATTTTCTTAATTACTGCTATCAATATGTAGTCCATATTACAAAACGAATTTTTGTCACTACCGGGCATTCTACTATTTAGTTCTTGTGCTCTACATAGCATGGATTCTACCGATAAGGTATGGGGAATCAAAAAGAAGAATGAAGTTGTTTAGAAACGCGGATTCGGGAGCATTCTTGTTAAAAACGAATTATTTCTGCTTCCTCAGCTTAGAAATATGATATTGACCTTATAACAAGTGCAATGGCTGCTGGGAGCATAACAAGACGTATTTACTTTTCTTTCTCGTAGAAATACATCCATCCAGTTGTAAAAAAAATGAAATTCTAGACTCTGTCAACCAATTTCTGTAAACAGGATCTCCACTAACCTTTATGTATTTGTTCTTAGTCTCTTGGGTCGAAGATGTTTACATTTTTTTTAAGTGTAAAGAATATTTCTGTATTAAACCGAAAGGTACAAACATTATACCTACGTATGTAAGTTTGTAAAATCTTCAAGCTCACAAAATGTTTGTAATATTGTTTCTATAAAATCTCATAGGAAAGCTGGAGAATTTCTCTACATGTTCTACGTTCAGAGTTTAGAGCAGCTTTGTTTTTTTTTTAGCATTTCCTCCCCCCCCTTTCATCTGTGTCATGAAAATAATTGCACCAAAAATCCTAAGCTTATTTATTTGTCCTGAACCTAAAAAGCTAACAAAAGTTACTCATCCTAACACTATATTTAACCTAGGTCACATTTCAATTAGACACAAAATACTGACATATTCTAGTAAATTGTCCAATATAGTAATGTACTCTGCACAAATTCACAAATCCTATATATAACTGGCTGAGGTACACAAACCGTCCCACACAATTTTCCATCTAACATTCTTATGCCACTGATACACTAAACACTTTTCAACCATTTATAATAACGTTTGGTACTATTTTAAACATTTTGGAAGAATTTTATAAACATTTCTTACGATTTTTAAATATTTATAAATTACGCGGTGGACTAGTGGTTATGCTCCTTGCCTCTGGTCCCGAGGGTCGCGGGTTCAAACCCGGCCGGGGTTGATGGATTTTTTAGGACGCAAAAATCCAAGGAGAAAGTCCCTCCGGGAGGGACTTTAAGCCGTGGGTCCCGAGTCTGAAGATTTTCAGGCTCGTAAAAAATCCTTAAGCCTGAATGAAAAGGTCTCTAAGCAAAATTTACCGAATTCTCCCGTCCTAGTACTACCTTGGTTTCCTAGATGTCAGTATGAGGCGGAACGCTGACCACGTACCACTCAAAATGACATCTATACGAAAACAAGTGTAACTAAAATAGTATGGTTCAAATTCTTCCCTGTAGGGGGAGAGCGCCTAAATCTCTGTAAAGGGAAACATAAGGCTTACAATACAATACAATACAATACAATAAATTACGCGAATATTGTGCATCTAGTTTTACAGACGCGGAAATGCTTCACATAACATCCGCTAGGTGGCTGTCAAATCAGAGTAACCAACATTTGAAAATAATTACAAACCATATTTGAAGAAATTAACTTAATTTTGTTAGATACCAATGGGACAAGTTATTGTACATAAAATTAGTTTATAGTTTATTAAACAATATGCATGTAATTTGTTTTGTTAGGTTAGGAAATGGGAAGTTAGTTTACGTCCATTTTTTTTAGCGTTTGGGATTTTTTTTTCCGAAAGTTGGTGACGCCGGCTTCAGAGTCATCTACCGGATGCTACATTAACCATTACAGCAACTCCCGCAACTTTCGCATGCGCACTGCGATTCTGTAGAACTTGGAAGAATTCATATGCGTCGGTTTCTCCACCTTATCCATATAGCTTATAAACTAAGCATTTCTAGATATAGGGCGATAAACTGTACCACATATAATTTTAGATGTATTATACATACAGATTTTAGTCTTGTGTGGAGACCATTAATGATTATTGTTTCGTGAAAAGCTATATTTTCTCAAATAAATGTTGAGTACACAACTATTATTGTATCTCGGTATTAGTGTAGTTCCGATTTCTGAAGATCACTATTACAATTGGACGCCGTTATGCATCAACCCGCTATGCACCATTATGTAATTTCTAGAAAAAATGCGTTTAAAGATTAAGTCAATATTCACTATTTATTGCATCGTCAACTAACAATACTGCATATTGCAAGTTGTTTTTCCTTGTTTGACAGTTATGCAACAACAATATAAGAGCGGGAACATTTGACGCTTAGCTGCATGATACAAAATTTAGATTAGCATTTATGAAGATCTCGTTTCATAGCCGTTTGTTGCAAAACAACACAGAATCTCTGATAGGACTAATGGCGTTTACATTTGTCTTTAACAATAAGGCTAAAGATTTGGCGCTAAAAGTGTGCGGGCACTTATTTCATGAGCCAGTGCAACAGATAGCATCAAATATAATTTTTCATGTGGCACTTAGCCGATTGATGCATAACATAGTCTAATTGTAAGTTGTACATTATCCATTTTCTTATTCTCTCTGCCCAATTAACAAAATAATTTTCTACGCAGGCAAACGCAAAATGGCCAAACTTTAAACAATGAAGTGTCTAACTAAGGCATGTTTTATGATAAAATTTTGAAACTGTTCTATGAGACATTCAATGGATTTTATCAGGGCTTTGGAAGTCGGTGTAAGATTTATTTTCTATCTTTTTAATACAATGAATAATTAAATTAGTACGAAAAATTTCCTGAGAATAGCGCCCTTCCAAAGAAGTAAACCTACGAGGCATGCGTCATAGATATACGGTATGTCTTGAAGACTGAAATAAAATGCCACTTTTTAAATTATGGCGGTAAAGAGAGTGCCGTATATGTCCGAATGTAAGGCGAACCCCAAATTCAAGTTGTAAGAAAGTAAAAATATATATAATTTAAGGTTAACCTCAACATCAGAGATGTACGACAGAAAAGCAAAAAATAACGATCGGATCGCGAACATTATGTATCGTATATCACTTGTTAGTTTGATGCTCTGGTTTCTGTTGGCTATACTGTTTTTTTTAAGTCTCTATCAAGCGTGCATTGTTGGAAGTATTTCCTATGATCAACAGTAAGAATTACGCTGTTGGTAGTTAACAATACAAGAGAAAAATTAGTAAGAAGCCAGAAGTGAGTATTTAATATTAAGTTTATATTTAGGCTGCTTGTAACGGAGAGAATTCTAGCCAAGTGAATCTCTTTCGATGCGAATTTAAAAATAAAATTACACTGGTCAACATGATTTTTGTCTCATGAGTATCAATAGTTGTACTTGGTGCAGTTTTTTTATCGTGTTTTCAAATATGTATTCGGAATTTCTCCATCACCCACAGTTTTTATTTAAATTTCAATTAATGGATTTAAATAATTATTTTATAATAATCGTTTTTTCATCCATTTGTCCCTTGTAAAATAAAATCAAATGAGCAAACTCAGAAGATTTCAGCTATGAAAAAAGAGATAACAAGGCAAATGGAATCCTAATATGCTGGCCGATTATTGTTGGACCATCGAGAGGGATACTCTACAGGCGAAATATAGCAGAAAATCGTCATTTCTTACTTTCTTAGGCGAGTCCGAATGTTCGAATATTGTGTAGTTACGAATGTAGAAAATATTAAAGTGTTTGAAATTATAAATTCCTGTCTCTCGGAAACCCAGCGTGATGGAGAAAACCCTATATCATATTTGAATTCAGGAGGAAAAATACTATCAGAATCACATATTTTACTTTCTGAGACAAAAAAAAGTTTATTTTTTGTTGCTCGGTGTTATCTTGCACGCCCAGAAATTTAGAAACCGACATGCTAGTTGTACGTTCGGTGTTGCAGAAACAAATGTCCGACGATGGAGACTTACCATAACCTAAAATTTTATCACTTTTAAGCGAATATAAGGCACACCTCGATTTTGAAAACATAATAATTCGGTTAGAAGTGCGCCTTACATTTGGATATATACTGTCCTACCTGCATTCTAATTCGAAAGCCTTAATTCTATCTCTAATGACAGATCCTAGTGTCTACTAAATACAAACTTTTGAGTTGTGACCTTTTTTTCTTTCATTAAATGTTTCTTACTAGACTCAAAATGGTGTCCAACTACTAGATTTACAATTCTCACATATTAATCAAAGTATAGTTTATATACCGTATAGGTTTTTACCATAATTAGAGTACTAACAAAACATTTCAGCGTGTTATTGCCTCGCCAATCGCGTTGACGCTCCTAATTAAAGAAGGGGTTCAATTGGTTGTTTATTTTGATGAACTTTTAACAATACTATAAATATTATTAGCAGAAAAAAAGCAACCCGCTTGTCAGTGCGATCCTTGAGGCTTTAATAAAAATGAGAAAATGTTATGCAATCTTCTGCTGTATACCTTCCACTTGTTAGCCATTCTATATTGTTTAATGTTGTCAAATTGTGTAATTAGGAATATTATGCATTTTTTTACTAAAGGATCCAAAGAATCTCTGTCAGGAAAAAATAGGGATCCTTTAAGAAACTTAAATTAAATAATAATAGTCCAAAGATTTACGATAGTCCATAATGCTATTCCTTTATCATATTATAATTATATTATAGCATGTTATTGACAGTTTAATACATGTATTACTATTTTCCTCCATCTGGTTTATTATAGCCTTTCTTTCAAGATACAGGGTGTTCCAAATTGATGGACGGGGTTTCAAAGTTATTTAATTTCCCTTACATGATATATATAAGAACAAAAGTTACATGGGATTAAAAGAGAAACTCTTCGAGTTTTCATAACATACTTAATAAGTGTTCCATGTGGACATCTTTCGTCACATGGTACACATCTACCCCAATAGTCGAATTCCTCCCAAACCTTGGTCAGCATATTTGGAGTAATGCATTCAACAGTAGCAACAATCCTTCTTCTCAAGTCTGGAAGGTCGACCGGAAGTGGTGGTACGTACACATGGTCCTTCACATACCCCCACAGGAAGAAATCACAAGGTGTGAGATCGGGAGACCGAGGAGGGTGTGGGAATGAATCATGTCATCCCGACCGACGCGTCATTTGGTGTTCGTGGACGTCCTGGCCTTTTCCTTTTACATATACATCTAGTTGTTTCTAACTGTTCATACCATCGACGGATAATTTTGTCTGTCGGAGGATCAATTCCAAATTGCCATCGGAAAGCTCGCTGCACTGCAACAATGGAACCAGACCTCGCAAATTGCAACGCACAGAATTACTTCTGTACACGAGTCGCCATTTTCACAAATTTAATGCTGACGACGTAATAACGACAAGAACAAATTACTTTGCTTTGAGATAAATCAGTAATAATAAATGTCCCCTGACCGCGTTACGAGCGCTGTGCAGGGTAAGGATAATGACAGGGCTGCTGTCAATTATCTATGTGACACAATTAAACACACTTTATTAAATAAGACTAGAAAAGAAACCATTTTAAAGTTTTACAAAGTATTGGCAGTTCCATCTCTTATCTATGGATGTGAAACCTGGACATTAACAAAGGCAGATAGTAAACAAATAGAGGCTGCAGAAATGAAGATGTTGAGAGCAATAGCAGGATACTAAAGGACCGATAAAAAGAAAAACGAAGATATAAGAACAGAACTTAATATATTTAATCTCTGTGAAAGAATAAAATATGATCAACATTCTTACCTTCAGCACGTATTACGAATGAATGAACAGCGCATACCAGAAGAATGTATAATTATAAACCAAAAGGGAGAAGAATGTTGGGAGTCCATTGAAGAGATGGAAGGACCAATTCACCTATAATGAGATCGGGCTTCATCCTTGTTGTTGATGATGATGATGATGATGATGAACAAACTACTGCACACAGGATATGAAAATTTCACGGTTTTTCTTTCATTATAGCAAATAATCACGCATCCAATTTCGTTTGTAAAGCTATAACAACTACTTAAAACTCCGTCCATCAGTTTGGAACACGGTGTATTTATAGCTTAGATATGTAAGTTGTTTTTCAGTTTACTTATATTAAAAATGATAGCTAATGGAAAGATAAGTATAACAGCAATTCATGTTAAGGGGTGGATGACCAGCCTGTGAATGGTTGGATGCTGATTTGCTTGTTCCCATTGTGATCATGCCCGCAGGGCGGACTGCACTACAGTTCGGTGTCGCGGGAGGGCTCGAGTTTGTCCGTGCCATCGACGTATGTAAGTTACGTTGTCGTAGAAATGTATTCTTTCTCTGTTCCTTCTTCCTCCGTCCGCCTTCTGTTGCGTGCATTGATGAGTTACGTCCGTTTGCTGCTGCCATAATGATTATAATTTTATTTTTTTTATTTTATTTTTTGTGTGCGTTCTTTAGAATCATGCACACTGCTTTACTTGCACAAACAGTGATTAGATTTGGATTCATAAAAGTGTGCATATTCTATAGAAACAATGTGTTTGCTCTAATATTTCTCTTCCAGCCACCATTAGGAAACAACGCACAAAAAACTGTATGGCGGGTAGTCATTTTACACGGCCAATATTATTTTGCTGATGTGCATGTTATCATCAAAACAACATTGTGACCATAAAGTTCCTCTGAAGTTTTAGGTAGATCCTGGTTTGTAAACTTGTAATAGAGCCAAATCCAACTATGTTTGGCGTAGTGTTGACTCTTCAGTACCCCTTCCACATTCTGACAGTAATTTGTCAACATCCAATCAATGATATGGTTATGGAAGAAAAGGAATCTATCATATACAGGATGTAAGGGGTATAAGTGCCATTATTTTAACTGATGAGTATTCTTGTAAAGAATAAAAAAGATCTAATTGCAATATTTAAGTAATTATTAAAGTTTACAATAAATGTTGGACATTTGGCAATGTTGCTGGATGGAGAGGAGCGTTTTTACTCTGTACAGCTGATTCCAGACAGAACTCAGCTGATTTATACGTATAATCGCTTGTACTGTTTCAACCCTTCTGAACATGTTGCCACATCTCTCATTCCAGATTATTAATAAATGTAAGCATGCATCATTGTTTAATTTAATAAAAATGCCATAAATAACGCAAATATTTTAAAGCTAATATTAACTTGTTAATCTTGATAAATACACTTACTGATGTATGTAATTGTTTTTGTATTTTTACTAACAATACAAGCAGTATATCGCAAATAAAACACGAACATATTATGACCTTGTAGAAGATTTTTCATTTGTTGGTCGATTTTCTGAGAAAACTACCAGGTTTTGATCCTATGTTGTATGGACATTTTTTGATTCTGTAGACCGTCCCCAATCACTATGACTTCTACCCTTTACACCTGTATATTTTTTCAGAAGACTATGTAATGCTGTCTTATATGTAACCTCGTTTATTGACTGTTATTTCCTAAAGCTCTGTAATCAGTACTTTGATGTTCATCTCACAATCATTATTACATGGAACAAAATAATCCAGATGTTGTGTTTGCTTTGATAAAACTTTATTTTGTTATGAGCAGAATTCACAGTATTTCACTATGCTATTTATTAATTAGATATAAAGTTGGAACCAATTTGAATTACAGAACAGATTTCCCAATAACTATAAAGCTATACAGTCTTACTAATAAAAATATCTAATACAGGCTTTCATCAGTTGTTTAATTATACAATATATAAGCCTTATGTAGATCACGTATAATTTCCTTACTAATAAACGTTGTGCCGGAGCTATATAACAAAACAGCAGTTATACACAATACGTCACATATTCGTCATCAAAATGACGTCAGAACAATATTACTCGCAGTTTGTAACAGAAATAAAACAACATCAACTAGTGATTATTGTGTAAGAAATGAATATGGATAAGAATTAATAGAGATTCCCTAATTGAGGAGGTACGGAAAAAATAAGTGTGTTTTAATTTATATACATTTCACTTCACGCAATGTCGAATAAAACGTAGAATTGGTTTCACAGATAATGTGCTGGCCATCTAACGTCAAGAATTTCGACCAATTCTTGGAAACTAATAAAAGCTTTCCCCATTACTTATGAATTATATGCAGTGTTTTAAGATGCGTTAGAAAACGTTCAAAATAGTAGGAAATGTTACCGAAAAAAAAATCACTATAGTTTGACCGGGAACCGAACCTACGACCTCACGCACCGTAGTTAGAAGCTCTAACCACAAGACTACCAAGTTAACATGCAACATGCTGCAATAATAGTACCTCTATACTTAAATACATTTTTATGTCGGTGTGTGTGTATTAAAGATGCAAGAAAGTTTTCTTAAAAAATAATATTATGAAGCATTTAAGCTAAATTCAGGTTAACTTGTCTACAGCAATTATTGTAGAACATATCCTTTTGTGATTCAATGTTCAATTTAAAATATTTTTAGACCTAATCGAGAATGAGTGTAACGAAAGGCATTTTATGATGCCTTTATTTTCCTACCCAGAGCTTTATTAATATTATTTATGCCCTGTGCATCCATCAAACAGTCGTTAAAGTGTTGCATTTTGGGTTAAATTTGAGGAAACTTTCATCAATATCATAAGAAAACAATCAGTTGATCTTGATGTCCGACATTTTGTCTAGTTATAGAATCCTTAAACAAGGGTGGAGGCATGTATAACGATTCCCATGTAAAGTTGTACACCTCTTCTACACTGAACAGCTAATACAGTGTTTATTAGTAAGAATTTTCAACTGAGATGTGTATAAACCTTGTATAAAAGTTATATATGGATTATTAGTAAGAGGGAAAGTGTTAGTTATTTATAATATAATGATAAATTCATATTTATTTTTATGTGTAACAAAAGTTCTAGCCTGAAATTCACTCAACAACACTTTCTAGAATTGTGAGATGTAATTTTAACTCACATTAGTTCTATTCATCTGATTAGGTCTTAGGTTTATTACTTTATTATTTTTTATTTACTTAATGCAGGGCACTTGAAATACAGATCATTCACCCAAATGGAGACCTTATTAACATATTTGTAATAACTATACACAATAGAAACAATAACATAAACACTATAAAAATATAAAAAAAATAATCTTAAGTAGATTAGGGGGTTTGCAGTGAGAACATTTTCCCTCTTGCCTCCCAGTAGCGTTGATGGAGTGTAGCAGTTGTTAGTGCAGAACAGTGGAGCAGGTGAGCAGAAACCATATTGGGCACCAGTCCTACACAGCATGTAGAAAGGATTGTTCAATATTCCCAGACGATTAAGATGGGTAGCGAGACAGTCATGTCCTGTTGCAATCCGAAATTTTGCGACTTCTTTTCGTGGCCAATCTGGTACTTCAGAGACAATATTATTTCTCCATTGGCTTTCTTTGGTACTTTCTAACAATGCCAGGTGGTATTTAGATTTTATCTTGGAGTGGATAGCAGTGGCAGATCTATGGTAAGGAATTTCTTTCATGGGTGCTTGTAGAATTTGAGTGCCTCGTTTTGCAAGTAGATCTGCAGCTTCATTTCCTGCGATCCCACAGTGTGATTATATCCATTGTAGTGCAACTCGCTTTTGGAAGCAAATAAGGCTGTTGATGAATTTCCTGCACTCTTGGCATCAGACATCTACAAACAATGCGAACAAAACAGCTATGGAACGAATGCAAGAATAAAGATTACCCAGGAAAACATTGGAATGGTGTCCACCTGGAAGGAGGAGGAGGAGAGGAAGGCCTCGAAACTCGTGGATGCAGTAAATAAGAACTGGAATGAGAGCAAGAGGACTGAAAGGCATGGATTGGATGGAGAGAGACAAGTGGAGAAGAAAAATAAAACTTTAGGCACAGAATGATGTGTAAACATTAAAATTCTGTATATAAATAAAAAAAATATTACTATTATTATTAGAAGATCCGAAGGGGTATATTAGAGGATGTGAAGAATTTGACTATCTGGGAGTAAAAGTGGATGAAGAAGATAAACAAGAATTTGATATTAAGAACAGAATAAATAAAGGTACAGCAATAACAACAACGATAAATGGAGTTTTATGGAACAGATGTATAACCAGAAAAAATAAGTTACAAATATATAATTCAATAGTGAGAAGTACTGTCACATATGGAGCTGAAGTTTGGAAATTCAACAAAAACTTAGAACAAAAACTTATGTCGATGGAAATGGATTTCTTGAAGAGAGCAGCAAGATGTTCAAAATTACAAAAAAAAATAAGAAACACTGACATACGAGGAAAAATGAATATTAGATATTGAATAGTAGATTAGGCCTATATAAGATACAAGCAATTAAATTGTATGGGCATGTACGGCGAATGCAAGAAGAAAGGTTGCCCTTAATGAAGTTGCCCAGAATCTGAACTGAAGTTCCCTAAAATGTGAATACTGCACATTGATATAGATCCACCTTCTTCCCTATTCATAGGAATGTCTCAGGTGTGATTTTTTTAAATTAAATCTAGTCATGGTTTCATTCATCCATTTTCATAAGTAATGCCACGAGTGATTTATCTAGAGAATTCAGAAATCAAGAGTGGCATTTGTTAGGACTATTTAACGAATAAAATTAAGCTGTTTACTCACAAATCATTATTTAAATATAGTTATTTTGAAATAGTTATATATTTAATGTAAACGGCGATGTTTCAAAACAAATTATAAATGTTTGTTGTGTTTCATTTGTTCATCACTGCAACCAGATAATATTATTTATTGCCAAAGGATCGCAATATTGTAGGAATGCACCCTAGTGGAGAAAATATTAACCAACATTATAGGTTATTAATTAATTTCTGATGTCCTATGATGTAAATATGTCAATTATATTTTTCTGGAACCTGAAATCCTGGAAAATAATACGTTTAAGAAAGCGCAAACAGTGGTTTCTTTTTTTTTGTGATATAATCAATTGCTATAAATGTTTTATATTATCTCCCGCAAGCACTATATGGTTACATTCGTGCACTGTATATAGAATCTGGTAGCCACATGCGTTCTAGAATTCTTACATCTTAATACATAAAATGTTATATTCAACGTATTTTTTAGAGAGTCAGTCACTGCAAAATAATGCTCTGACCTATTCAGAATGTTAAAAAGGAGGAGCTTGATTTTCATCATTATCAACAACAAGGATTAAGCCCAATGGCCTGTCCCAAAAATCTTCTCCCTTTTGGTTTATAATTATACATTCTTCTTGGTATGCGCTGTTCATTCATTCGTAATACGTGCTGAAGATAAGCATTTTGATAGTATTTTATTCTTTCACAGAGATTAAAGGTAAAGTGTTCCCACTACAGGCCTCAGGAGGCCCTTGGGGTAGTAGGAGGTTAAGGCTCCCACTTTTTCTTGACAATCGGCACTTGATGTCAGCCGGGTTGTCAGCCCTGCGTGACGGCCGCCTTTACCCCAGAACAAGCGTCTGGTACTCATTTCAGTTAGAGGCTGAGTCGACCCCAGGGCCATAGTGCCGCCAGAAGGTTTGGGTCAGTTTAAAAATCCTGACCCCACCGGGACTCGAACCCTCGACCTTCCGGCTTGTAGCGCAGTGCCTTAACCACTACGCTACGGCGTGCCCCCAAAGTAAAGTGATCCCACAACAGACCCGGGGGCCCTTGGGGTAGTAGGAGGTTAAGGCTCCCACTTTTTCTAGACAATCGGCACTTTATGTCAGCCCTGCGTGACGGCCGCCTTTACCCCCAGAACAAGCGTCTGGTACTCATTTCCGTTAGAGGCTGAGTCGACCCCAGGGCCATAGTGCCGCCAGAGGGTTTGGGTCAGTTTAAAAATCCTGACCCCAACGGGACTTGAACCCTCGACCCTCCGGCTTGTAGCTCAGTGCCTTAACCACTACGCTACGTCTATCGGCCCTTTGGTATCCTGCTATTGCTCTCAACAACTTCATTTCAGCAGCCTCTATTTATTTACTATCTGCATTTGTTAATGTCCAGGTTTCACATCCATAGATAAGAGATGAACTGCCAATACTTTGTAAAATTTTAAAATAGTTTCTTTTCTAGTTTATTCAATAAAGTACGTTTATTGACACATAGCTTGATTTTAATACTGATAAAATCAAATTGATAAAATCGAGGTGAAAAACGACTGTGATTGGTTGTAAATCAAAATTCTTTGAAATGTGATTGGTCATTGACTCCCATTTGGGGCACGAGTTAAATAGTCACTTAAAACTTTGCAGGAACTCTGTAGTCACACTGTTTTATTTGAAGGGAACGTCATTTTATTGAATGAATTCAGGAAACCAGCAATGTTCTGCGAATTTAGTTCATTGCTTATTAATACAATGGTAAGTATGTGAAGATACAAACTCCATTAAAATCACTAAAAATTATCATATATATGTGTAAATGTGATGTACTTTAAAGATTACAATATTGTGGTGTTTAGTTACTGAAATATAATTTAAAAGAAACATTTTATACAACAATAAATACAGCTAATTATGGACTATTCTAATAACCATTTTCAATGTAAAAAAACTTGGCTTTCTCTCAGTTTAATAAGAAAATGTCAATGTCATTGTATTAAAAATTATTAAACAAAATATATTTTTGCGCGATACTGCGTTTTGTCGTACTTACAGCAATGGCGACCATGATTGAAAGTTCAACTTCGTACATTTCGGAGTTCCCAACCTAAATAACTATATTGTAATATTACATATTACCGTGTGGGAAGTAAAACCACTGCCCTCTATGTATACTACATACAATGTATATACAGAAAATATCCAAAAGATAGTGTTAATATACATTATACGAAACAAATCACTGCATTTTAAATGAACTGAACTTTATTTGAAACAAAATAAAACAATAAATACGTACTTGCGGCCATGTTATCGATAATTGTTCTCAAGGCCTCCTGTTGTTTCAACTAATAAACATTGCCCACACTGTTAACGTTAGTCAATTGTTTGCAATGAACGCAAATATTTCCAACAAAGATGTTATTGATCCCTATTAGGTTCGTCTTCCGGGCATATAGGCCGTGGTCCAGTCGTTCTTCTACTCGACGTTTCGTCTACTGCTGCGGTAGACATCTTCAGGAGATACTGCGTGCTCTCTGTGAACTCCTCAACAGTCGGCTGCAGACTGGCTGGTCGTTGGAAACTCCCTCCCTATTTATAGGCACGCCCCTGGTGGAGAGGCGGTTTTCTGCGCGGTCCGTGTTGCGTGCTGTTAATAGGGATCAAGACGCCGGCCGTGAAAGCCTACAGTTATACAAAAGATGTTATTATTTTACTATTATTTATTATTTTGAAAACACCATCGCGCAAAAAATAATGTACAACGCACGTTTGTGAAGTGTTTTACAGAATCTCGGAAATTAAAAACCTCGCATCGTAATATACTATTTCCACATCCCCACATTAATATATTATTACATTTATTAATATCCTTATCAATATTGACTTCTCTTCTTTTTTTGGTAGAATAATTTAAAATGCCTACACTACATAATTGTATATGTTATATAGGGTAGGGTGGTTCTACAGTGAGACAATTTTTTTTTCTAAATGCCTTAAATTGTTTTCTTTCATACTTACAGTGCCAATTTTTTGCAGGAAGTCACATGTCTTTCTTTACTACAGGCACACATATTAATAGTTTATGCAGATTCAAATGAAAAATAAAAAACACAAGTTTATAAACAACTGAATTATGTCTCAGTGTGGCTCATGCTGGTTCATAGTGAGGCGAAACTCTTTTAAATTTGAATTACCAAATTTAACTTCAAAAGTTAATCTGTCTTTTTGAAGAACCAAATTGTTTTGGCTTTGGTAAAATCATTTTTACATCTTTTACGTTGACACATGTCATGTCTAGAATGTCCGGAAAAGCAAATTTGTTGGAATTCTTCACGCACCTCATAAAGGAAACTTCCACATCGCCAAAATGATCTTTCTTCTTACTGACTGCAGCTACTTAATAAATTGGTTTTGTTTTCCTTTCAAATTAAATTAAAATGAAATCACCAACTGATGGTTACCTCGGAAGAGCTGCAAATCTGATGAAACTGTCTTCATCATCCGAAGATGAAGAAATGCAGGACCAGCCATTTTCTTCTGTCTTGTTGGCTGTCAAATAGTTTTTCCTGCTCTGTTTACTCTGCGCTGAAGACTTTATTTTTCCCTCGGGGGCCATTTGGTGTTAGGATAGACTCTCTGGACCACTTTGGATTATGACAGGCCCTAGGGACAACTTGAGATTAGATTAGGCCCTCGGGGGTCACTTGGGATTAGATTAGGCTTTCGGAGACCACTTGTGGTTATGTTAGGCCTTCGGAGGCCAGTTGGGGTTGTATTAAGCCCTCGGGGTAACTTTGGGTAGGTTTCGACCTCGGGGCCACTTTGGTTTAGGTTTGGCCCTCGGGGGCCACTTTGGTTTAGGATAGGCCCTCGGGGGCCATTTGGTTTAGGATAGGCCCTCGGGCCATTTTAGTTTAGGATAGGCCCTCGTGGCCATTTTGGTTAAGATAGGCCCTCGGGGGCCACTTGGGTTAGGTGAGGCCCTCGGGGGTCACTTGGTGTTAGGTTAGGACTTCGGGACCTCCTTGGGTTATGTTAGGCTCTCGAGGGTCACATTAGGTTATATTAGGCCACGGGGCCACTTGGGTTAGGTTAGGCCATCGGGGGCCACTTGTGTTAAATTAGGCCTTCAAAGGCCACGTGGGGTTAGGTTGGGCCTTCGGGGGCCACTAGTGAGATGTTAGGACCTCTTTCGGTTATTTTAGATCCTCGAGGGCCACATTAGGTTATATTAGGCCCGCGGAGGCCACTTGGGTTAGGTTAGGCCCGCGGGAGCCACTTGGGTTAGGTTAGGCCCTCGGGGGGCCACTGGGTGTTAGGTTAGGCCTTCGGGACCTATTTGGGTTATGTTAAACCCTCGAGGGCCACATTGGGTTATATTAGGCCCTGTGGGCCACTTGGGTTATGGTAGGCCCTCGGGGGCCACTTGGGTTAGGGTAGGCCCTCGGGGGCCACTTGTGTTAGGGTAGGCCCTCGGGGGCCACTTGGTTAATGGTAGGCCCTCGGGGGCCACTTGGGTTATGGTAGGCCCTCGGGGGCCACTAGGGTTAGGGTAGGCCCTCGGGGGCCACTAGGGTTAGGGTAGGCCCTCGGGGGCCTCTTGGGTTAGGGTAGGCCCTCAGGGGCCACTAGGGTTAGGGTAGGCCCTCGGGGGTCACTTGGGTTAGAGTAGGCCCTCGGGGGCCACTTGGGTTAGGGTAGGCCCTCGGGGGCCACTTGGTGTTAGGTTAGGCTTAGCCATGAGCGGTCACCCATCCAATGTTATGGACGGTCATCCATCCATCAGTCAGCCAGGCTCGATGATCATTTTTACCGAGGGACCGGATCCTCGGCTGGTGGGTAGAGTCTCTGGAGTGAGGGGATGGCCTGGGTCTGTGATCAAGTGTTGGTGGGACTGAGACAAATGATGTATTATCCAGAGTTCACGGACCGCGAGGAAAATAAATGACTTAGATATACCAATGTCATCAAAAAAGGCATTAGGTGCAAGCAAATACACACCAAATATGCTAGCCTATATGCTAGCCAGAGAAACCTTCTTCCTAGAAGACCTGAGGCAAAGGATACTACTGCCAGCAACGGAGCCATATAAGAAAGTCATCGAAAAAAAGAAACAGAGAGAAAAAGAGATCGACCAAGATTTCTACGCCTCAGATGCCATGGTAAACAGAGAGTGGGCGGGAAGTAACCAACCACAAAGGCACAGAATCATAGGTTTAGCAACACACGGATATCATCACAAAATGTGCAAAAATAAAAAATTCCACCAACCGAATGATTCGTGTGAATGCAAGATATGCGACCAAAAGTGTGAGCGATACCATTACAAACAATGCAGAATATGGACGGGATCGCTGAACGAACTCATAAAAGACAAATCATAAACTTATAACTTAATGCTCTTTCGAGTGCCTCTTACCAACTTATTATTATACCAATATCTTGTGTCAGTTATTTAAATGTGGCGGACCGCAGTGAGAACGAAATCAACCATAACTGTTATATTGTGTCGTTTTTTATTGGTGTAGGAATTGAGTATCACAACACACTTATAGCATATGTTCATCCCGGGAATCTCCTGAACATTTTGCAAAAAAAAACCGATCTCAATCGGATCAACGGTATGGCCTCGCATTAAGTACGAACAAACATTTTTATAGATTGGATTCAATACTTCTCACTGAAGGACAAATTATATTTCAAGAGAAAAGTTATATGCTCAGACTGGGATTTGAACCCAGGACATTTGGCTCTCTATGTCAATGCTCTACCAACTGAGCAACCTGAGCGCTCCAATCTAAACGAAAATGTTTCTCTTAACATTGTTAATTCTCGAAAATATTATTAATTCTCGAAAATAAATGTCTTCTAAAAAAGAAGCCGCCATTTGCATGATCGAGCAAAGGTTTGTAGCATTTGGCGCTCGGGAATTAACAATGTATTAGAGAAGAATTTGCATGTAGGTTGAAGTGCTCAGGTAGCTCAGTTGTTAGAGCATTGGCATAGAAATCAAAGGTCCTGGCTTCAAACCCCAGTATAATTTTTCTCTTCAAATATAATTTGTGCCAGTACTTGTTAAAATATTGCAAAGCTAAAGTGAAATAAATACATATGATGGATATATGGTAATTCACATACCTGCATTCCTTGACGGTTGTATTTTAATGGTGAAAAATCGTCACTCTTCCTACATTTCTATCCTAAAGTAATTCTGCATGAAGGCTGGTCTTTCACTGCAGTCATAGCATTTTCATGCTATGCTTTGCAGCTTTACTAGGGAATTATAGGTGCGGTAGCTTCCCGTTGCTTTCCACACCAGTGAAGGGTGATGATAATAATAAGGATGATGATGATGGCTGGATGATTTTCGGAGACCAATGGGCCCTAAGCTTCCCAACATCTGTCTTACAGGTGAGGAGAAACCCCGGAAAAAACCTCACTCAGGAGGCTGACCCAACCAGGAATGGAATCCGGGCAGCACGCTACCTCGAGACCACAGCAGTGTGTTACGAAAATATATTTTTCTTAATTCTATCATAATTTCATTATAAATTTCAGTTTCAGTATGTATTTACTTGGAGTTAGTGCCTATTTTAGCCAAAATCCTGGGTTGAATCTTAGTTTGATTAATTTCTTCATAATATTAATCCAATAGTTATCTTCAATAAGTCACTACATTTTGTTACAACTACCAATCACCATTTTGCTTCACCTAAAATAATAAATATACAGTTATTTAACATATAGCCTAATAATTGTATAAAAATCAATGTTTGTTTGTTTGATCGTTCGTATTCTATGCGCGGCCATACCGTTGATCCGATTTTGATGGGGTTGTTTGCAAAATGTTCAGGAGATTCCCAGGATGAACATAGGCTGTGAGAGAGTTGTGATATTCAACCCCTTCACACTTAAAAATCACCATTTGTGGTGAAAAATGTGAAATAAAGTCCCTATTTTGACGCTTAAATGGCTTACGCTGCCTAAACCATAACAAATGCATCAAATTAATGTACACAGAATTGAATATCTCAAAAACCTCTACAAAAAAGTCCGCAACAGCATATGTTTATCTTTTACGGATAACACACAATAACCATTTTTTTTTGTCTTTCATTGATCCCAAGCAGATCGGGATAAGTACATTCCTGGGCATGCGTGCTCTGCCATACCATTGATCCGATTTTGATGGGTTTTTTGCTAAATGTTCAGGAGATTCCGGGGATGAACATAGGCTATAAGAAAGTTGTAATTCTCAACGCCTTCACCCCTAAAAATCAGCCTTTGTAGTGAAAAACGTGAAATAAAGTCCCTAGTTTGACGCTCAAATGACTTATGCTGCCTAAACCATAACAAATACACAAAATTAATGTACACAGAATTTAATATCTCAAAAACCTCTACAAAAAAGTCTGTGACAGTATATGTTTATCTCTTACGGATAACTCACAATATCCATTTTTGTCTTTCATTGATCCCAAGCAGATCGGGAGAAGTACATTCCTGGGCATGCGTTCATTCGATTGAGATGGGGCTTTTTGAAAACTGTTCATGAGATTCCGGGGATGAACATAGGCTATAAGAAAGTTGTAATTCTCAACGCCTTCACCCCTAAAAATCAGCCTTTGTAGTGAAAAACGTGAAATAAAGTCCCTAGTTTGACGCTCAAATGACTTATGCTGCCTAAACCATAACAAATACACAAAATTAATGTACACAGAATTGAATATCTCAAAAACCTCTACAAAAAAGTCTGTGACAGTATATGTTTATCTCTTACGGATAACTCACAATATCCATTTTTGTCTTTCATTGATCCCAAGCAGATCGGGAGAAGTACATTCCTGGGCATGCGTTCATCCGATTGAGATGGGGCTTTTTGAAAAATGTTCAGGAGATTTCGGGGATTAACATAGGCTATAAAAAAGTTGTAATTCTCAATACCTTCACCCCTAAAAATCACCCTTTGTAGTGAAAAACGTGAAATAAAGTCCCTATTTTGACGCTTAAACGGCTTATGCTGCCTAAACCATAACAAACACACCAAATTAATGTACACAGAATTGAATATCTCAAAAAACTCTACAAAAAAGTCCACATCATATGTTTATCTCTTATGGATAACTCACAATAACCATTTTTGTCTTTCATTGATGCCAAAAAGATTGGGATATGCAGATTCCCAGGCAAGCAATAACAGCGCACGGCTGGTGGTAAAAACACATTAACATTTCTTTATGAGTAGCAGCGCACGCCGGGTATTAGCTAGTGTATATATAATTCCAAAATAGCAATATATATTTAAAATGTTGTAATAATATTAATATAAAACATAATTGAATTTTAATATCCAGTATTTTTAAATCAGCATTTACAAGAATGAATGTTTTACATTTTGATTTTTTTATTTCTGTTAATGACATTTCACTTGCACATATATATGGTAATTTACAAGCTTCAATTTATTATATTTTGTTTTTGATAGAAACAAATTATTTTATTAATACATTTTTATTTCTCTATTTTGCAGTACTTATTAGTTATTCATATATGATCATGTATAGACTCAGCAAAGTGTTGGATTCTACAGTATCTACTGGAAGAATGTATAATAATTTTACAGGATCACCTGGATAGAAGGCTAAGTTGCTATGTTTACATTATCACAGTCATGTTAGACAAGAACATTGTAGATATTCCTGATTTCAGCTAATAGGCGGATGTTAGTGTGGCATTTACTTCATCTTCAATATTAATCAGCGGTGCATTTATAGAAATTTGATCCTCAGATTATGAAATATGTTACCTGGTAGTCTTGATTAGATGTGATGTGATTTTATTTTCATTTTTTAGTTACTGGATGTATAATACATTCATGAAAAATTTGCATGCATATACTG
This sequence comes from Diploptera punctata, assembly GCA_030220185.1. NCBI lineage: Eukaryota > Metazoa > Arthropoda > Insecta > Blattodea > Blaberidae > Diploptera > Diploptera punctata. The sequence goes on along the minus strand of JASPKZ010000885.1, from coordinate 67,863 downwards.
GTACAGTAAATGTATGGATACAAAATAAACCTACTTGTATTTATATTATTTTTAGTCTGCTCATCTTACCTCAATATTAATGCTGATTTGTTCTTGTAAACATGTTTCAAAACAATCGTCAGAATTGTTTTGAAACATGTTTACAAGAACAAATTAACATTAATATTGAGGTAAGATGATCAGACTAAAAATAATATAATTAAAATAACCTCAAAATATCACTTCCTAAAATGAAATATTAACTACTTAATGTAGTTGAATAAACTTACAAATAACATTAAAAACTTTTTTTTTAATTTTGTATTGTGTTGCTATTATTCTTCAGGATATCCATTTTCAAATATATATATTTTTTAATTCAGTTATAACTCTCTGTATCTTTTTTAAAAAATTAAAATTTAATAGTAAAAATTATATGAAAGAACATTACGGATATTAAATAATAAAAATATTATACCATAAATCATTTATGTATTGACTTAGGCTTTCACGGCCAGAGTTAATATGATCTTGAAGATTTCCGGGCTGTTGGCCGTGGCCTTTGAGGCTTGAAGTTCCCCGTCGTTTTGCCAGAGACTGCATCCAGCATCGTCAAGGGTTGTCTTGAGACTGGCAATTTTGTTGACTGCCTGCCCTATTTATACAATTCATCGCGCAGAGAACACATCGCGGTTAACTGTATAAATAGGGCAGGCAGTCGACAAAATTGCCAGTCTCAAGACAACCCTTGAGGATGCCGGAAGCAGTCTCTGGCAAAACGTCGGAGATCTTCAAACCTCAAACCACGGCCAACATCCTGGAAATCTTCAAGATCATCATAAATATTTACGTCATCAAAATGCCACATAAATCTTTCATACTTCTTTTTATAGGATTAGATATTTTGTTCTTAGTAAAGATGGTGAATCCTGTGCATCGTATCTAATAAATATTTGTTTTTTATTTGACATTTTTCAATATGTTGCCCATATCATTGTCAACTTGTCCAGTCTTAAAGGACATACATAGGTAAAACATTAGAATGAAGGAACATGTTAGATATGTAAAAAATGAGAAGAGAAATAGAAAAATCTGCAGTAGTTGCCCACATCTGGTCAGAAAAAACATAAAATCCACGTAAACACTAAATTATTAAAACAGTTTGAAAACACTGAAGAGCTCGTAGTTTGGGACAAGACTATATCCAGAATAATCAAATTGGATTATGAATTTTGAAATTCCTGGGGAAAAAGATTTGATTCATAAGTTCTTTGGTCAACCTGAAGATGGAGTGGGAATTCGACATCCAGGTCCGAAACATAAAAATGAATAGTCTGGACAACCTGACAATCGTATGAACAACATATTAAAACATGTCAAATAAAAAACAAATATTTATTAGATAAGATACACCATATGAACATTATTTGTTAAGAAGTAACTCATAATGTTACTTTCTATTGCAATTTAATAATTTCCTTCTTAATTGGATATTAATTTATAGGTCTTCTTTAATGCCTGAAACATTTTTTAAAATCAGTAACCACATGCTGTTTTTCTCCAATATTTAGCTAACCTTTTTCTTCCTGATTTTTTACTCTTTTTGGTTATAAGTTCCATTAAGATTCATATTTTTTCATAAATAATGAACAAAAATAAAAAATGAAACAAAATAATTAAGATTTTGGTCTGTGTAATTCTTACCTCGTATGGTTGTTTTTGTCGTTAACATATGTTTCAAGGCTTGTGAGCCTCATTTTCAGCGATTATAGATAGAGCTCACAAGCCTTGAAACATATTTTTTTAACTTTCACAGGGAAAAAACATTATGAGGTTTAATTTAAAAATTAAATTAATATTTTTAATACCTCACCTCATATCCTTTTTCTTCTAGACTGCAGTTTCGGAGCTATATCTTCATCATCAGTAACCTCTCGTCGATCGATGTTATGTCATTTCTTGACGGTTTGCAAGAAGAAAACATAACACCGGTCGACGAGAGGCTACTGATGATGCAGATATAGCTCCGAAATTGCAGTCTAGAAGGAAAAGGATATGAGGTGAGGTAATAAAAATATTAATTTAATTCTTGAAACATATGTTAACAACAAAAACAACCATAAGAGATAAAAATACACAGAACAAATAACTTAATTATTAAATAAACCTCTTAATGTTACGTCCTATTGTATTTTTAAAATGAAACAAAATGTTTTGTGTGTACAAAGAACCAAAATAATAGTTAATAATTTTATCAATTAAACATACATCACTATAATCCAGAATTTGAGTACTATGCTAGCATTGTTATGGCTGAAATGCACCACTGAATTTAAGTAAAAAACTCCTATATAACTTAATATATACCTTTTTAATTGGAATCTATCTTTGTCCTATTTACACTGCCCCTGTTACTTCCACATAGTGCTCAGTTGAACCTGATTATAATATAACTATGTAAGTAGATATAGAAAATTATCATATTTTGAGTACAATGGATAGAGTTGTAAAGTGTGTCATAGATAATATTATAATTAGGTTCAACTACATTCCGCTGTCGAGAATCATAACTCAGATGACAAAATTCAAACTTTATTTTTATACAGTATTAATACAAAAAATGCCACTTGCTTTAGAATGATCTTTCACTGATTTGAAAATAGATGATTATTTATTAGACAACTTTTTTTGAGCATGCAAAAAATTCACGTTTACACTCGTACTATGTCGCTCATTTGCTGCAACAATGTCATAACTCGAGAATCGCGATTTTTCAGAAGAAGCATTTGAAGTTTTAAATACTGTCGTTCCAAGTCTCCCTGTGATATTAACTAAAATATCATGATTTTTTAGTTATGGCATTGTTGCAACAAATGAGCTATATTTTAAGATTCTGTAAACCTCCTACATATGATATTTATTTTTATTTAGGATCTTACATAATTTCCTAAGAAATTATGAACAGTTTTATAAAATTCAAGCATTTTTTCCCAAATTATTCATCACATTTACAAAATTATCATGGATGTTTCATGATTTCCCCCCCCCAATAATAATACAACAATTTTAAAATAATTATAAACAGTATCTTAAGATTCTGACAGTCTACTTTATTCAATAATAAATTTAAGTTCTCATATAACTGTTTTAAAATTCAAAATGTGCTTGAGAATGGAAGTTCTTTTGAAACTCTCCAACTTACACCATTATAGTCCACATTTTACCCTAATAATTCACAATAATTCCTTAGCTATTAATAGTAAATTTTAGTAATTTAAGCCTTGAACTAAGATATTCTTACAAATTAATAACATCTAATATTTTTTAGAAAATTCTGACATGATACATGAAAACTAATTTCATATTTATATCCAGTGTGGAAAACTTGACAAGAAAGCTATTTACTTTCTACCTCTTCTGAGCTAAGTTCCAGTTGTAATGTAAACAAATCAGATGTATGACTACATTTCATTGGACAAATAATGGTTTTTACCTTTAAGCATGTAAGAAAATGTAGTTCACTCTCTGATACTCGAAATAAAGGAAATAGATATAATAAAATGTATTTACTAGCACATGTCTAAATAAGTTATATGAGAGAATCTTAAAATATAGTTACAATTGTAATACCGGTACATTAAATAAGCATTGTTATGTTCTTATATATATATGCAATGCAGAATATGTTGGGATTTCTATTGTTTAAAATTACTACTTTCTATAGAATTTCTGAAAACATTGGAAAAGAAACAATTTGAAAAAAGGAGAGAAACAAATTATTTTGAATGTTTTCAGTTTAGTGAAAAATATGAGGATGTGATGCAGCAAAATTTACAGATGAGTCAGCATAGAGCATATACCAGTATTCTGCTCAATGTGCAATTGTAAATAAGTGATATCTATTGACATAATGAAAAAAGTGTAAACATCTGATTAGATAGGCCTATATATATATATATATATATATATATATATATATATATATATATATATATAATTTGTGTCATAAATAAATAAGAAATGGAAGTTCCTAATTATTGGTACCACTTTACCTTGTATTCAGTCTTATTTCCCATGAAATACTGTATTGTCTAAGAGCAACGTTTCTATCGATGACAGTTCCTTATACAATCCAGTCATATGGCGGGTAAAAGCAGCACCATGGTTCCCCCAACAGACAGTGTCAACAGAATAATATCTTAAACAAGTTTGTTTACAATAAAACTGGGACTTAGCTCAGAATTAGTATAGTCAACTGTTATATTTAAATTAATATTGGGAAGTAAACATTATGAGGTTATATCATTAATAGTGAGTGGAGAACATATTTTTAACGACTCACCTCATATAATTTCAAATTTCTTTGATACTGGCGGTTTCAGACAATATCTTGTCCCTCTTCAGTCATGGCTTCCACTCATGAAATTCTCTGGTTGTTGATTTCTCTAAGGACATCACCTCTTGTGCTGCCATCTTTGTTTTATAATCCCAACCAAATATGGCAGCACAAAAGGTGATGTCCTTAGAGAAATCAACAACCAGAGAATCTCATCAGTGGAAGCCATGACTGAAGAGGGACAAGATATTGTCTGAAACCGCTGGTATCAAAGAAATTTGAAATTATATGAGGTGAGTCGTTAAAAATATGTTCTCCACTCACTCTTAATAGTCAACTGTGCCTAATCTGAATGGATTATTTATCAATAAGGTAGTTTTCTGTCTTGCATCTAAGAATAAAAATATTATGGGAAATTGTACTCAATCAGGTTAGTATCTTATAGAATGAGTTAAAATTTCATCTTTGATATTTCTTCATTATTATAACACTAGGGCTGTTGTTTATTTAATTTAAATATAATATTCAGGAATATCCAACTATTTATTTTATATAAATATTTAATAACAACTTGTCTAATAAATAATTTCATCTGTCTTCACTACTTTCTTTAAACAAATTTGGCCGTGTAAAATATCTTAATTATGCTTCACAGTGCATGCTTCTTTTTCGCATTTAGGGGAAATCTGTTGTGTCCTCGTCTCGCAGGTTTGTGCGTGTCCAGCGTCTTTTATCCTTGTGTCTCCACTTAAGTGTACTCTTCACGCCAGGGACTTCCATCCCAGAAGAGGATCAGCCTCCAATTCACTTGTCTTTGTATTCGTAGTAGCATTATATTGTAATGTCGTAAATATTTATACTTAGAGATTTGGTGCTGGGTCTGGTCAACGACGTGCGTCCATTGTGGAGTATGTTAAAAAAAGTGTGTATGTGTGTATTTGTGGCTTGTTGAACTGATTGTCGCTATCTGTTCTCTTCTATCCAGCTTGCACGGAGCATGATCGTGAGTATCGAGATATATGTGTTGTTTCGTGTAGACATAGACACTCAGGTATATATAGAATCGATAAAACAATGCCTTAAGTTATGTAGGTAGGAAATAACACTATGAGGTTTATTTTAATTTTGTTTAGTTGTTTCTTGACTCACCTCACACTTCTTAACTCCCTTGCATATCTATATTTCGTCACTGTATTTGTGACATTCTCAATGCTGTTCATGTTGAATGTTGTGAACGTGAACAGCATTGAGAATGTCACAAATACAGTGACGAAATCTAGATATGCCAGGGAGTTAAGAAGCGTGAGGTGAGTCAAGAAACAACTAAACAAAATTAAAACAATGCCTCTTTTTTTTACATTTTTTTTTTCTTCTCAACCCAAATACTTTTCAAAAATTATACTAAGGTTTATTATATATATAGTTTAATGTTAAAACAAAAATTAATTTGAAACTAATAAAATTATTAGCTTTTATGTAGAGCATCATATTGTATTGGTACAGCATAAACAATCGTTTATTTAATATTTGAAATAAAATTCTTTACACTTCACCTCACATCCAGTCTTCTAATTAAACCAGTTTCAAAACCTAGGCAGTTTCATCATCAGTAATTTTACGGCCAATGTTCTGTTGTCCAGGAGAACTGCTTCTTCACTCCATTTGTTGGTGGACCAATGAACCTCCAAATCGAATTATCTGGGAATTTCAAAATTCATTAGTTTTTCTTTCGGTTTTTTGAAGGATTTTTTCCCCCTAAACCATGAGCTCTTTTTGTTTTTCTATTTGCTTTTTATTGAAGTAGCCCTTCTTTCAATCAGATGAGCTCATGGTTTGGGGGAAGGGAAAAACCCACATTCAAAAAACAAAAAGAAAAATTAATGAATTTTAAAACTCTGGGGAATATGATTTGATTTGGAGGTTCATCGATCCAGCAATAGATGGAGTAAGAAGCAGATCTCCTGGATGACAGAACATTAATTGTGAAATTACTGATAATGAAAACATCTAGGTTTTGAAATCAGTTTAATTAGAACACTGGATATGAGGTGAGGTGTAAAGAATTTTATTTCAAATTTTAAATTATAACTCATAATGATATAATAGTTCAGTCATTTATTTACCGGTACTTTTATAATTTTACAAGTTTCTTTCTGGAAAAAAAAGTCCATAACATTTGTCCATTTAATTATCACATATTTATGACTATGAATTTCTTTTCATGATGTACCTAAATAGAACGCCATTTTAAAAAAATTATATTTTACAGTATGATAATAATGTTAATAGAATAGACTAAAGAATTAATCATTTGTTCTGCATTTAAATACTTCAGTATTAGAAATTAATTGGCTTGAGTCACATCTAAGTTCTTTAATTGTGCTTTAGTAAATTGATAACATAAACTTCGTTAAGAAATCATATCCTAGATGTTTCATTAATTTCTTTAAAAACTTACTAAAAATGTTGTATTTATTCAAATATATTGGCATTAGTCCTAGCTATGGGCTCAAAGTACACCAACATTCATGAATTTAAGATTTCTAAGACTACAAAGGATCATGTAAATCTAACATCTAAATATTTACCAAATTAATGTTTTTGTTGTCCAGATGTTCTGCATCCAAGAGTTTTTAACTAATATTTCTGCTATCATGTCATGGCCTACCTCACAGACAAATTAATGTTTAAAATTTGAAATTATAATTTCTGTAATTAATATAATTATAAATATCAGTAATTATATGAGAGAAAAATAATTGTAATGAAAAAAGTTATAGAGTTGTTTATGCTGTAAGAAATCTAATAAACTATTTTCTAAAAAAGTATTAAGCAAACTAATGATATTATGCATTGTTACTGGTAATTTAAAACTCAAATCCAAAGATACCAATACCTAGAAAATTAGGACCTTCAATATTACATGCTGAAATATGTATTTATAGAGCATCAGGAAAATATATTTAAATTTGTAGGTAAATCCTGCATTAATATTTCAGATTTTATGTATATTAAATCTATTATAAATTACAGTATCTATATTAGGCTATACATTACTTCATTTTATTTTGTGGCAATAGTGTATTAATGCAAATATATATTAAGGGTCGTATGCAAATACATTAGTCTCTACTCAAATTACTTCCAATCACTGGTGAGCTGAGATCGAATTAACGGCCGACTTACCGGTCATGCATGAATGTTGACGTTTTCGTAATATTGGCAACGAATTACCCAGAATTATCAGCGATAAAACCACTTCCGTTATTTTCGTCTGCTATAGAGGAATGCATTTATGCTTGCATCCCGCAATTAATACCGTATACAAACACGTCTGCGACGCGCAATATTACGCCGATTCTCCTGTTCTTCCAGTTGAATTCTTTGGTAGACTCTATCAAATTCCTCTTCTCCGCGTATACCGAAAACATGATCGAAGTCTTCAAGGTCCGACATCTTGGATAAGTTTCAAACTACATCGGTTACCATCGGTTCCCTTCGGGATTTTCACATAAGTTTATATCTTGAGCTACGATCTTAAGGTACCTTGCCAGGTAGCTTACAATTATTACCGCATGAATAGATTTCTGAGTAAAAAAAATGTGTTTGGATAAAACTTTATCAGCAGAGAACGCCTTTTACTGTCTAATGCGTTCAAACATTCGACCCTAGGTGTTGTATCAGTTCAAAATTATGTAATAAAACTAAGAAGGTTTTGTCTGGAAAAGAAGTAAATTGAAAGTAAAAAAAATACAAGTATCAATAAAAAGTGTTAAAATATTAAAATTATTTGAGGAGAATAATAAATCAGGTACTTCTCTTAATATTTAAACATTTTATTACATAACCTCAACAGTGATTTACAATTAAGTCGAAGACTTTTAAAATATTGTTTAAACAACATAATTATTATGGTTTAGTAATAAAAAATTATAGTCTTAGAATAATTTTAAATTAATATTCATATAAAATATGATCATTAACTTTACTCCATTCGTTTATATACTCTAAAACCACAAATATTAAACAATAGACAAAGTAAAAAAAAAAATACTAGAATAGTTACTGTTTTGTAGTTTAAATGTTTATTCTGTAGTTGAGTGGTAGTATTTGTTAGATGTAGATAGAAGTGTGTGCACTGTAGTTTAGTTCTTGCATGATCCCTGTAACAGTTCTCATTGAATGAGAGATTGTTAGCATTCCAGAGTTTTGATATTTCTAAGAAAAAAATATCAAAACTTATACAATCACTCATTCAATAATATCTCTTCTCAACATACTGTTAAATATTTACAAACATTAATGTGTGGGTAACCATCATAGTAATAAATATTATAAGATATGTTTAATGCTATGTGCATTTTTAAAACATAACTGACACAACATTTAATGATAATTGTACAATTATTTCAAGGTTTAGGTATCCATTAATGAAACTTATATTCTAAAAAGTGATAAGATGAAAAATTAATAATAATTTATGATTAAAAATTTTGAGTCAGTTAATTAAACATCTTACCTTATAATTTAGTATAATTCTTCAGAGCTGATGATGGAATCCAGGCATTCTGAAACATGTTCTCAAAAATGAATGGAGTGGATTGGTGTCAGACCTTAATTTAGACATTTAATCAACCGTATTTTCAAATTTATTTTTTGAAAAGGAAAATTAACGCTTGAACTGGAAATCGAACCCCAGACCTCTGCTCTACATATCATCATGCAGTCCATTCAAGACAATACAAACATAAAATTTTCTTTCCTCTTATACAATTCTCTTGCGTCAAAGGCAGAGAGCCAGTACTTTCAATAATGCCATCAAACAACTCCTATTTTAATTATTTTTAACGAGAATTTTACGTACTTTTAAGTGGTAACCGCTAATTCAAAGTGTTCTATTGAGAATTTTACATTAAAAATACCTTAAATGAATGTGTACAAAAATACAGAAACAACTGGAATACTCAGGTAAGAAGAATTAGCAGAACAAGAATACCACGTCAAATCTTAAATTACCAGCCACCAGGCAAGAGATCTGTGGGCAGACCCTTCAAACACTGGATGCAGACCATAACAAACCACTAGGTCTATCACATGAAAGGAAGAAGAAGAAGAAATACTTTGAATAGAAGATATCTGATGGCATTGTTAAAAGCACTGGCTATCTGCCTTCAGACATAAAACAATTGTATAAGAGGAATGAAAATTTGACATTTGTATCATATCTTGAATATGTAATGGACTGCGCGCTGATGCATAGAATCAGAGGTCTGGAGTTTGATTCCCAGTTCAAGCATTAATTTTCTTTTCAAAAAATAATTTGTCCAAGACTGGAATATGTTAAACTAAATATGACATCAACATATTTTCAAAATTTAACTTTTAAAGTATTGAACTTCTATAGGAATAAATCACTATGAGGTTTAATTTGAGATACATTAAAATGTTTCATCATAATTAATCTTCTAAGTAGATCGCGATTTCAGGGTCTTGGCAACCCCATCCTCAGTACACTTATGCCGACTGATGTTATGCTGATCAGAAGAACTACGTCTCCCTCCCTCTGTTGGTGGACTGATGAACCTCTGGATCAGGTCAAAATCCACAGGAAATTTGAAGTTCATAAGTTTTTCTTTCTTGTTTTTCTGAATGTGGATTTTTTTCCCAAACTGTGAGTTCCTTTTGTTTATCATTTACATCTTATACTCAAAATGTCATTAGTACTGTATTTAAAAATGCATGTACTGGATTATTTCATAAAATGAATGGAAAACATATAATTGAGTCAAAAGCGAGTCTAATTAAACAATTTGATAAACAAAAGGAACTCACAGTTTGGGAAAAAATCCACATTCAGAAAAACAAGAAAGAAAAACTTATGAACTTCGAAATTCCTGTGGATTTTGACCTGATCCGGATGTTCATCAGTCCACCAACAGAGGGAAGGAGAAGTGGTTCTTCCAATTAACATAACATCAGTTGGCATAAGTGTACTGAGGATGGGTTCGCCAAGACCCTGAAATTGCGATCTACTTAGAAGATTAATTATGAGCAGAGATATGGAACATTTTAATTTATCTTATTTTAAAGTATTACTCATTTTTTGCTGGCAATTTTACAGATTTTGTTAAAACTATTTTTCTTTAATATGGTTGATTGTTGTTATTGTGTTTCAAGCAATTAAGGTCTCAAGTCGTCTCATACCAGTCCATACCATTATTTAATTAAAAAACTGGGTTATAAGCGTCAACACAGATTTTTTTTTCTAAGACCCTGTGTTCTATATTTACCACTGTGGTCTCGAGGTAGTGTGCTGCCTTGTCACGCAGCAGGCCCGAGTTCAATTCCTGGTCGGGACAGGCTCCTGGGTGAGGTTTTTTTCGGGGTCTTTCCTCACCTGTAAGACAAATATCAGGAAGCTTAGGGCCCAACAGTCCCCGAAAATCATTCGGCCATCATAATCATCCTTATCATTATCATCACCATCTTTCACCGGTGTGGAAAGCAACGGGAAGCTACCACACCTATAATTCCATAGTAAAGCTGCAAAGCATAACATGAAAATGCTATGATTGCAATGAAAGACTTGCCCTCAGGCAGAATTACTATGGATGGATATCTTATACTCAAAATTTCATTAATACTGTATTTAAAAATGCATATACTGGTTCATAAAAATGAAAAGAAATGGGACCGTTTGCAATACAATGTTTTGTTCACAGTTATAAATTTCTATTTCATTATAATCAATGAATATAGAGATCTGTAAACAATAAATTATTACCTTAAATTCTAGTGTATATGATTGGTTATCCAACACAATGAAATGTTTGAACATAAAAGGTGCATTTAACAAATATTCTAATGTTTGACAATAACATTATACTTAAAACTGTGCATTTTAAACTATTGGATTCAACTATAGTTGTCTGCACAGTACATTTTTATATTAAAAAATCTGTTATTTTAAAACAGTATTAAATAAATATGTATATAAATGTAAAATTTTCAGTGAGATGTTATAATTTGGTAGAGGAGGAGTTAGACATACTACATGCATATCCACTGACACTACATCTTGTAAACATGATACCTATTCAAGTTATTTTGAGTCTGTAATATCTTATGGTAAAATCAAATGTTTCCTACCTCTCCTCATACAAATCTTCTAAGTAAATCGTGATTTTGAGACAATAACGGTCTCATCTTCAGTGCTATTTTGGCGACTGATGTTATAAAGAAGAAGAGTTTCTTCCGATCGACATAACATCATTCGCCAAACAAGAAGAAGAGTTTCTTCCAATCGACATGTCGTCAGTCGCCAAAAATAGTTATGAAAGATGAGAGCGGTATGGTCTCAAAATCGCGATCATACTTTAGCAAATTTGTATGAGGAGAGGTAAAGAAACATTTGTATGAGGAGATGGTAAGAAACATTTGTTTATGAGGAGAGGGAAGGAAACATTTGTATGAGGAGAGGTAAGAAACATTTGTATGCGGAGAGGTAAGAAACATTGTATGAGGAGAGGTAAGAAACATTTGATTTTACCATAAATTTCATCTCATAGTGACTAATTCCTGTAAAAGTTAAATATCTGTAAATATCTTACCTCAATATTAATGTTGATTTTGTTCTTAGAACATTTTTCGATTAGTCTTCTACTCATCTCCATCAGCATAAACCAGACTAAGACGATTTTTTCTCATTGACATTTTCAAGAACACATCAACAGTAATATTGAGGTAAGATAAAAAACAGACTAAAAATAATTTAATTAAAATAATCTCAAAATATTACTTCCTAAAATAAAACATGATACCCATTACCTTACATGATACCTCACCTGTAAACATTTAGGAGGAATTGTGTTAAATTGAGCAATGCTAATAATTTTTATTAATCTATAAATATAAAATCTAGTCTTACCAAATTTAATTGAACAAGAGTAAATAAATAAATGTTAAATAATAATAAAATGACATCTCACCTCATATTTAGTCCTCTATTTAGAGGTGTTTCAGAGGACTAATCTTCTATCAGTTTTTACTCGATGCATGTTCTTTCATCGGTGATTCATTACTTCCTTCTCCTCCATCTGTTGAAAACAGAGTGAAAGGACACCTTAGAAATACTAAAAATGGGGAAATAGAAAAATCTGCAGTAGCCGTTCACACTTGATCAGAAAAACATTAAATTTAAAGAAAGGCAAAATTAATTTAAAAAATAGAAAAACTTAAATAACTCACAGTTTGGGGAAAGATCTATATTTTAAAAAAAGGAGTAATTAATGAATTTTGAAATTCGCATGGAATGTGATTTGGAGGTTCTTCGTTCTACTGTCAGATGGAGGAGTAAATACTGAATCACCAACAACAGAATAACGGTTGAGTAAAAACTGACGGAGGATTAGTGCTCCGAAATTAGTTTAAAAGAAGACAAATATGCGATGATATGTGGTTTTATTATAATGTAATTAATGTTAATGTTACTTCCTATAAAATTTTTAATAAGTTAATAAATGAGTTGGAGAAAATGTTTTAACATCTCACCTCACAAAGTTGCGTGGTCTTCACGATACCGGTTTCAAAAATATAGTATCAGTTGGAATTTGACTGAAGATGGAAGTATACTATACTTGAAACTGAAGATCGTGAAGACACGCAACTTTGTGAGGTGAGATGTTAAAACATTTTCTCCAACTCATTTATTAATGTAAATACCTCATAGTGTTTCCTCCCCACTGTAAATTTAATTAAATTTTTAATAAGTGTTATTTCAATTAGCATTGTCAAATTAATGATTAAAACTTAGAGCAAAATTACGTCATAAATAATATTTAAAAGTTCATGCAATTATTTGACATGCACACACACATAATTATATATATATATATATATATATATATATATATATATATATAATATATTATAATTAAATGTTTGACATTGAGCAATGCAGGCCTAATATGACATGAAAAGAAAAGTAAATGCCTGAACCGGGATTTGAACCTAGACCTACTGATTATGCCATCCACACAATTCTAGCACAAACATTTATTTTTCTTTATATAACTACATCAGTTAGGAAAAACCGGGTAAGTCTTCAAAGTGATTTTTTACAGGAGAGCAAAAACTAGTTCAATGACTTACATCAAAGAGTGCATACATCGAAAATGCAATGCTTAATAACACCATAGAAAAACTGTGATTAACACCGTCACTATTCGCTTGACGACTTACCCGTTTTTACCGAACGTGCATCGGACCAAAAGCTATCGGGAGATGTTAATAACTCATTTTCGACCAAAAGTGACTTACCCGGTTTTTCCTAATTTATGTAGATATATTCTCTGTCACGAGAGGTAGCGAGAACTCATTCTTACTGCCCTCCAGTGGCTATTATAACAAGTAAGCAAATTAAAGAGAATTTTTTTTTACTTTATAGCAGTGACTGTTCAGGCATTTATTTTTCTTTTCGTGTCATATTAGGCCTGTATTGCCCAATGTCACATATTTAATTATAACATCTAAATAAACAAGCGTCACTGCCATAAAGTAAAAATTCTTTTTAATTTGTTTACTTGTTATAGTGGCCACTAGAGGGCAGTGAGACTGAGTTCTCACTACCTCTTGTGATACAGTATATATGTAGAGAAATATACGTGTTTGTGCTAGAATTGTCTGGATGGTGTAATCGGTAGCGTACTGAAGTATCAAATCAGGGGTCTGGGTTCAAATCCCAGTTCAGGCATTTATTTTTTCTTTCATGTCATATATATATATATATATATATATATATATAACTCAATGTTTCAAATAAAAGTAAAAAATGATAAAATGTCTAGGCGAAAATTTTTCTCTTCAAATACCGTATAATTTATCCTTCAGTGAGAAGTGTTAAATTAATAATAAAAACGTCAATAGAAGCCCTACTGACTTTATAAAGTAATGTTAAATTCCCAATAAATGTCTTCTTAACTAAGAAGCCGCCATTTGCAAAGATAGAAGCAAAGGTTTCAAGCATTTGGCGCGAGGGAATTACAACGTATATAAGAGAAAAAATTGCATCTAGATCGCAACTCGCCTCGGTAGCTCAGTTGGTAGAGCACTTGGCCCGGAAAACCAAGGGTCCCGGGTTCGAGTCTCGGTCTAGGCAAAAAAAAAATGTCTCTTCAAATATGATAAAATGTACTTATATTTTAATTTCTTCATCTGTAATTTCAAGTTGTTTCATAGAGATGTTCCTTCTCAAAGTTTCAATGGTATAGTGACAGAACGGGGTCTTAGTTGTGTTTGATATGCACTTCTTAAATAAAAAGTGTTTTTTTTTCTAATCATCTTGTAATATTTTTATTTATTTGCAATGTATAAGTATAGACATTTTTTTTAAATTTCATTTTAAATGAAACTCTCTTAAAATAAATTATTTCAACTTGACTTCTAACTAAATTTGAAATCAATTAAATTTCATGTTCAGTACAGCCCACTTGTATATATACCTTACTTACTCATAGATTTTTAGTTTTCCATAAGTGTTTCTATGATGGTGAGTATAATTTTCTTTGCCTTCAATGATGGAGGTTGATATATTTTGAAGAATAAAACAGAAGACGCATTTTTAAATATCTGTCTCTATTTAGACAGTGGTAAAAAGTAGATAAATAGATAAAAAATATCTAACAAAGAAATAATGAAAATGTATTTTTTAAATAAATAACACTATGTCCAATTCTGGAACATGTTAATTTAAAATATAACAAAAAAATGAAAATGTACTTAGCTATTATATACAGGGCTACTCAGAAAGAACGAACAAACTTCAAACATTTATTTCTTCCAAACTACAAAAAATAGAAACAATTCCAACGTTCCTGGAAAGAGAAAAGTGTGAGGTTCTGATCACAGCTGCATTTCTCTAACCACATCCGACGTTACCTGAATAACACCATTACAGGACGTTGGATTGGAAGAGGAGGAAATTTCATCGTCAGTGGCCTCCCAGGTCACCAGACCTAACCCCGTGTGATTTTTATATGTGGGTTTTACGTACAAGACCGTGTTTTTATCCCCCTTGTGCCTGACAATTTTGAAAATCTGTGACATTGAATTGTCGAAGCTGTTTATTTAGTAACTAGAGACCAGCTGAACCGTGTGTGGACAAGAAAAGCGTCACCGTTTTCACATTTGTTATGTAACACACGGTGTTCATATTGAATGAATAAAATAGTGAAATTTGAACTTTTCTCTTTCCAGGAATGTTGGAATCGTGTTTCTATTTTTTGTAGTTTGGAAGAAATAAATGTTTGAAGTCTGTTCCTTCTTTTTGAATAGTCCTTTATATTAATGACCATGTTGTAAAAATCAACTATTTCTTATACAGATCATTAAGAAAGTATGGGGAGAAATTTTAGAGAAAGAGGAACACAAGTTGTTATAAACAGATGATTGTAAATGCTTTGTTTTATGCAATAAATGGAAATGTGCATAACAAAAGTTTTGTTATTGAATTATATGGCAATGATTTCACATAAAAAATCTTAATTTGTAGGCCTACTGCAGGTACATATTTTCATGCTGTAATACTTGCATTGTCAGTCATGGTAGTCATTTCGAGCATCTTTTGTGATGAGGATAATAATATTTAATGTTCATTCTGTGAATTGCTGTATATTTAGAGTTACAGATATACTGTACATTGTTTCAACAATATTCCCCAATTGTTTATTCCTATTGTTTCTTAACAGCCAGTCTGTGAAGTAAATCCTCTTTCTTTGAGGGCTGTAAAAGCAAAGATATTGCATTTGTATTTCAAAATAATTAAATTGAAAATTATTAGTAAAATTAACCCATTCGCTTCAGATTTAAATGCTCAGTGTATTTTCCCACAAACCAGATTTAAGTTACCGTAAATTGTATTGTCTATTTTCAGACATTCAAAACAAACAAAATATAACGGTACTTGAGATCACAATAAGGGTGAAGGCAAAAACACATCCCTCTACTATTCATAAATATTAACAGAATATTACCCTGCAAAGAGATGTACAAAATATATAAGAGCAGAATTAAGCGAGTGTACTTCGTCTTCTGAGTTGAAGGCCATTTAACAACCGGCGAGTCTACCTCGTCTTTTGAGGCGAATGGGTTAAGTGGTTTACAATTTTTATTTAATGATTTGAACGATTCCAAAATACTCCTCCAGTCAAACATAGTTATTCAGAATTACCAACAATTACATAATAATATAAATTGTAATGTGTCATTCAGTGAGAAATGATAAATTAAAAATAAAAACACGAAAATAATATAAAATTGAATTTCATTTCTCTAAAGTTGAATCTGTGCCTCAGACCCTTATGGAATTAAATGTATTAATTAATTTTAAAATATATAAATAGCACAATGCACCTAATGTATGAAAAGTTATACTCACCAACATACTGAAATAAAGTTTCCTTGATATTAAAAATCAAACAGAACTCCATATACTGTGTTATTTAATCACCTATTTCAATATATTAAAATAATTTAATTTATATAAATTTTCCACATTATTACAACATTATTATTGTAATAATAATCACCATCATTCTTATGATTTTCATTTTGGTATTTCAATTTACTTTACAAGTATTGTTGCCTCACTATGATGGTTGTCCGTTTATATAAAAGCAGGTGTCATGCGACAATGCTTAATAATGATTAACATGCAGAATTATTATAGTGGCGGTAATCGGCAGTAGTTGGCATCTTTGTATTTAATTATATATAACAGCTGCGAGGAAACAAAGTGAGCCGCTGGACAACCATCATAGTGAGGCTACAATACCAGTACTATCCAAAATAGAAAACAATAAGAATCTTTAACATTATTCATAGTTAAATATGGGAAATAACATTATGAGGTTCTTAATTTGTAAATTAATGAGTTATTAAGTTATGTAGATAGGAAATAACACTATGAGGTTTTTTAATATTGTTTATTTTTTATTATTTCACCCACCTCATACTTCATAATTCCTAGCAGACCCAGGATTTCTTCACATCATTTGTGACATTCTCAATGCTGTGTGCCATTGGACGTCAGTTGTGAACGTGACACAGCATTGAGAATGTCACAAATGACGTGAAGAAACCCTGGGTCTGCTAGGAATTATGAAGTATGAGGTGAGTGAAATAATAAAAAATAAACAATAATGAGTTATTTTTAACATCTTACCTCATATTTTATGTTTCTTCAAACACAGGAACTAGTTATATTTAAATTAATATTGGGAAGTAAACATTATGAGGTTATATCATTAATAGTGAGTGGAGAACATATTTTTATCAATTCACCTCAGACTCTGGGAAAGCTGAAGATAAAACAGAGAATTGTTTTGAAACATGTCCAAGAACAAATCAACATTAATATTGAGGTAAGATGTCCAGACCAAAAATAATATAATTGATAAAAATATGTTCTCCACTCACTATTAACAGGAACTAGTTTTCGACAGAAGGATCTCTCTCATTTTCAACCGACATTATGACTCAATAATTATTAATATTAATTTACATTAATTAAATTGTTGCAAGGTTCTGACTTTTATTATATATTTCTTAATTTGTTATAAATAAATAGTTACTTTATCATGCCATACTAGTACATTTGATATTGTCCTTTCTACAGATATTATGGAAAATATTGAAATAGTTGATTGAATAATTTCAGTTTTTGTACAGAACTATAATTAAATAAATAAATTTATATATGAGTCTTTCTTTTTAAATAATATACAAAGCCTGATGAAGTAAGTTACAGGTATTATTTCTTCTGCAAATGCTGTGTGTTAACATGCTGCCAAAAAAAATATTGGTATAACACCAATAGCAGCAATGCTAATTAAAAATAAATATCTCCGTTGTTACATAAAACAACAACATTAGATACCACAAGAAAAACATGTGATTTAATGTCAAATTTGATTTAATATTTTATTTCCTTTCTATAGCTAAGCTCATTTAAAAGAGTAATAATAAAATTAATTAAATAAAAATAAAACGTAGTTTTATTTGATTTTCATATTTATTATATAATTCAGTGACAGCTGTTTCGGTACACTGTACCTTCTTCAGACATGTTAACAAATTATGAATTGTGTTCCAACTGATCTAAGCAACAATACAACAATATTTATTTAAATTTTTAAATTTAACAAAGGGGATTCATTGAAATCAAGTTGAGAATTTAACAGTTTTTTACTACTTTTAAACTTATTAATTTCTACAGCCTCCAAAAGATCTAACTTCTTACCCTTATCACAAATATGTAAAATTTCAAAATTTCGATCGAAACAATGATTAAATTGGAATAGGTGGTTAGCATAGTTTGAATTTTCTAAATTTATGTTATATGCTCTCATGTGTTCCTTTATCCGAGAGATAAAAGGTCTACCAGTTTGTCCTATATAGACATTGTCACATGTGCCACACTTCAATTTATATACACCTGATAATTTTTCTTTTTTTTGTTTTGGTTTTATTGTTTTTATTATATTTTGTAGAGTTTTATTAGTTTTAAAAAACTGTTAAATTCTCAACTTGATTTGAATGAATCCCCTTTGTTAAATTTAAAAATTTAAATAAATATTGTTGTATTGTTGCTTAGATCAGTTGGAACACAATTCATAATTTGTTAACATGTCTGAAGAAGGTACAGTGTACCGAAACAGCTGTCACTGAATTATATAATAAATATGAAAATCAAATAAAACTACGTTTTATTTTTATTTAATTAATAAATATGGATTTTCATCAAGTAAACACCAACTCAATTGATTAATAATAAAATGTTTATTAGAATAATATTTTCAGAAAGCACAATAGAAATGTTATCTAAATTCAATTATTAACTTCATGATACTTTTTAATAATAGTACATACTTTTTAATAAGACCTGTAATTAGCATGTATCTGACATATTTTATTCAGCCAGCATTTGAGTGATAGGTCAAGGGCCTTAGAGGCCTCTTGCACTATGGAGTAAGCAGAATATATTTATAAATTAAAATATGTATATATTTTCATAATTATATATAATTATCAAACGTGCCTATAGTAAATCGGAATGTAATTGTAGAGTGGTGGGACAAAGTGATCTAAGTGCCAAAATAATTATTTAGGAAAAAGTGAAAATTACATGCGAAATATGGTATAGAACATACAGTATGCACCATCTAGTGGTGATTCTTTCAAATGTTATGAGTACATATTTGGGGTTAAATCAAATAGCAATGCATTGGCAATGGGACATAGACCAATTTGGATGAAAAAAGTTAATTTTGAAAATTTTGGCACTTAGATCACTTTGCCCCGTCACTCTACAATTAGAAAATAAAATTACATATTTGTGAACACATGCATTTAAATACTGCAGAATTTATTATTAAACATTTATCAAGATTAAGTTACTAAAATTGAACAAACTACAATCCAAAAACATGTTTTTAAGCTGCTTGCTAATGTCCAAATGTCAAATTGCTTAACTAAATGTTGGAAAAAACCTTGATCCTAGGAAATGACATGATAATTCTTTATTTATCCTTTTAAATTTACATACAGTTATTTTAATTTCTATCTCACTTTTAATAGTTATTTAGAGGTTTTAAACATTTATTCTGTCATGTAAGGTAATTTAAAAACATCAGTTATTTTAAAAAAAATACAATATATATCTCAGAACATGTAAGTACATTTTTTTTATGTACAGAAGAAAACAAAACGAAAAAAGGATATAAATAAGTAGAGGCTGATGTCATCTTATGCCATATGGGTTGTTTCTTGTAGGACATGTTTCAGAGCATTTTTCATCTATCGTCAGCTTGTACAGACTGATGATTCTCTCTCTCTCTCTCTCTAACCCTGGATGTCAAGTCCTATTCCCTCTTTTTGTAGTCCAAAGAATTTGCTTATTAAATAATATGTGGCCATGGTCTATAATTGGTGTTCTTCCAGATGTTTCTCCCTCAACTGTGGAGGGCATCTTCAGTGGTGAGTGCTTCTAGATGGTGTTCCTTTGTTGTAGACTCGACTGTTTCACAGTCTCATTCACAGTAGAGTCTGTGTAGACTTTTGAGTACGCAAAAAGTCTTTGGATGCAACTTTCTCAGCAGAGAACTACTTTTACGGTCTAATGCGTTCATAGTCACGAACAGGGCCGCGTGCAAATACATTAGTCTCTGGTGAGTTGAGTTTTCCATGAGCACGTGCAAAGTTCGAATTAGCGAGTCGCTGACTGGTCATGCATGAAAGTAGTTTTTTTCGTAATATTGGCAAGAAATTGCCCAGAATTCTCAGCGATAAAACCACTTCCGTTATTTTCGCCTGCTAGAGGAACGCATTTACGCTTGCGTCCCGCAAATAAAACCGTATACGACGACGTCTGCGTCGCGCAATATTACGCCGATTCTCCTGTTCTTCCAGTTGAATTCTTTGGTAGACTCTATCAAATTCCTCTTCTCCGCGTATACCGAAAACATGATCGAAGTCTTTAAGGTCCGATATCTTGGATAAAGCTGCAAAGGTTTCAAATTACATCGGTTCCCTTAGGGATTTTCACGATAAGTTTCTATCTTGAGCTATGATCTTAAGGTACCTCGTCAGATAGCTTACAATTATTATCGCATGAATAGATTTCTGAGTAAGCAAAATGTATTTGGGTAAAACTTTCTCAGCAGAGAACGCCTTTTACTGTCTAAAGCGTTCAAACATTCGACCCTTATGGTCGTATCTATGAACGCATAAGACCGTAAAAGTTGTTCTCTGCTGAGAAAGTTGCATCCAAAGACGTTTTTGCGTACTCAAAAATCTGTTCATGCGATAATAATTGTCGAAATTCCTAAGCTACCTGGCGAGATGACTTTGCAGAGAACGAATCGTGAGCAACTCGATGGGAACCGATGTAGTTTGAAACCTTGCCGCGTACCTTGCTGCTTTATCCAAGATGTCGGACCTTGAAGACTTCGATCATGTTTTCGGTATACACGGAGAAAAGGAATTTGATAGAGTCTACCAAAGAATTCAACCGGAAGAAACAGGAGAATCGGCCTTAATATCGCGCGACGCAGACGTCGTCGTATACGGTATTATTTGCGGGACGCAAGCGTAAACGCGTCCCTCTAGCAGACAAAAATAACGGAAGTGATTTAATCGCTGAGAATTCTGGGTAATTTCTTGCCAATATTACGAAAAAAACTACTTTCATGCATGACCAGTCAGCGACTCGCTAATTCGAACTTTGCACGTGCTCATGGAAAACTCAACTAACCAGAGACTAATGTATTTGCATGCGGCCCTAAATCTCTGTATACACATTCTTTGGACCAGAAAAGAGGGTAGTAGGAGTCAACATTCAGAACCATTAACTTAAAGATCATCAGTCTGTACAAGCTGACGATGGAGCAAAGATGCTCTGAAACATGTCCTACAAGAAAACAACCAATATGAGGTAAGATGACGGCATACTCAACTTATTTATTAAGTAGGACCTCATATGTTACTTCCTACTGTATTTTCATAGTAAAAGGATATTATTCCAATGAAAAATAAATTCAAAATATTAACATTTCTCTCAGTATTTTTAAAAAGATTTGATCAAAGTTAAAAATTAAATTGTACCTGTTGGTAGGTGCCGTCGACCTCAGCTTTGTTAAAATATTGTATATAAAATTAACTGGAGCGCTTTCGGAAGTTACCTTCCATCTTCTGCAGGTTGAGCTTCTGCTACTCGTTGTTGTTGTGTAGAGTGATGTATACTCCAACTGTTTGTAGCAGCAACTGACTTGTTTTTGACGATCTCGTATAAAACAAGTCAGTTGCTGCTACGAACAGTTGGAGTATACATCACTCTACACAACAACAACGAGTAGCAGAAGCTCAACCTGCAGAAGATGGAAGATAACTTCAGAGAGCGCTCCAGTTAATTTTATATACATATTTTAACAAAGTTGAGGACGACGGCACCTACCAACAGGTAGGCCCCTACAATTTAATTTTTAACTTTCATCATATGACCACCTCAACGGAAATTGATATGAATTTTACTAGTATTGATTAAAAAGATGTCCACCGCTGTGGTCTCGAGGTAGCGTGCTGCCTTGTCACGCAGCGGGCCCGGGTTCGATCCCCGGTCGGGACAGTTTTTCTGGGTGAGGGTTTTATCGGGGTTTTTCCTCGCCTGTAAGACAAATGGCAGGAAAACTTTAAGGCCCAAACGGTCCCCGAAATCATATGGCCATCATCATCATCATCCTTATCATTATCATCATTCTTCATTCACCGGTGTGGGAAAGCAACGGGAAGCTACCATACCTACAATTCCCTAGTAAAACTGCAAGCATAACATGAAAATGCTGTGATTGCGGTGAAGGAACCTGCCTTCTGGCAGAATTACTATGGATGGATTAAAAAGATTTGTTTTTGGATTGTGGATTATATATTTTTATCATATTTTTAACTAAAATAAATGTATTGTTTGTTCTCGACTAACAGTAATATTGTATTTTGTTGTTAGGGTGGCAGTATGCCCAACACGAGCAGCAGTGTGCCCTTCCTGCCTAGTTCGAGCATGAGCAGCATTCGCTCTCGTCGGCCCTCCGCCTGCTTGTCGAGCTCGCAGGGGTCGGGCTCCTGCAGCAGCTCGGCTCCGGCATGGTAAGGCAACTAACACTGGGATCCTCCTATCAGCACCCGGCCAACGGAAGGGCATTCCCTAGTAGCAATGTAAGGAAATGTCCTTCCTGTGTGTGACTCTCAACGACTACTCTATGCTGCTGCTGCTTCATTCCGTGCGTTGCTTTCTTGTTGCATATCATTCATACAAGGGGAGTTATCCTTGCATTCCTCTTCCTTATTATCTTAGGGTGACCAGATAATTCAAACGTAAACATTGTTGTAGTTAAGATCAATGGAATTTTTTTGATGAAATTTGAGTTAAGAATCAAATGAATCGTGATTACTTCTTACCTCATATTTCTATGTTTTTTAAACACAGCACTGCAGTATCAGCGACCATTGTCACCATCCTCAGCTGTTTTCACGACTGTCATTTTTTTTTATTTTGCCGGTAATTATCCAAACTGCCATCTAACAAAAGAAAAAATTTACAGTCGTGAAAACAGCTGAATATGGTGGCAATGGTCGCTGATACTGCAGTGCTGTGTTTAAAAAACATAGAAGTATGAGGTAAGAAGAAATCACGATTCAACTAATTCTTATGAATTGAACCTCATAATGTTAAAAATTCCCAAATTCAATATAGAAATTTGAGTTTTTGACATTCTTTGCAGAAGAAATTAAAAACAGTTAGTTCCTGTGTTACAGAGACATTTGGCATATTAAAGAACTCTTGACTAGTTAGTTCCTGTGTTACAGAGACATTTGGCATATTTAAGAACTCTTGACTAGTTCCTGTGTTACAGAGACATTTGGCATATTTAAGAACTCTTGACTAGTTAGTTCCTGTGTTACAGAGACATTTGGCATATTTAAGAAACCTTGACTAGTTAGTTTCCTGTGGTTCCGATACGTTTTGGCATATTTAAGAACTCTTGACTAGTTAGTTCCTGTGTTACAGAGACATTTGGCATATTTAAGAACTCTTGACTAGTTAGTTCCTGTGTTACAGAGACATTTGGCATATTTAAGAACTCTTGACTAGTTAGTTCCTGTGTTACAGAGACATTTGGCATATTTTAAGAACGCTTGACGTAAATCATTAGTTCCTGTGTTACAGAGGCATTTGGCATATTAAAGAACTCTTGACTAGTTAGTTCCTGTGTTACAGAGACATTTGGCATATTTAAGAACTCTTGACAAGTCAAAGAGAATCTCGATAAAATTCCCAGATGTAGGATCTCATTTGAAATCTAATATATAAAAATCAATCTTTGTTTGTTTGTTTGTTTGTTCGTATTCTATGCACAGCCATTCCATTGATCTGATTTTGATGGGGTTTTCTGTGAAATGTTCAGGAGATTCCCGGGATGAATATAGGCTATAAGAGAGTTGTGATATTCAACCCCTAAAAATCACCCTTTATAGTGAAAAACGTGAAATAAAGTCCCTAATTTGACACTTAAATGGCTTACGCTGCCTAAACCATAACAAATATACCAAATTAATGTATACAGAATTGAATATCTTACACAACTCTACAAAAAAGTCCCAGACAGCATATGTTTATCTTTTAGGGATAACTGACAATAACAATTTTTGTCTTTCATTGATGCCACGAAGATTGGGATAAGTTGATTCCTGGGCAAGCATGCTCTGCCAAACTGTTCATCTGATTGAGATGGGACTTTTTGAAAAATGTTCAAGAGATTCCGGGGATGTACATGGGCTATAAGAGAGTTGTAATACTTAACCCCTTCACCCCTAAAAATCAACCTTTATAGTGAAAAATATGAAATAAAGTCCCTATTTTGACTCTTAAATGGCTTATGCTACCTAAACCATAACAAATACACCAAATTAATGTACACAGAATTGAACATCTCAAAAAATTCTAGAAAAAAGTCCATGACAGCATATGTTTATCTTCTACGGATAACTCACAATAACCATTTTTGTCTTTCGTTGATGACAAGAAGATCGGGATAAGCTGATTCCTGGGCAAGCATAGCAGCTCAAGGCTGGTGGTAAAAACACATTAACATTTATTTAGGAGTAGCAGCACACGCCGGGTATTAGCTAGTTTAAAATAGAATTCTTTTTTACCACACCTCATATCCCATCTTCTAATTAGACCGGTTTGATAACCTTAGTGGTTACATCTTCAGTAGTTAAACAACTGATGTTCTAATCACTTGAGTTGGTGTTTACTTGATGAAAATCCATATCCATTAATTAAATAAAAATAAAACTTAGTTTTATTTGATTTTCATATTTATTAAGATATAATTCAATGACAGCTGTTTCGGTACACTGTACCTTCTTCAGACATGTTAACAAATTATGAATTGTGTTATTATAGTACATATCAACTGATCTAAGCAACAATGCAACAATAATTTATTTAATTTAACAAAGATGATTCATTCAAATCAAGTTGAGAATTTAACAGTTTTCAATTTATTTATTTCTACAGCCTCCAAAAGATCCATCTTTTTACCCTTATCACAAACATGTAAAATTTCAAAATTTGGATCCAAAAAATGGTTAAATTGGAATAGGTGGTTAGCATATATCGAATATTCTAAATTTCTTCTTCTTCTTGTAAGCCCATGTTTCCCTTAACAGAGATTTAGGCGCTCTCCCCCTACAGGGAAGAATTTGAACCATACTAATTTAGTTACACTTGTTTTCGTATAGATGCCACTTGAGTGGTCCGTGGTCAGCATTCTGCCTCATACTGACATCTAGGAAACCAAGGTAGTACTAGGACGGGAAAATTCGGTAAATTTTGCTTAGAGGCGTTTTCATTCAGGCTTAAGGATCTTTTACGAGCCTGAAAATCTTTAGACTTGGGACCCAAGACTTAAAGTCCCTCCCAGAGGACTTGCTCCTTGGATTTTTCCGTCCTAAAAAAGTCCATCGACCCTGGCCGGGTTTGAACCCGCAACCCTCGGGACCAGAGGCAAGGAGCATAACCACTAGTCCACCATGGCTGACTCTAAATTTCTAATTTATTTAACATTTAGAATATTGAAAATGTGCTAACCACCTATTCCAATTTAATCATTGTTTCGATCCAAATTTTGAAATTTTACATGTTTGTGATAAGGGTAAGAAGTTGGACCTTTTGGAGGCTGTAGAAATAAATAAATTGAAAAGTAGTAATAAACTGTTAAATTCTCAACTTGATTTGAATGAATCACCTTTGTTAAATTTAAAAATTTAAATAAATTATTGTTGTATTGTTGCTTAGATCAGTTGATATGTACTATAATAACACAATTCATAATTTGTTAACATGTCTGAAGAAGGTAAAGTGTACCGAAACAGATGTCACTGAATTATATCTTAATAAATATGAAAATCAAATAAAACTTAAGTTTTATTTTTATTTAATTACTAACTGATGTTCTGTCATATGGGAGCACTGCTTCTTATTCAGTGCTCAGAAGCAGTGCTCATGGACTACAGAACATTGGTTGAGTAACTACTGAAGATATAACCACTAAGATTACGAAACTGGTCTAATTAGAAGACAGGATACGAGATGAGGTAAAAAGAATTTCATTTTAAATATTAAATTAAACATGCACTCAACCAGTCTGGACAAAGATCATATTAGAAAATAAACCAATAGAACAAGTGACAAAATATAACTTCCTAGTTTGCAAAATATATCCACCGCTGGTGGTCTCGAGGTAGCGTGCTGTCTTGTCATGCAGCGGGCCCGGGTTTGATCCCCGCTCGGGACAAGTTTCCTGGGTGAGGTTTTTTCGGGGTTTTTCCTCACCTGTAAGACAAATGTCAGGATATTTTAAGGCCCAAACGGTCCCCGAACATCATCTGGCCATCATTATCATCAATATCATATTCACCTCATTAGATTAAGTTTAAGACCTCTCCTGGAACATCATTATTCATCGTCATCACCCATCATATCATTGGGGCAGCATAACTCTGCCTTCCACGTACCCCAACCTCAGAAATGGGTTACAATACGCCAATGCCAGGAGAGAATACCTGAAATGTCGAATGACAAACAGGTGGCATTGAACAAAAAAAAAAGGTTGCAAAATATCATACACTGAGGACATGGATGCTCCCCTAGTGGGAAGTTTCTTAAATAGACTAATTTAGTTAAATATATTTCCCTATAGATGTAAACAAATGACATGTGGTTAGTACATTGCCTGAAGGAGGCATCTAGTAGAAAATTAAGGTATTATTTGGATGGAGGAAGATCAGTAAAAAATTCTTCTCATAGGCATTTTTATTCAGTCTTGAGATTCTTTTACAAGCCTGAAAATCTTCATCTTGGGATTCAGGGCTTAAAGTCCCTCCCAGAGGACTTGTTCTTGGATTTATCCATTCTAAAAGTCCTTCATGGTTCCTGCCTGGGTTTGAACCTGTGACCCTCAGGATTAGAAGCCAGGAATATAACCATTAGACCGCTGCGGCCGACAATTTAAAAAATATCTATGTAGAAATCTTACTAACAAAAATAATAGAAACTTATAGCATTATTATTACATTTTATCAGGTTCAGTTTGTAAAATGTAAAAAAAACTTATTCTGAAACAAGATATCTGGTCACCCTTTTCTTCTTTTTAGTTGTAAATACATTACTTCTGGATTATTACAAATACAGGAAATCATTCTTCATGAAACTGAAGCAGTATTTCCTATCAAATGTGCCTTATCAAGTTGTTTTCTGTTTTAAATGTATCTAAATGACATTTTTATACTTGTATACAAAATAAAACAATGTACCGTAGTAATAATTTCACTGAGAAAGTCAACAAACAATCTGGGATGCACATTTGTCAAATTAAAATCATAGATACAACAAAAGTGAGTGATAAAAACAAAACAAAAACATATCTAAATTGATCCCGATACATGTTTTGCCCTTGAACAAGGCATCATCAGAGTGTATATACATCAAGAGTAAAATGAATAAATTAATGAGTCATTTTAACATCTTACCTTGAATAAGTAAAATGAATACTAAAAAAAAAGAAAATCACAAGCTCCACTTATACATATATATACTAGACAACCCAGCAGATGTTGCCCTGTCCAAACATTCAATTCTCATGTCATGGCCAGATGATAAAAATATAATTTACTTTTTTACCATGAAATTCACAAATCAATAAGTTCGCACAAAAATACTCGTCACTGCCATATGTTGTGGCTCAAGATGCATGTATTATGGCATCACATTGTTGTTGCGTGGAATATGTCGGTAATGCAGATGACTACACGTCTGACATAAAAAAAAATCCTATAACTCAATCGCACTGCCACCTATCAGGTCCAATTGTGAATTTAAACCATCCAGGGATGCACTCAAGCACACAAAAAATATCATCACAATTGGTCCAATCATTTAGGCAGTTTTTAATTTCTGATTTCAAGTAAACCTCCACTTGTAATTGTCTCATTTTGCTCATTTTTTGGACAATATCTGCCTTGGTTTATTTTAATAGGATATACTGAATTTTGTTGCGAAACATTAAAAAATGTGACCGCTATAGTTATTTTTCAATTTTCACTTCAGGTGAACTCCTACACCTAATTGTTTTAGAAAGTCCAATTGTAAATCTAAACCATTGAGGGACCCAATCAGGCACACACAAAAAAATTCATCAAAAACGGTCCAGTCGTTTAGGAGGTGTTCAGTAACAAACACACTTACAGAAGAAATCTATATATTATAAAGATACTGTCATCTGAAGGTGATGACATATAATAATAATAATAATAAGTAAAAGGTTCGTCCGAGTGGGCATTGATTATATTTAATCTTTGCTATATTCGTTCAGTGTTTTTGTGTTCTTTGGGCACTTCTGTATGTGGTACCGTTCGCATCTGTGACCACACAAAGCACATATACATTTTTCATTTGGGTCGTATGCAGATGACATGGTGATTGGATCCCAAAATAAAGTAGAACTGCAGGAAACAGTGAATAAATTAGAAGAATGGGCACACCAAAATCAACTTGCAGTAAATGAGGACAACACATTTCATATGACGTTCAGAAAAGGGGGAAGGAGAGCAGCAGAAGATACCATCACACTGGCAGGAAGTCCTCTAAAGACAGTCAACAGGTACAAATATCTAGGTATCACCATGCAGACCACAGCGACATCCTTCAGCATACACGTCCAAGACAGAACAGCAGCGGCAATAAAAGCAATCTACAATATCAAGAACCTTACAAAACTAACAACAGACACTGCAATGACACTTTTCCACACAACGATAGCCCCCATAGTTACATACGGAATCGAGATCATATGGCAGAAATTAACAGTCAGTGACCTCAACAAAATAGAAAAAGTGAAAGCAAGCTTCATGAAGCTTCATGAAGGTGATGACATATGACACCATCCACAGTATATAGGTGGAGCTTATGGTTTTCTTTTTAGTCATGTTTTTACTCCTGAAGTTTAGCCCTGATGATGCCCTGTTCAAGGGCAAAACATGTATCGGGATCAAATTTAGGTACTTTTTTGTCTTGTTTTATTGGTTTTATTATATCTGTGAGTTTAATTTGGCAAAACTGCATTCTGGATTGATAGCTGACTTCCTACTAAGGTACTCCTACTTTGTTTTATTTTGTATATGATGAGTTTCTGAAAAGTTACGCCTGATTCCATTAATTATATTGTTATACTTATGTATTTTTATAATTCAGAGCTTTTTTTTTTGCCAGTTTAAGAAACAAAATCAATATATGATGAGATGAAAGAAAAAAAAATTCTTATGTGAATAATTGCTAGCCTATAACCTGTGCAATGTCTTTATATCATAGTCTATATACCATATGTAAAAATATTTTCAATCTTTCTCATGCACTTAAAAATGACATAATGATTCATTTATGTGTAAAATATTTTTGTTGTTCCATTAATTTTCCATTAAATATCTGAGAATATTTATTTTTTACATATAAAAATTCAGCCTGCGAATGTTTGTGACTTACAGACTTTTAAGTCCCTCAATCAATTTAACTTACACAGGAAAAAATCACTATGAGGTTTAATTTAAGAATTAAATTAATATTTTAATACCTCACCTCATATCTTTTATTCTTCTAGACTGCAGTTTCGGAGCTTTGTCTCCATCATCAGTAGCTTCTCTTCGACCAGTGTTATATCGTTTCTTCATAGAAGGAAGAAGAAAACCACCAAGAAACGACAAAACACCGGTCAAAGAGAGGCTACTGATGATGGAGATATAGCTCCGAAACTGCAGTCTAGAAGAATAAAGAATATGAGGTGAGGTATTAAAAATATTGATTTAATTCTTCCCTCAACCAATATTCATGAAAATTTGTACATACATGTTTTCAAGCTCACCGAGTGTTTATTCACTATCTGTTATGCTCTAAAACCTTTAGGTGTAGAATTCACCAGAAACAAAAACTTAAAAATCACTCTAGCAGTCCCAATGTTTGATGTTTCACAACAAAACTCAGTATATGCTATTAAAATAATTATCAAAAAATCAGCGAAATCTGACCATTGGAAATGGTGGTTTACCTGAAATCCGAAAATAAGAATTGGCTAGCAAATCACCATGTTTGGTTCGTTGGAGTGTATAACTTTGTGTATACACATTTTCAGGTATGGCGAGTGTTTAGCTGCTATTATGCTCTAAAAACATTATGTGAAACAAAAATTTAAAAATCATATTTAATTTATTTAGGTGTAGTGGCGCACGCCGGTCATTAGCTAGTAGTTCATAAAATTTTATAAGAATTTGTTTATCTTAATATTTACTAACTATTATTCTTTTTAAATATCCAAAAGTAGAGAAGAATTTAATATGACTACATTTCAAGTTTCTGAAAGAGTATTTAAAGCTTAAGACAATGGATTAATTGTATACCAAACTTTTCAGAAAACAAAGTAAAAAATGTAATTTCTCTAATTTTATTCTTTCTAATATTCAGGCTTCCAACTAGTTGAAAATTGAATGAACCAAATTTGTTGTTACTATAAACTCTAGCTGCTTTTGTACTGGGTGTTTAGAAGTAATAGAAAAATATTAAAATCAAATATTGCTAAAAAAATATGTAAAACTATCATATTTTCTTTTATTAAAATTTATTCACATGGATATTTCATCTCCTATCTTATATTGATATTGGTTTTTCTTTCATATAATATTACTTCTCTAACAATTTTTCATACATTATTTTTACTGTTGTACGTGTTTCCTTTAGTAATTTATACAAAATGACTTATTTTTTTGTATGTGATTGTGCCTATATATAAAAAAGAATCTCAGGAAAATGTGCCATAAATATTATTTTATCAAAATATATAATAATAAATAATCATTAGCATAAAATATTTTTTGAAAATTTGTACCATATTTTCTTATTTTAATTTAATTTTAAATCAGTTTGATAAAATTATTTTTAGGATATTTAGATAAATCATTGAAAATTCCATAGATTTTTCATAAATTCTTAAGAAACTATTTTTCCCCTTAACACATTACACTTCTCTACAACTTAGGTGGTGTATTGATGGTACAGAAGAAATGAGTTAATAAATCATATTATAACACCCCAAGTTCAAAATTTAAAAAATAATTAATACATTTTATTTAGGACTATTTGTTTATTTATTTAATTTTTGGAAAGGTTAAAATGTTGTCTTTCCTTTGATTGAAATATTACGCACAATATTAATTTGTAAACAAAAATTAATGCCTGAACCGAGATTCGAACCCATACCTCTAGCCTTGTATACTAGTGTGTTGATTGTTACACACATTCAGGCTTCCAGTGCAAACATCAATTTTCCTTTCTTCATATACCCGTACTATTCTCTAGTCTTGAAGCAGCTAGCCATCACCTAGATCTTTGAAATTAATTTTGGGAAGTAAACATTATGAGGTAATATTTCAATTAATATTGGGAAGTAAACATTATGAGGTTATATAATTAATAGTGAGTGGAGAACATATTTTAATCGACTCACCTCATACATTTTCAAATTTCTTTGATACCGACGGTTTCAGACAAAATCATGTCCTTCTTTAGTCATGGCTTCCACTGATGAAATTCCGTGATTGAAAAAGAAGCGAAACTTTTGAAACAATTGGATAAACCATAGGAATTGACAATTTGGGAAATGATATTCATTCAAAAGAATAAATATTGATCTATGAATTTCGATATTCCGGTGGATAAAAATGTAGGGGAAAGTCGTCTATGTCCGGACACTTACAAATTTGTTTTGTATTATTTTACATTTTTATTACACACAAAAACAAAAAAATGAATTACACTCTAATTGAACTAGAGAACATTCTACATTACAAAAATATACTAAATGTAAATTAATATAGTAAGATAAAAATAATTGTGGAACATAAAATTTTCTGATATATTTTAACATGGAGGGTAAGACCGGACATTCAATTTAGTTCACTAAATGTCAACTTTATTAAGTTCATTTTCATAGAAATTAATGTTACATTTGGAGACACTTGTCACACCTATAGTGCACTGTTGATTGTCCGTGTTAGTACACTTTTCATGTGCCCAACCCTTACAATCTTCGCATTGGATCCAGTCTTCCTCGAAATTTTCGCCACACAAAATGCAGAAAGTTTCATTGGAACCAGAAGCTTCATCGGAGCCCACCAGAACATTTGCTGAAGTAGACGGTTCACGTAAGTTCAACATTTTTGAACATTTGCGACGTTTTTTCTTTCTTCCTTGGCATCCTTTTCGTTTTTCTTCTTCTCGAGTCTCTCTTTGAATGGACTTCCAGTCAGGACTTCATTTCTCTTTCTCTGCTCGTCTTTTCCTAGTTGCAAGTCTCCTTTTGCTAGCTTCTGGGAGGGGAGAAAGCTTCATCAAGGCAGATGCAATTTTTGCAGACCCACTTGTCCCGGGGCTGATACACAGACTTTCATTTAATCTATCCTCATTAACCGTAGTAGGATCAATGATATCATTGTTCGCTTCATTTCCATTAAAAACACAATATCCACTTCAGTTATTCGTGAAGGCATGAAATCTAGGTCTGAGAATATGCCAGGATTGAGTGGGTGAATACCCGTGCAAGAAAAACCTTTCTGAGCAATTTCCATCCTGCATATCTTACCATAAGCACTGCATACTAACTGTGCGATGTCATATTCTGTTATTTTTAATCCTGGATTTTGTCTCATCCATGAAGAGCAAGCTTCCGCGTATGCAGACTTAAATGGCTTCATGAAAGACCTATCAAGTGGTTGAAGCTTGTGCGTTGTGTGGGGAGGAGTAGATAGCATGTGGACATGATGCCTACGAGCATACAAAATAACCTTCAACTCCTTGTGGCTACAATGATCGTCCAGTATTACAAGCACTGGACTATCTTGAGTTGGCCGAACATGTTTCACGAAGTGCTTCAACCACGTCTCAAAGATGTCTCCGTTCATCCAGCCGTTAGGCTGAGCGACACCTTGGCTCTCGTCAGGAGCTCCTATCATCAATCGTGGGTTCATCTTTTGTCGCGGGAAGATGAAGAAGGGTTGCGATGAATTGTCCAGAGGCACTCATACAGAATGTTACTGTGACATTGCGCCCCTCGTTCTCCAGACGTGAGCTTTCCCACTTGCCGTTTCCCTTTGATAGAGAGAACTCTCATGTTCTCGTGCACAGAAGAAAACTCCTGTCTCATCTACATTGAAGATACGAGAAGGAGGGAAAGAATGCTTGTCCATTAACTGACCAAGTTTAGCGAAGAATATATCCACTTGAGGTTTGTTAAAACCCACTGCTCTCATCATACTTGTAGATTTCCGGGGTTCTTAGTACTACTTCTGGATGCCTTTTCACAAATGCATAATAGAAATCTTTACCGGCAACTCTCTTATTCTTATTAAATCTGTGAGGAAGCCTCAATTCCTCCGCCAAATCAAATGACAACTTAAGGAATTCTTTTCTCGTCAAAGGCATAAACATGTTGTCCAATTGTCTGATATGTTTGAAGGAGTTCTTCTTCCAACTTTGAAGGAATGTGGGTTCAAATCTTCCAAATTTTTGCTGCCTACAACTACCTGGTTCTCCCTTTCCTTACTTTGAGACCCCCTGGTCCTGTAGTGAGCTCTTTGGTACACCATGCAGTCTTGCTGCTTCCCTCACACTGGTTCTTCCAGTCAATGCGCTATTCAGTGCAAGTTTCATGTTTTCTTTCTTTCTTCGGTCCACTTGCCCTTGACACTTACTTTCACTTTGTTTGACATTGTTTTTTTTTCAGCTGATGAAAACTGTAACAGAGAAATGCAATTATATCTCTGACCGGTCTTACCCGATGTACACTGTCCGATCTTAGCCGACACACACCACCCTAATTAAATTCCCGCCCTTCCTTATGCATTCTACATATTATATTTTAACTTCCTTAATTACTTATTTACCAATGATACGTACACAATTGCATGTGTTAGAGTAAATTCAACTTACCCGTTGTAGAGCAGTAATGTATTGAATCTAAGACACACTACTTGCGCGCACAAACGAAAACACTATATAAACCACACTACCTTATAGCGAAGACTCACTCACTCACACTGCCGCTCAATCAACTGTAGCAAGACAGACTTCAAGACACACTGCAGATTGTGCTTCCACCTAGCGACGTTTTTCTAAAAATAGGTATGTCCGGACATAGCCGCCGGGCGGTCTTATACGACTTTCCCCTAATTACAAAGTTTATAATCCCAACGAAAGATGGCAGCATAAGAAGTGATGTCACTAAAGAAATCAACGATCACGGAATTTCATCAGTGGAAGCCATGACTGAAGAAGGACATGATTTTGTCTGAAACCGTCGGTATCAAAGAAGTTTGAAAATGTAAGAGGTGAGTCGATTAAAATATGTTCTCCACTCCCTATTATTACATCATCATCATAGTACATTCACGAATTTAGGCCATTTGTTGACCTGTTTCGGCCTCAAGAGAAACACCATCCAGAAGTCTTTTGAGTGGACGTCCTGGTCTTCTTCTTCCTGCAGGTTGATATCTTAACATTAGTTTGGGTATTCTGTGATCTTTCCATTCGATGAACATGTTGTATCCATCTTGACTTATAATCAGAAATTTTGTTTTCTAAAGATTCCATGTGTAATTCTTCTAAGATGTCTTCATTTTTTTTGTGATCTAGTAGTGTGTATTCCTGCAGTCCTCCGAAAGATATCTCATTTCAGCAGATCTAAGTCTCTGTATATCCTTCTGTTTCAACGTCCATACTTCGCTACCATACAAAAGAGTTAGAAGAGCCAGTGTTTTATACACTTTCAGTCTTGAATGCTTTTTGGACTAACTGTGGCTTGAAGATAGAATTTATTAACCCTAAAATTCTTAAAAATTTAGATTATTTTTGCATTTACATCCTTTTCTTCTTCATATGAGATATTGCATCCTAGATATGTAAAATTATTCACCTGCTCCAAAATTTTATTGTCCAGTACAATTTTACTTCTGACAGGATCTAACACCTTGAAATGCCATAATTTTTGTTTTTTTCTGTGGATATCTTCAATCCATATTCTTCTGTAATTTTGTTAAGTTCATACAGACCTTTCTGTAGATTATCTTCGGAATTTGCTATTATTATTTGGTCATCTGCAAACAATAGGGTGTTTAATTTTCTATTTTCTGATATTCTTATTCCAAATTTATATGTTTTGTTCCAGCAATATATTACTTCATTGATATAAATTGCAAAGAGTGTTGGAGATAGGGGGCAGCCTTGTCTCACACCACGATTTATAATTCCTTCTTCAGAAAATCTGTTATTTAATTTAATCTTCATGGTGTTGTCTTTGTAAATATTTTGTATGTTCTGCCGAAGTAAATTTGGTATATTTCTGTCTTCCAATATATTTAAGAGTTTTGATCTCTTGACTGTGTCGAATGCTTTTTCAAAATCTATGAAAGCAAAATGTGTTTCTAAGTTGAATTCTCTTCTTTTTTCAAGCAATAGTTTAACAGAAAATGCTGAATCAATACAAGATCATCCTTTCCTAAATCCATTTTGACATTCCATAAGGAATTTTTCACTGAAACTTTTCAATTTTCCATTTAAAATGTCTGCATAAATTTTGTAGCATGTGTTTAACAAACTGATTCCCCTATAGTTGTCCATTTTTCTCACTATTAATTATGAGGTAATAATCATTTGATTATTTAATATTTAATTTTAGGAAGTTATATTTTGAGGTTATTTTAATTATATTATTTTTGGTCTGGACATCTTACCTCAATATTAATGTTGATTTGTTCTTGGACATGTTTCAAAACAATTCTCTGTTTTATCTTCAGCTTTCCCAGACTGGTTTTATTTATGTTGCAT
Organism: Diploptera punctata; assembly: GCA_030220185.1. Lineage (NCBI taxonomy): Eukaryota > Metazoa > Arthropoda > Insecta > Blattodea > Blaberidae > Diploptera > Diploptera punctata. Next base: position 31,513 of record JASPKZ010000885.1, on the reverse strand, counting down.
TATCCAGGTGGTGCAACATAATGCAACATAAATAAAACCAGTCTGGGAAAGCTGAAGATAAAACAGAGAATTGTTTTGAAACATGTCCAAGAACAAATCAACATTAATATTGAGGTGGTAAGATGTCCAGACCAAAAATAATATAATTTGATTATTTGTTTATTAAATTTTTTTTTTCTTCAATAGAATAAAAATAAAATTAATTTCTTTAAAATTTAACCTTCTTAGTTTTATTATCATATCCAGTCAAGGAAACAGAATACTATTTGATCTTGAAGAAGAATTTCCAGGCTGTAGGCCATGGTCTGGAGGCTTGAAGTTCCCCAACGCTTTGCCAGAGACTGCATCTGACATCGTCAAGGGTTGTCTTGAGACGCAGTTCCTGTCAAAGCGTCGGGGAACTTCAAGCTCTTGACCACGGCCTACAGCCCAAAAATTTTCTTCAAGATCATCATAGCAACTCCGGCCGTGAAAGCCTAAGAATACAGTACTATTTATTTTTATTTGTTACAGAAATTAATGGCATGTGCCATATATTTTACAGAAAAAAAACCAACCTGCTATCTTTATATATAAAATTTAGTCTGCTCGCAAAACTCGAAAAAGTAGTCACTTCATTAATATGAAAATTTGTACGTACAGGTTTTCAGGGTACCAAAAGTGTTTAGTCACTACATATTATTATATAAAACCATTAGATGTAGGAGTTTCACCTGAAACACATATTTTAAAATCCCTCTAGCAATCACAATTTTTATGTTTCACAATGAATCTCAGTATTTGCTATTACAATAAACCAAGGTAGATATTTTCCAAAAATCAGTAAAATCTGGTCATTATAAAGTGGGGGTTTACCTGAAATCGTAAATTAAAATTGACTCTAGCAACTGCCATGTTAGGTTGTTGCTGCAATGTATACTATGTAATTTAATTAATAACCATAATTTTCTTTCAACTTATTGAACTAAAAATAAAAACACATAATTTATTTAGGCATAGCAGCGCATGCCAGGTATTCGCTAGTAAATTATAAAACAATAATTTAATAAAACGTTAATGCTCATTTGTGACCAGTATACTGTATTAAAATAAAATTTTTAGCGTTTGAAATTTGAAAATAAAATATTCCATTAGGTACAGATATCACTAATTAAGACTTTTTTCTGTACATTCTTACCTCTTACAGTTGTTTGTGTCGAACAAGGCTTCTGAGTTCCTTCGTCGTCAAATTACAGACTCTTTTATTGTATTTTAAAATAAAAATCACAAAGTAAATTTTGCAAAGATAGAAGCAATGGTTTCAAAAGCATTTGGCGATAGGGAATTACAACGTATATAAGAGAAAAATTTGCGTCTAGATCGTAACTCACCTCGGTAGCTCAGTTGGTAGAGCACTTGGCCCGGAAAGCCAAGGGTCCCGGGTTCAAGTCCCGGTCTAGGTGAAAATTTTTCTCTTCAAATATAATTTATCTTTCATTGAGAAATGTTAAATCAATAATAAAAACATCATTAGAAAGTTTACTAGCTTTATAAAGTAATGTTAAATTCCCAATAAATGTCTTCTTAACTAAGAAGCTGCCATTTGCAAAGATAGAAGCAATGATTTCAAAAGCATTTGGCGATAGGGAATTACAACGTATATAAGAGAAAAATTTGCATCTAGATCGTAACTCGCCTCGGTAGCTCAGTTGGTAGAGCACTTGGCCCGGAAAGCCAAGGGTCCCGGGTTCGAGTCCCGGTCTAGGCGAAAATTTTTCTCTTCAAATATAAATTTAGATTGTAGCAATATTTAGTTCTGTACCTTTTTCCAAATTTCTGGTCAATGTTATTCTCTTATAAGTATTGCTAAAAGTTCCAAAGATGATAGATTATGGTTATATTAAACCAAGACTACTTACAATTTAGACCAATGAACAATAAAAATATTGAAATTGAAAACACCTCTCTTTTTGTACATACGGCTGGAATGATGTGATGTTTCTGTGTTCATATTTGTTACTTACAATTTAGACCAATGAACAATAAAAATATTGAAATTGAAAACACCTCTCTTTTTGTACATACGGCTGGAATGATGTGATGTTTCTGTGTTCATATTTGTTATTTGTATTTTTGTTACCATACTCTTTTTTTGTATTTTTTCATACGTTCAGTTTTTGATACGGGTATCATTTAAAGGCAATCATTGAATTAAAAGATTTCATAAGATAAATTAATTTCTTACTGATGTTTATGCATTTCAAGCGTACATTATGATAAATTAATGAGTCATTTTTACATCTTACCTCATATTTCATGTTTTATTAAACACGGTAACTATAGTTTTCAAATGATCTTGTCATTCATTTTCAACCGCCATTATGACTACCGGATATTCGTTGGAATCTCCCTCTATAACGTTGCCATCTGTTGTTGATTTGATGAACTTCGAGATATCGTTGCCATCTGGTATTGATTTGATGAACTTCGAGATGAGGTCACATTCATCCGGAATGTCGAAATTCATGGATTTAAATTTGTTCTTCTGAATAAATATTTTCTCCCAAACTGTTAAATCCAAAGGTTTTTCCAAATGTTTTAGAAGTTTAGCTTCTTTTTCAATTTTATGACCTTCCAACAAACTATGTGCTGCAATAGCTGATTTTTCAATTTCACACACTATTTTTTATATTTCTAAAGTGTTCCTTTGTGCAAGTGTCCAAATTTCTTTTTGTTTTTCCTATGTATACTTTATTGCAATCTCCACAATCAATTTGATAAATTCCAGATTTTTTACTATCTGGGGTGTTCATTTTCTTATTAATAACCAATATTTTTCTTATCGGTTATTAATAAGTTACCAAGGCTAAATTTATTTATCGGTGTCAATGTATATTGTTTCAATGTAATATTGAATTTCTTGAAATTTTTTTGAAATTTGTTATGTATTGCAGGATGATAAGTGATTTTCTTAAATTGTTTTCCTTTCTTTGAATCAGATTGCAGGGTAGTGTACTTCTTTTAATCTTTTTTTGTTGTCTGAATTTCTTTAATTTAGTTATAATTATTTCCTTTCCAAAACCATTTAAATTAGCTATGTCCAAAATGTGATTGTATTCTTTCTTAAAATCTTTCTTCATTTAGTGGGACATTCAATAATCTATATATCAAACTGTTGAAAATTGCATGCTTATGCACAATATGATTGTACATTATGATGTCAATTCTAGAAGATAACAGCTTCAATGTAACTAAAATAATTCTAAAAAACTTCTGGAATAAGTTAAATTTTCCAGAAGAAATGTAATTAAATCTAGAAACTTATCCTTAATTAATACATTCCATATCAAAGATCTTATATTTTAATATAAGACTTCTTAAACAGATGTATTTTATAATAGTTTTCATAAATTTTCACAAGGTTTTCTGAGATACAATGAAATTTTTTTTAATTTCTCAGGCTTTCAACCGATAAAATGTTAATGTATAATAGAGCTGCACATCACTTTTTTTTTATAGTGATGGTAGAATTGTTTTCAGGCAACTCGTAATAAATCTGTTTGTTAACGCATAATTACTGCACTCATAGTCAAGCAGTTTAAGACATTAAGAGCTATGGGACATGTGTTGGTTTGAGTCATGAGGGAGGAATTTACTCATGAAATTTCTACCAGTATGGGACCAATACCCACCCAACATTGTGAGGAATTTGGGTAGCTACAATAAGTACCAGCTCCAGATTGAGAAAGCTGATGATTGTTTACTTCTGTGATTAACATGTGGATGTGAGGTCAGCAGGCCTTCCAGATCTCTCACGCCATGGATTTCAGTAATGTTTATTCCCTTAATTAAAGCATATACATTTCTCAATTAGAAGTTGTTGCTCAAAGGTTGAGATATGACCTTGGATTTGGAATGAGATGCACAAGGAAATTAAACATAGGCTCAATTCTGGAATTGCATGTTATTATGCATTGCAGAGACTCTTGATGTCCCAACTGCTTTCAAAAAATGTTAAACTGAAAATATATAAAACTATTATTCTACCAGTTATATTATATGGATGCGAAACATGGACTCTTACTATAAGGGAGGAAAGGAGATTACGAGTATTTGAGAATAAAGTTCTTAGGAAAATTTTTGGACCAAAGAGAGATGAACAGACAGGTGAGTGGAGAAGACTTCATAACAGTGAATTACATGGTCTTTATAGGAAGAAGCCAGATATAATGAGAAGAGTTAAGTCTCGTAGACTGCGATGGGCAGGACATGTGACACGAATGGGGAATGAAAGACGTGCATGGAAGATTCTTGTAGGAAAACCAGAGGGAAAATGCCCAGTTGGTAGACCAAGAATGAGGTGGGGAGAATAACATTAACTATGATTTGAGGGAAGTAGATTATACAGGGCATGATTGGAAAACATTGGCTCAGGATAGGGATATATGGAGAGCTTATGTCCCGCGCGGCCATGAACCTACGGGTTTCGATAGTGCCAGTGAGTTAGTGAGTTAGTTAGTAATTAATAAATGCAATTATTTATTTACTGAAATAATAACATTATTCTGAAATATTGATATTATTTCATGTTGATTCATTTTTTCCCTCTAAAACTCATCAATTTTAGTTTTTATATTTGAAAAAAATAGCCCACCGCTGTGGTCTCGAGGTAGCATGCTGCCTTGTCATGCAGCTGGCCCAGGTTCGATTCCTGGTCAGGACAAGCTTCCTGGTGAGATTTTTTCAGAATTTTTCCTCACCTCTAAGACAAATGTCAGCTAGCTTCAAGGCCCAAAAGGTCCCCAAACATCATGTGGCCATCCTCAGTGTGGGAAGGAACAACAGGAAACTACCACACCTATAATTCCCTAGTTAAAGCTGCAAAGCATAGCTTGAAAATGCTATGATTGCAGTGAAAGACCTGCCTTAGGACAGAACACTGTAAGTAAATTGAACTTTTATAGGAAAAAAATCACTATGAGGTTTAATTTAAGATTAAATAAAATGTTTGATACCTCACCTCATATCCAGTCTTCTAACTAGACTGGTTTCGAAGCCTGGGCAGCTTCATCTTCAGTAATTTCTCGTCGACTGATGTTATGTCGATCAGAAGAACTGCTTCTTTCTCCCCCTGTTGATGGGCTGATAAACCTTCGGATCAAATCAGAATCCATGGGAATTTTGAAGTTCATATGTTTTTCTTTTTGTTTTTTTATGTGAATTTAGGGCTGCATGCAAATACATTAGTCTCTGGTGAGCTGCATTTTCCGTGAGAACGTCCAACGTTCGAATTAACAAGTCGCTGACTGGTCATGCATGAAAGTAGTTTTTTCGTAATATTGGCAAGAAATTACCCAGAATTCTCAGCGATAAAACCACTTCCATTATTTTTGTCTCCTAGAGGAATGTATTTATGCTTGCATCCCGCAAATAAAACCATATACGACAATGTCTGCATCGTGCGATATTACGCCGATTCTCCTGTTCTTCCAGTTGAATTCTTTGGTAGATTCTATCAAATTCCTCTTCTCTGCGTATACCGAAAACATGATCGAAGTCTTCAAGGTCCGACATCTTGGATAAAGCAGCATGGTATGCAGCAAGGTTTCAAAGTACATCGGTTCACATCGGGTTGCTCACGATTCGTTCTCTTGAAAGTCACCTCGCCAGGTAGCTTAGGAATTTCGACAATTATTATCGCATGAACAGATTTTTGAGTACACAAAAAGTCTTGGGTGCAATTTTCTCAGCAGAGTACAAGCTGAGAACGACTTTTACGGTCTAATGCGTTCATAAATACGACCCTTAATCTTACTGTAAATAAAATTTAAAAGTTTATGCCATAATAATTATGAGACCAGAATTATCAAAGGTCCATCTGATCAATTATCAATGTTGTTAAATACCAGTTATTTTGTTATTCTTCTAACAAGGACATACGATAGAAAACACAAATAATTGTTTCTTTTCCTCTAGAATATAGAGAATAACAACATTCATGTTGATGAGATTTTTTTCCCCCAAAAAACTTTAAAATAATGCACCCATAATGTATGAATTAGGATCTGAGATATGGAATGAAACCTTAATATCCCGTAGTTATCTCCCCAAGTGATTGTCACTTCCACTACAAGACTGTTTAATATATTTAGACATCTTGTAATGGCAGTTGTCGGTTGTTACACTTGTTTCAATCTGCTTACGTTTGTGTTTGCAGGACCAAATGCTAAGTTAACTGTACTTCAACAATTTTCTCGTATGTCAAAATCTATCGTGTTTTTCTATTTCTTGTATTTCTGTATCTGATATCACTGTATTTGTGTTGTGATAATGCATCTTCACTCTCAAGTATTTGAAAAATCTTTCTCTTCATCTCTTTCCTGTATTCTGTATCTACCTTACTTTTTTCAGTATATTTTGTCTCTACTTTAACTAACTATGGCATAAAATTGTAACTGTTTCTTTAAAGTAGTTAATAGTATGTTGAAGTACAAAAAAATTAGTTTCTTCAAATTTCAAAGTAACTTTTTTAGAATAATAACCTGATATATATTTTCAAATTTTTATAGGCCTACCTGTTGCAGAAGAAATAATCTTACTGAATACCAGTATATTAATATACAGGGTGTCCCATTCAAACCTCCCACATTTTAATTAATCATAACTAACAAAGTATGCGGAATTATGAAACGAAACAGAAACGCAAAGAATTTTCATTGCCACACACTAAAACACCCCTATATGTGCACCATCCTGTTCTAATTTCAATATTTTCTTCTGAAACACGTGTACGAGCACCTCCTGATTCTTTCTTAACACTTCCAGTTGTCAGAAACTTCTCAAGCCATGCCTTAATGGTCTTCCCATCAGGTGCATTTCCTCCATGTCCCTCCGGTAATTTCTTTGCACTGTAATTATTGACTTCGTCTCTGCGTACCAGAAAACAGTTTGTTCCTTGTTGCTGAGGAGTTGCCATTTTGTTTTGTGTTGTCATTATTGTTCAACACGCGACAGATTAATTAACTGCAACAATGAAAACAAAAATTCTTTGAGCTTCTCTTTCTTTTAATACCAACCTCATTTCATAATTCCACAAAGTTTGAGAGTTATGATTAATTAAAATGTGGGAGGTTTGAATGAGACACAGTGTAATTTGATAAATTAACAGTAATATGGGTAGACTAAGCTATTGATCTTTCATATGGATAAAATTGCTATGCTGTAAAGATATCCAGGATAGAAGCAGTGCAAAAAGAAGTTATTTTAATAGAGACAATAGCAGATCTATTGGGTCAAAATTTCAATATGATAATTAGATTAGCTTAAATTTTAATTTGTGGAGTCCACATCAATTGAAGGGCTCGGCTGTAAAACATGTTAACTGACAAATTCTTGAAAATTGAGTTGTAGCATGGAAACTGTGATATGTGACATCTTGAAAGCATTTGATGCACATAGTTTTTACATCTGTCAATAGATGGCAGAGATGGTAAATAAAATATATGCTCCAAATGCTTCAGCAGATCACATATCACCAATTTATATGCTACAACTCAATTTTCAAGAATTTGTCAGTTACCATGTTTTACAGCTGAGCCCTTCAATTATCTTACAAGGGAACTATCTGCCATTGCATGCTGAAACCTACCTTGAATTTCTCCCAGAAGCATTGTGATATACAAAGGCCATGTCCAAAAAAAGTCTGCCATTTTTAACTGCAAGGCATAGAAATTGAAGCCAGAATCCAGCAGTGGAAACCAACTGTATGGAGCAGATGGACTCCCTGCTTGAGTAAGAGTGGAGTTTAGCGAGGCAGGATGCAGTGCAGCTGGCAGGTAGTGAGGGTTATCCTATCTACCAAGTCACGAGTTGTATTCCTTCCATATAGTTCTAAAAGAGAGATCTGGTGCTGGATTTTAGTGCCTTACAGTTAAAAATGACAGATTTTTTTTTTACGCCCTTGGTACATCACAACGCTTCTCTGGAAGAAATTTCAAGGTAGGTTTTGGCATGCAATGGTGACAGTTCCCTTTTAGAGTTAATGTAAATAAATTATTAAAAAAAAAGGCCAGTATTTAAAAATTTTAATGGTTTATTTTAGGAAGTAATATTTTGAGGTTCTTTTAATCAAGTTTTTTTGAGTCTGTAATCATCTTACCTCAATTTAATGTTGATTTGTACTCGAACATGTTTCAATATAATCTTCTATATCAAAACATGATTGAGAACAAATCAACATTATATTGAGGTAAGATGATTACAGACTCAAAAAAACTTGATTTAAAAATTTTGTTTTATAATGTGTACAGAGTAAAGATTTCTCATCAATGGGAAAATCTATCCTTTTGACAAGATTGTTATATATTTGAAGAGAAAAATTTTCGCCTAGACCGGGACTCGAACCCGGGACCCTTGGCTTTCCGGGCCAAGTGCTCTACCAACTGAGCTACCGAGGCGAGTTACGATCTAGATGCAAATTTTTCTCTTATGTACGTTGTAATTCCCTCGCGCCAAATGCTTGAAATCATAGCTTCTATCTTTGCAAATGGCGGCTTCTTAGTTAAGAAGACATTTATTGGGAATTTAACACTACTTTATAGCCAGTAGGGCTTCTATTGACGATTTTTATTATTAATTAAACACTTCTCATAGAAGGATAAATTATATTTGAAGAGAAAAATTTTTTTTTATAATTATTAATTTATCTTCTATGAGACTGAGACGTGGGTAAAGTGTTTAAAAATTAATAATAAAAATCGTGTCATAGAAGCCCTACTGGCCTTATAAAGTAGTGGTTAAATTCCCAATAATGGTCTTCTTAACTAAGAAGCCGCCATTTGCAAAGATAGAAGCTATGGTTTCAAGAATTTGGAGGCAAGGAAATTACAACATACATAAGAGAAAAATTTGCATTAAGATCGTAACTCGCCTCGGGTTTTAGCCTCAGTTGGTAGAAGCACTTGGCCCGGAAAGCCAAGGGTCCCGGGTTCGAGTCCCGCCGGTTCTAGGCAAAAAATTTATCTCTTCAAATATAATTTATCCTTCTATGATGAGAAGTGTTAAATTAATAATAAAAATAGTCAAGATTCGTTTATAGTATGACAGGATGTAAAAAAATTAAATTATAGCAATTACCCAATATGACAGCCAATCTTCCAGTTTTTGCTACTTTTTTTCGTTGGTTTAGATCCCGATTGAGATGATGATTAAGAAAAATGTACTTCTTATACAGATATCTATGAAATTGAAATTTGCCATAACATATAATTAAGGGGCACTATTATGTTTTTTGTAAATAACACTTAATGCCTAATCTTAAATTGAATTACATATTCAAAATTAGAATTCGTTATATTTAGCCTCCTCAACAATCAGATTAAAAATGACAACTTTATATATCAGAGAAAATTTTACGTTTAGAATGGGACTCACCCAGATAGCTCAGTCGTTAGAGCATTGGTCTAGAAAGCCAAGGTTCTGGGTCCCAGTCTGAGCGTATAATTTTTCTATTCAAATATGAATCAGATAAAAGTTTTACTGTATTTTAAAATACAATAGGAAGTAACATTATGAGGTTGTACTTAATGAATAAGTTTGGTCTGTATCCTTCTTACTTATACAGTTGTTTCTTTAAGGGCCGCATGCAAATACATTAGTCTCTGCTCAAATTACTTCCAATCACTGGTGAGCTGACTCACCGTGAGCAAGTGCAAAGATCGAATTAGCTACCCACAAACTGGTCATGCATGAAAGTCGTCGTTTTCGTAATATTGGCAAGAAATTGCCCAGAATTTTCAGTGACAAAACCACTTTCGTTATTTTTGTCTGCTATAGAGGAACGCATTTACGTTTGCGTCCCGCAAATAATACCGTATACAACGACGTCTGCATCGCGCAATATTACGCCGATTCTCCTGTTCTTCCAGTTGAATTCTTTGGTAGACTCTATCAAATTCTCTTCTCCGCGTATACCGAAAACATGATCGAAGTCTTCAAGGTCCGACATCTTGGATAAAGCGACAAGGATTCAAACTACATCGGTTCCCATCAGTTCCCTTCAGGATTCTAACAATAAGTTTCTATCTTAAGTTATGATCTTAAGTTACCTCGTCAGGTAGCTTACGAATTTCAACAATTATTATCGCATGAATAAATTTCTGAGTAAGCAAAATCGTATTAGGATAAAACTTTCTCAGCAGAGAATGCCTTTTATGGTCTAATGCATTCAAAAATTCGACCCTAAGGGTCGAATGTTTGAACGCATTAGACAGTAAAAGGCATTCTCTGCTGATAAAGTTTTATTCAAACACATTTTTCTTACTCAGAAATCTATTCACACGGTAATAATTGTAAAGCTACCTGACAAGGTACCTTAAGATCGTAGCTCAAGATATAAACTTATGTGAAAATCCTGAAGGGAACCGATGTAGTTTGAAACTTATCCAAGATGTCGGACCTTGAAGACTTTGATCATGTTTTCGGTATACGTGGAGAAGAGGAATTTGATAGAGTCTACCAAAGAAGAATTCAACTGGAAGAACAGGAGAATCGGCGTAATATTGCGCGTCGCAGACGTGTTTGTATACGGTATTATTTGCGGGATGCAAGCATAAATGCATTCCTCTATAGCAGACGAAAATAACGGAAGTGGTTTTATCGCTGAGAATTCTGGGTAATTCGTTGCCAATATTACGAAAACGTCAACATTCATGCATGACCGGTTAAGGCGGCCGTTAATTCGATCTCAGCTCACCAGTGATTGGAAGTAATTTGAGTAGAGAGTAATGTATTTGCATACGACCCTAAGACATGTTTCAAAGCATGTTTGCTCCTCCATCTTCAGTTGGTATAGATTGACTTTTTCCAAGTTGTTGACCCTCGATCGTGACTCCTGTTCCCTCTTTCTGTGGTACAAAGAACTTGATAATTAGGTTCCTCTCCCTGGGAATTTCAAAATTCATAATTCTCTCCTTGTTCCTCTGTATATAGATTTTTTCCCATATGATGAGTTTGTTTGTGTTTTCTAACTGTTTTTAATAATTTTGTGTTTTTCAGACCAAACATAAGCAGCTACTGCAGATTTTTGTACTTCTCCTTTTTTTTACATTTCTAATGTGTTCCTTAGTTCTAATGGTTAAATTTCTCTTTGTTTTCCCTATGTATATATTATCACAATCTGCATATTTTATTTGATCCATTCTTGATTTTTACTATCATCAGTCTTTTCATTTTTGTTTTTGAAGATGGAGCAAACATGCTTTGAAACATATGTCTTAAAGAAACAATTATATGAGGTAAGAATAATACAGACCAAACTTAATTATTAGTATCTTGTGTTAGCCAAAAAAAATTAAACTGCTAACATGTGATTTTTACATTATACCTACAACTTTGGTAGGTTGCTGTACCATATTTATAAAAATGCACATAATTTGTCTTAATTGTTGCAAGTCAGTTCATATTGCTTGTAAGATGTATGATTTAACTTCTTATGCTTTAATTCAAATGTTAGAAAAGAACAAGGGAATACTTTCCAACATGTGACAAGAAAAATTATTCTAAATTCCAACCATATACCATGTGCATGTGCCAACAGATGCAAAACGGTTTACACTATGGAATCATGGCATGCAGCCAACATATACACAATATTTGAACTCATATTGCTAACCAACCTAAAAGCTAACCTAATGCAATTTGATACTCTAACCTGTGAAAACCCAACCTAATGCAATTTAAGTACCGTACTCTAACCTGTGAAAGAATGCAACACCCTAAAATGGGTAGTGTAATTGGTAAGTTTGAAATTCTGAAGAATATGTGTAAAGTTAATTAGTATGTACTCTATGTTGGCTGCACTGGAACACATACATAATCTTTGTTAGCTGCATAGAACATTCATTAAAATTAATATGGCTGTCATGTCTTCATGGTAGGTATGTAGTTCAATATTGTAATATTCAATATATTCAAATAATAATTAGAAAACATATAAAAATCATTGTAAATGGTAGTAAATAACTTGAAAAATGAAACCCTAAGAATAAAATTTGACAGGAGTTTATTAGGGTACTTAAAAGTCTTGTCACATGTTGGAAAGTTTAGCCAATAATAAATTCTAAAATTAAAGGAAAGATTTTTCATATTCCAATTAAGAACACTGGAAAACAAGAACATTGTTGCAGAATATGGTGTTGCTGCAGTGACTATATTATATAATTCAAAATTCACCTTAAGTTATTTATTTAAAATAAAGAAAATAAAAAGTGTGTGTAAAGAAATTTTCTAATTTTAGGTTATTATTTGTATAAAAATTTGGTTAAATAGGAATCTATTTCTGTTGGACTTTTATATGAGTCAGATAGGTCTGCATGTTTGTTAAAAGTTTGAAAAATATATAAGCAGCTGTGAGTATAATTGGGTACTGTATTGAATTAACAGTTGGGAGTTCACCACTTCTTCAATCTGTGTAATTGTAGGTATCTATCATGTTTTCTTCTTTGCTTGATGTATGTTGTTGTAGTGTTTTCTAGAGAATGTGTGTTAAATGTGGTTACTTTATGTGCTTTAAATTGTTTTTAACGACAAATGAAACTTCATTAACTTGAATTACAACTATAGTGTTTAATTTTGCTGAACAGACTTAGATGTACATTAAATTTGTAGGTAGGAAATAACACTAGAAAATTATATTATTTTTAGTCTGATCATCTTACCTCAATATTAATGTTGATTTGTTCTTGGACATGTTTCAAAACAATTCTGTTTTATTGTCAGCAGAATTGTTCTGAAACATGTCCAAGAACAAATCAACATTAATATTGAGGTAAGATGATCAGACTAAAAATAATATAATTAAAATAACCTCAAAATATCACTTCCTAAAATTAAATATTAACACTAGAAAACCTCATTGTGATATTTCCTACCTACAAATTTAATAAAGTTGGCAATCAAGTCAAAGGAAAACAAACAAGAATCAACTGTAAAACAATTGAACAATTGAAAAATTTAACGAACACTTTTCGGAAACTAAGATGAAAAAGAAAAAAGTTTCATTTGGAACTGATGTTTTTATTATTTTTATTTTAACACTTTTCACTGAAGGATATATTATATTTAAAGAGAAAGCATTGGCACAAGGGATTACAACGTATGTAAGAGAAAAATTTGCATCTAGATCGCAACTCGCCTCAGTAGCTCAGTTGGTAGAGCATTTGGCCCGGAAAGCCAAAGGTCCTGGGTTCGAGTCTCGGTCTTGGCAAAAATTTTCTCTTTAAATATAATTTATCCTTCAGTGAGAAGTGTTAAATTAATAATAAAAACATCAATAGAAGCCCTATTGGCTTTATAAAGTAGTGTTTAAATTCCCAATAAATGTCTTCTTAACTAAGAAGCCGCCATTTGCAAAGATAGAAACAAAGGTTTCAAAGCATTTGGCATGAGGGAATTACAATGTATATAAGAGAAAAATTTGCATCTAGATCACAACTGGCCTCAGTAGCTCAATTGGTAGAGCATTTGGCCCAGGAAGCCAAAGGTCCTGGGTTCGAGTCTCGGTCTAGGCAAAAAATTTTCTCTTCAAATATATTTAATTTGGAAGTTCATTGGTCAGCCAACAGAGGGCGCAGATATCAATTTGCAGGAGAGACAATCACAAGAAAACAGTTGTGATGCATTTAGAATGTTCCACAGATAGCAATGAAACCGGTCTGCATAAAAATCAAGAAATATGAGGAGTCAAAAAACACAACTCAAATATAATTAGAATAAACCTCATAGTGTTATTTCCACATATATATTTTTATATTATATTATTTTTAGTCTGATCATCTTACCTCAATATTAATGTTGATTTGTTCTTGGACATGTTTCAAAACAATTCTGTTTTATCATCAGCTTGTCCAGACTGGTTTGATTTATGTTGCATTGTGTTGCACACCCTGGATGTCGATGTCAGCTCCATCCTGTGGTTGGCCAAAGAACCTCCAAACAAGGTCATGCTCTGTCGGTATTTCAAAATTCATAACTCTGTTTTTGTTCTTCTGAATATAGATTTTTCCCAAATAGTCAGCTCTTTTGTATTTTCAAACTGTTTTAATAATTTAGTGTCTTAATTTATATTATGTTTTGCAGACCAAACGTGAGCAGCATTTTTATATTTAATTTTATAATTGACCTCAACAGTGTTTTGTCATGAATTTTAATCATGTTTAAGATTTTTCAAATTATGGTCAAGTTAATGAAGTTACTATAATGAAAATATATGTAAAATATTGCGTTAATGAACCCACTTTCTATGCAGAGTAAGTGTTCAGTGTATAATTGCTGTATAAGCAAAGAACCAATATTACACAGTTAATGACTCTGTTTTGATTTTTCAGTATCAGCTATTTTCGGGAAGATCCTAGACAGAGCAGTGATAAAATCTTGGATTTGTGAGTCATATGTTTACTAGCATAAGATTTACAGTGATGTGATAGCAGAACTACTTCTCAAGGAACCCCACAGCATGATCCAGCAGCAAGGACCAGATAGGTGCAATAACTGCAAAAATATTCAGTTGTAAGTAGAGAGACTCATTATGGCGCTGAATCCTTTCAATTTGATACAAAACGGTACGTCCTGACATGGTTTACCATTGTAATAGTCTCACTTTTATTAACAAATGTTTATAAAATAAAATAAGTTAAAATACCTTCTTAGGTAAAATCCATCGTCCTCAACTTTTAAAATATGTGATCTTTATGCCTGTAGGCCTTTCAGAACATCCGTTCCATCTTCAGTAGTTCATTCTTCGCTACAGCATCAAACATCATACTGGATGCTGTAGCGAAGAATGAACTGCTGAAGATGGGACGGATGTCCTGAAAGGCCTACAGGCATAAAGATTACATATTTTATAAGTTGAGGACGATGGATTTCACCTAAGAAGGCATTTTAACTTATTTTATTTATGACTCTCCACCTCAACAGTTTTAACAATGAATTTTATTAGTATTGACAAATGTTTAATTTTGGAAAAGGCTTGTGGCTCGTGTTTCTTTCTTGTTCCCTACTTTTATTTTTCTAAGCCCCTGTTTTCCTCAACGAGATTTAGGTGCTCTCCCCTACATGGAAGAAATTGATTCATACTAATTTAGTTACACTTCTTTTTGTATAGATGTCATTTGAGTGGTCCTTGGTCAGCGTTCTGCCTCATACTGACATCTAGGAAACCAAGGTAGTACTAGGACGGGAAAATTCGGTAAATTTTGCTTAGAGGCCTCTTTATTCACGCTTAAGGATCTTTTACAAGCCTCAAAATCTTCAGACTCGGGACCCACGGCTTAAAGTCCCTCCCGGAGAGCTTGCTCCTTGGATTTTTCCATCCTAAAAATCCATCGACCCCGGCAGGTTTGAATCCATGACCCTCACGACCAGAGGCAAGGAGCATAACCACTAGTCCACCATGGACTTTTTTTTATATGTGGCCCAAAAGTCTAGGCTTATATGAGAACAAAACATCTTACATGGTGACTCTTATTAATCCATTCACTTAAGGTTTAAATGCTTAATGCATTTACCCAGAAATCGTATTTAAGTCACCATAAATTATTTTGACTAATTTCACATATTTCAAAACAAACAAAAGATAACGGTATTCAAGATCATAATAAGTGTGAAGGCCAAAAACATATTCACCTAATTAACTAACTCACTGGCACTATCGAACCTGTAGGTTCTTGGCTGTGTGGACATAAGCTCTCCATACATCCCTATCCTGAGATAATGTTTTCCAACCATTCCCTGTATAATCTAATTCTCTCAATCATAGTTAATGTTATTCTCCCACCTCATTATTGGTCTACCAACTGTGTGTTTTCACTCTGGTTTTCCTACAAGAAGCTTCCATGCACGTCTTTTAATCCCCATGTGTGCCACATGTCCTGCCCATTGCAGTCTACGAGACTTAACTATTCTTATTATATCTGGCTTCCTATAAAGACCATGTAGTGCACTGTTATGAAGTCTTCTCCATTCACCTGTCTGTTCATTTCTCTTTGGTCCAAAATTTTCCTAAGTACTTTATTCTCAAATACTCGCAAGCTCCTTTCCTTCCTTAAAGTAAGAGTCCTTGTTCACATCCATATAACTGGTAGAATAATAACCACATTCCTCTACTATTCATAAATATTAACAAAAAGATTACCCTGCCAAGGGATATACAAAATATTGCAAAATATATAACAGGCAGAGTTAAACGAGTTTACCTCATTTTCTGAGTTGAAGGCCATTTAACAACAGGCGAGTGTATCTCGCCTTTTGAGACGAATGGGTTAAGTTGGACTTCCAGGCTGAATGGCTGTGGTTTTATATTAAATTAATGTTGGGAAGTAAACATTATGAGGTATATTCATTAAAATTCATCGGAGATCATTCCATGATACCGTGGTTTCAAACACAGTCGTGTTCATCCTCAGCCATAACTCCGACTGAAACCGCAGTATCATGGAAGCACGAATCCTATGAGGTGAGTTGTTTAAACAAAATGTTCTCTGATGAAAAGTCTGTGGTTTTGTTTAAACTTGACGTTTTGTCTACACATCTTCAGGAGATTCTGCATGCTCTCTGTGAACTCCTCAACTGTCGGCGCACTTGTATGACCGCAATGCACTGTTTGGTCTATAAAATTTGTTTTTTTACTCTCATATATTGCTAACTGCTAAGGGATGTACAAATTGTCAATCAATGGTCAGTGCGGTCAATGTCGGAGATTTCCTGCTGTTTCTGGCACTTTGACAGTGGGGAAATACAATTTTAACTTTGATGAAAGAGATTTAGTTGTGGATTTTATACCCCTTGCAGAGATACACAAATATTTTGTAACATAATAAACATTGACTTTAGTGGTTTTTTATTTGTGAATGGTTGATTCTTATAAATTTGTATTGGCAACAGTGTTGGGGTAAAAGAAAGTAACTTTTTTATATGTTGTTAATGTCCCACCTTTTTTAAAATGTCCCAAGTTTTTCCTTTAATTTTTTGTACATGTCCCCTTTTGCATTTAAAATATTATGGACACCCTAGCTTAAAAGTAATGTAAAATTCTTGTTAAAAATATTTCTGAATAGGTCCACCGCTGTGGTCTCGGGGTAGCGTGCTGCCTTGTCACGCAACGGGCCCGGGTTCGATCCCCGCTTGGGACAGTTTTTCTGGGTGAGGATTTTATCGGGGTTTTTCCTCACCTGTAAGGCAAATGTCAGGAAAACTTTAAGGCCCAAACGGTCCCCGAAATCATATGGCCATCGCAATCATCATCATTCATATTCATCTTAAGTTAAGTTTAGGATTAGGGACTCTCCTGGCACACCACTATCATCATCATAAACCATCATATCATCGAGGCAACGTAACCCGCCTTCCAGGCGCCCCAACCTCAGAAGTGGGTTACAATTATGTCATGCCAGGAGAGAAACCAGGAATGTCGAAAGACAAACCTGGGGCATTTAAAAAAAAATTTCTGAATAGAAGTCATCTGATGGTGTTGTTGATAGCGTTGGCTTCAGAATTAAGAGAATTGTATAAGCGGAAAGGAAATTTGATGGTTATATTAGATCTTGAATGGTGCAACAGGCAACACACTGACACTTGGAGTCGGTGGTCTGGAGTTAGATTCACATTTCAAGTGTTAATTTTTCTTTTATAAAATGTATTTATATATTTGTCCAGGACTGGAATATGTTAAACTAAATATAACATAAAAATATTAAATTAATACTTGATAAAAGAAAGATAACTGAACTTATGTTATCTATTGATGGCAGATGTGGGAAATTCAATTAAAACTTTCATTCATTCATTCATAGGGTTCTGCCCAAGATCAGGCTTTCACTGTAAATTCAGCATTCTCCACTCTTTCCTTAAGTCAGATTTCCTTTTTGTATCTGCATAGAAACCATTTATTTTAATATTGTCTATCATCTGATGTCTTTTTCTGCCTCTAACTTTCTTTCCGTTGACCATTCCTTCTAAAGCATCCATCAGCAGGCAGTTTCTTCTTAGCTTCCAATTTCTTTTCCTCTTCTTTATGAATTCCAGCATTGTTCTTCCATCATCTACTCTGTCTAGCACATCTTTATTTTTAATTCTGTCTCTCCATTTTTAAAGATTATCAAGAATTAGATTATTTTTTTAAGTGTTTACTTTATTATAAATTAATTAATTTACTTTATCGAATGGGAGGAATGTATAATTTTATCAAAAAGATAGTTAAAGATCAAGAAAAATCTTTCCCCTTTGAATGTGGATTTGATCCTAAAAATTCTGCTCGATTACCATTTTTGCTACAATTCTTTTTAATCGCAGTTATCTTTTTAATTTTTTATATAGAAATTGCTCTTATCCTTCTCCATATCCACATCTCAATAGCTTCCAGTCGCTTTTCCTCACTCCATCATAATGTCCAAGTCTTTGACCATACAATGCTACACTCCACACAAAACACTTGACTAGCCTCTTCCATAATTATTTTACCAAAGGTCCGCAGAAAATGCTTGTCTTCTTGTTAAAAGCTTCTTTTGCAATTGCTATCCTCTGCTTTACTTCTTGACAGCAGTTCATGTTACTACTGATAGTACAACCCAAGTATTTGAAGCTCTCCACTTGCTCAGTGGCCTCATCTCTAATCCTCATGTTTAAATTCAAACTTAGTGAATTAGAAATAAAATTAAATGTTTAGGATTCAGCTCCATATAAATAAGAGTCAATTTCCAAAAACTGAATCAATTAATTAATCAATCAAAACTTTCAAGCATTAGAAATAAGAATTTCAGAAGGAAAGAAAGTTATAAAAATGCTAAAGTTTTACAACAAATTGAAAAGCCTAAAATATATCAAAGATGATAAAATGTGTCTTTCAAATGTTTATTTATTTTATATCTTTTGTGTAATCCTTGTGTAATGAAAAAATGATATTATAGAATGCATAGTTATCAGTATTTAGAGTTTATTATCCAACTTTAAACAATTTCTGTGAATTAGCAGTCTTATATTTATTACAAGTAAGTATAAAACTATTAATTACATGAACGGTAGAATAATATCTTGTTAAAATTAGTCTAAGTAATACAAGTTATTTCTTCTTTCAAAAGCCACTTTATGTTGATCATCACTATAAAAGAATCTCTCTCTTTTTTCATAATTTTTTTAATAATTTAGCTTCTTTCTCGATAAGATGTTTTTCAGACCATGCATGGGCAGCCACTGCAGATTTTTCTACTTCCCTTTTGTTGACATTCCTGAGATGTTCTTTTCACTCATCATCATCATGAACAAATTCGTTTTAGGCCATGTGGCCTGTACGGTAAAGCTAGCGAAGATGGTTTTGATCTTTCCACCGATGTTTTGGTCTTCCTTGGTCCCTATATCCAGTTGGGGTATATTGGAATGCCAATTTTGGAAGTCTATTTCTTGCCATTCTCCTCAGATGATTTTTCCATTCTTGTTGGTATCTTTGTATATCTTCATTTAGGGTCGAATGTTTGAACGCATTAGACAGTAAAAGGCGTTCTCTGCTGATAAAGTTTTATTCAAACACATTTTTTCTTACTCAGAAATCTATTCACGCGGTAATAATTGTAAAGCTACCTGACAAGGTACCTTAAGATCGTAGCTCAAGATATAAACTTATGTGAAAATCCCGAAGGGAATCGATGGTAACCGATGTAGTTTGAAACTTATCCAAGATGTCGGACCTTGAAGACTTCGATCTTGTTTTCGATATACGCGGAGAAGAGGAATTTGATAGAGTCAACCAAAGAATTCAACTGGAAGAACAGGAGAATCGGCGTAATATTGCGCGTCACAGCCGTGTTTGTATACGGTATTATTTGCGGGATGCAAGCATAAATGCATTCCTCTATAGCAGACGAAAATAACGGAAGTGGTTTTATCGCTCAGAATTCTGGGTAATTCGTTGCCAATATTACGAAAACGTCAACATTCATGCATGACCGGTTAAGGCGGCCGTTAATTCGATCTCAGCTGACCAGTGATTGGAAGTAATTTGAGTAGAGAGTAATGTATTTGCATACGACCCTTAAACTTGTTACTCCAAGTTTTCCTCTGATAATAGTGTTCCTTTGGTGATCCAGTCTATTAACTCCTAACAATGATCGTAAGAAGCACATTTGGCTTACTTGAAGTTTATGAGAGTTTCTTTTATTTAAAATCCAAATTTCACTTCCGTATTTTAGAGCAGCTTTTGATGTGATGTTATGTAATCTTAGTTTTGTCTCTGTCCTCATCTGTTTACCAAAATGTCTTCGTATTACCCCATTCATTTTATTATATTTTTGTAATTTTGAATCAATGTCACTCTTATACTATGCAAATACACTTACTAAGTAAGAGAAATCTGACACTTGTTCTATAATTTTTCCATCAATCTCAATTTTCACCCGTTGTATGTTTTTTCCACACATTGCCATTGTTTTGGATTTTGAAGTGGAAATGTTCATATTATATTTGCTGGCAATTTTGAATAATTGATACGCTGCTATTTGTAAGCTATCTTCGGAATCTGATAATATTATTTGATCATCAGCATATAATATTGTTTGATTATTTTATTCCTGGTTATTGAAATTCCACTATTTACTGTTTGATTCCATTCTTGCACTATTCTGTTAATATATATATTAAATAAGAGTGGAGATAGTCCACATCCTTGTCGAACACCTTTGGTTGTGTTTATGTGTTCTGTTATTTCTCCATCTGGTAATTTAATTTTGATTTTAGAATTTTGATATAAGCTTTGTATGGCTCGTATTACATGTGAGTGTATATGTTCTTCATGCAGTATCTGCCAAAGTTTATCTCGGTTTACATTATCATATGCCTTTTCATATTCTATAATTCCATAATTTGTTGTAGGGTAAATATTGCATCTATAGTGCTCCTCCCTTTTCTAAATCCACATTGTTCTTCTTCCAAAAATGTTTCACTACTTACTGATAATTTATTTTTAATTATGTTGGCATATAATTTAGATGCAGTTGGGAGTAAGTGTTCATTCACTCTTGTTTTCAAATTTCTCTTAGTTTTTCTCACATTCTTCACATGTAATCTGATAAATCCCTGATTTGTTCATTATTAAAACAAATAGAAAAACCAAAAGAACTTACTGTTTGGGAAAATATCTACATTCAAAAGAGCGAAAAGAAGAAATTGATGAACTTTGAAATTCCTGGGGAGAATGACCTGGTTTCGAGGTTTTTCAGTCTGCCAATGGAAGGAGCGAAGGACAGCTCTTCAAGACGACAGAACAATGGTAGTGACGATACTGAGGATGGAACAGAAACTATGTTCCAAAACTAGTTTATAGTCAAATAAGAAGAAAAATATGAGGTGAGTGATAAAAAATTCTACCTAAATAATTTTAAACAGAAGTTTGTTTTAGTTGAGGACGACTGATATCAGATTTGAATTTTAAGATTTTAACCTTTTAATTAATAAATAGAGTTAGATTTTCACGACTCACCTCATAATTGTAGATTTCTTGAAGACTAGTTTTAATACACTAATAACACTGGTCAACAAAAATGAACTTTTTTTTTCTTTCACAACAATAAAAATATGAGATTTTAGATCCTTCCGGGAAATTCTCGTATAAGACTTGAAAGCATAATAATAGTCCCTTCGATTGGTTGCCGGCCAAAGGAAGGCAAGAACCAGTGATGGGGATGCACATATTATAGAATATGGTAAGGCTTGTCTGGAGAGAAAAAGAAAAAGAAAGGAAAGAAAGAAATGGAAGAAAGGAAAGACTCCCTAGCCCTCGGATGCCCTAATAGTGTCGGGGTCGAAAAAACAAGAGTTAACCAAGAGAGGTTAGATAGTAAAGTTAAAAGAGTGCAAAACACAAGTAAGTGGAAGAAATGTTTTGCTCAGCTTGGGCACCTTGTGGTCGCCATCCACATATCCCCTAGATGAGGACCCCAGATGGGATCGGAAAAGGAACACCGATATCTTAAAAGAATTGAAGACTACGCCAATTTTGGAATATATTAAACAGTACCAACTAATTGGAAACACCATCTTGAAAGAATGAGTTCAAATTGGATCCCCAAAGCTGTTTATAATTATATACCAAGAGGACGAAGATCACTGGCCGTCCTATGAAACGCTGGAGGGAAAATTTTCTATAGGATCGTAACAGGCCTTGGCCTAATACTTGGAAGGAAGAAGAAGAAGAGATTTTAGAAGTATTTTTCATCCTGATTTAAATACCATTTCAGTTTTTTCCTATCAGGCAGCAAGAGTTTTCTGTGATATTCATTTACATTTTTATAATTCATTGAAACGTGATTGGTCATTGACTCCCATTTGGAGCATGAGTTAAATAGTCAATTCCATTACATAGTATATCGAAACTAGTCCTCAAGAAATCTACAACTATGAGGTGAGTCTTAGGGCCGCACGCAAATACATTAGTCTCTGGTGAGTTGAGTTTTCTGTGAGAACGTGCAAAGTTCGAATTAGCGAGTCGCTGACTGGTCATGCATTAAAGTAGTTTTTTTCATAATATTAGCAAGAAATTACCCAGAATTCTCAGCGATAAAAACACTTCAGTTATTTTCGTCTGCTAGAGGAACGCATTTACGCTTGCGTCCCGCAAATAAAACGGTAGGTACGACGTCTGCGTCGCGCGATATTACGCCGATTCTCCTGTTCTTCCAGTTGAATTCTTTCGTAGACTCTATGAAATTCCTCTTCTCAACGTACACCGAAAACGTGATCGAAGTCTTCAATGTCCAACATCTTGGATAAAGCAGGAAGGTAGGCAGCAAGGTTTCAAAGTACATCGGTTACCATCGGGTTGCTCACGATTCGTTCTCTACAAACTCACCTCACCAGGTAGCTTAGGAATTTCGAGAATTATAATCGCATGAACAGATTTTTGATTTTTGAGTACGCAAAAAACGTCTTTGGATGCATCTTTCTCAGCAGAGAACGACATTTACGGTCTAATGCATTCATCGATACAACCCGTAAAATTCTAACTCTAATAATTAATTAATTAATTAAAATAAACTTCATAATGTCACTTCCTTTAAATATTAATGAAAAAATTTAATATTTTGCTTATAATTTCAATGGTGGTTTACCATAAATTTTAAAAGTATAGATACTCCATAGTGATGGTCAATATACTGCATTATAAAGTTGTAACTCTATTTCTAATGAAATAAATCATTTCATTTTCATTTTGGGTTGGATAATAATACTGAGCAACAAAAAAGAAAATTTTTTTTTGTCTCAGAAAGAAGAACATGTGATTCTGATAGTATTTTTTCTCCTGAATTCAAATATGATATCGGTTTTTCTCCATCACGCAAGGTTTCCGAGAGATTCCATCCTTTTAGCCAGAAACCAAGCATTTCAGACTGGTTTTTGGATAACTTTAAATCTCGTATGAGATCGTTAAGATCTTCTTGAGTCAATAAATCAGGCTCAGATGAACAGCTTTGTTCAAAAGTTGTATCACCAAAATCTGTTTCTTCTTCTTCCTTACTTCCATCAGAATCTGAGCTCTCTTCATCTAATGTCACATGTGCTGGAGGCTTTGGTATGGGCAATTCTTCGCAGTGTGGAACTGGTCTCATTGCAGATTGCAAGTCAGGATACACCACTTGATTTTGACGTAATCCCTTTAATGTTTGTTAACCCATTCGCTCCAAGTTTAAATGCTCAATGCATTTTCCCAGAAACCGGATTTAAGTTTTCGTTAATTATATTGCCTATTTTCAGACATTCAAAAAAGCAAAAGATAACGGTACTCGAGATTATAATATGGGTGAAGGCAAAAACACGTTACTCTACTATTCATAATTGTTAACAAAGATTACCCTGCCAAAGGATGTAAAAAATATTGCAAAATATATAACAGCAGAGTTAAGCGAGTGTACCTCATCTTTTGAGGCGAAAGGGTTAAGAAGAAATTTAAAAAATAATTATTTAAATCCATTAATTGAAATTGAAATAAAAAATACTGTGGGTGATGGAGAAATTCTGGATATATATTTGAAAACACGATAAAAGACTGCATTAAGTACAACTATTGGTACTGATGAGACAAAAATCATGTTGACCAGTGTAATGAGAAATATCTATGTTACATAAAATTCTAGTTGCTAACAAGGTTTAGAAATTATGTAACGATGAAGTTGTACTTACAACAATCACCTATAATAAACATCCTTACTTTTAATCCTGTCTTTTTCTAGGAATGCACAACATGGAATATAATAAGATTTGTACAGTATTTTTTTATATTATTCACAAAAATGGAAACTTTTATGATCTGATAAAACATAATGTAAAATTAGTTAATTTTATCTTCACTTATTGTAAATTTCAAATTAATTGGGAAAAAATGAAGAAAGTTATGTAGGTAGGAAATAACACTACGAGGTTTATTTTAATTTTGTTGAGTTGTTTCTTGACTCACCTCATACTTCTTAACTCCCTCGCAGATCTAGATTTCATCACTGTATTTGTGACATTCTCAATGCTGTTCACGTTCAGTTGTGATTTCGTCACTGTACTTGTGACATTCTCAATGCTATTCACATTCACAACTAAACGTGAACAGCATTGAGAATGTCACAAATACAGTGACAAAATCTAGATCTGCGAGGGAGTTAAGAAGTATGAGGTGAGTCAAGAAACAACTCAACAAAATTAAAAATGAAGAAAACTCAGTAGAATGCCTTATGCACCAGCACTTTAATTTTGAAATCTCATTTTCAACTGACAAAACATAATTATAATGTAAAATTCCTAGCTGGGATTCTTAAAAGAAATTTCCCTCTTTTATGTCTTAGAAGATGTATTTCATATAACTTTTTAAGTGGCACAATTAATAAAATAAATATTGAAATTCATCGGAGAACATTGTTTGACAACTCACCCCATAAATTTCATGTTTTTCACAATATTGCACTTTCAAACGTAATCAAGTCCATTTTCAGCCATAACTCCAACTCAGATAGTTGGAGTCCCGAAGGACTGGCTCCTTGAATTTTTCCATCCTAAAAAAAATTGACACTGGCCGGGTTTGAATCTGCGATTCTCAGGACCAGAGGCAAGGAACATAACCACTAGTCCACTGCGGCCAACTTAAATACAACTTAAAAGCAAGTTATTGATAAAATCTTGATACTAAATTAAACATATAACTGCTGCATAGTTTGGTACCAGTCTAAAACCTGTCATTCTTTATGTAGACAAATTATGAAGTTTAATTTAAATTAAGACTACAAAGGAAAAACAATCAAAGTCACATATTTTTTATTCTGAGTAAATTTGTAACAAAATTAAAAATGCTCTTACAATAAAAAGTATTATGAACATGAAATTGTATCAAACACTGTTTGTATACCAAGTTATTATTATTTTAAAATACAATAGGAAGTAACATTAAGAGGTTTGTTTAATAATTAAAACATTTTGTCTGTTCATTCTTACCTCTTAGAGTTGTTTTTGTTGAACATATGTTTCAGAGCTTCTTAGCCCCATCGTCAGCGATTACAGTAATAACTGATGATGGGGCTAAGAAGCTCTGAAACATATGTTCGATAAAAACAACTCTAAGAGGTAAGACTGAACAGACAAAATGTTTCAATTATCAAGTTATTATTATATTGGAATTGATTTTTGTGTTGTCCTGTGAAGAGTAGTTAACAATGGAAACACTGTCAGCACATTTTTGTATGAAAGAATAATCAAAGTCCACATCATTTTCTTCTTTAAATTGCAAAATTGGGAATGGAAATGAACAATGACAGTTAAGAAAACACACTTAGAAAAATGTGCTACTGTTTCAATGCAAATAAACCAGAAATGGTACGTTTCATACTTTAAATTTGAGAAAAAATCTTGGGCCGTACGAGAGAAGAACTTTTTCAGTTCTTGTAAGTCGTTATATTTCTGTCTTGTTACTGCTTACTGGGATGGGCATCTTGTACAAATTAACACATTGTTGTCCCTTTTCATCATCATCACCCATGCAAGTATTAGGCTGTGTGACCTATTACATCTCAAAGAGGAATTTTCCATCCAGTGCTTTTTTGGATGTCCCAGCTATCTTTTGCCTTGGGGGCAGTAGCAAAGTATGGCTTTTGGAATTCTATGAGACGGCATACATTGAAGATGGGCTTTCCAGTTGCTCTGGTAGTTTTGTATATGGTGAAGAATGGGTTCTACATCCAACTCTTCCATAATTTCCTCATTTCTTTTATGGTCCCACTTTGTGTAGCCTGCTGTACGGCGCATAAATCGGATCTCATTTGCTGTTATTCGGCTTTCATCTCTTCTTTGCATTGTCCATGCTTCACTACCATATCTTAATACTGGTCTTGCGAGAACCTTATAAAGCCGTAATCTTGTGTTCTTTTGTACTAAAGATGGTTTCATTATACTGTTAATTATGCCCATTGTTTTTGTAAAATTTGTAATTTTCTTTGATATATCAGCTTCATCTTGAAATGTTAAATTATAACCCAAATAATTAAATTTGTTTACTTGTTCTAGAATTTCGATCTCCAAAACAATTTTGCTAGGTATAGGGTATTTCCCACAAAAGGTCATCATTTTAGTTTCCTTTGTATTGATTTCCATATTGTACCTTTTCAAAAATTAAAATTCAGGTTTACAAACATTTATAACGGTTATACTCTATAAGATATCTTATTTATAACTGGGTGGACTCTAATTGATTTATCATACATGATCTTCCATTATACACTTTATTTTGAAGCCAATTTTATGTGGACTACGAATGATATTTCCATGTACTGACATTTAAAATAGTAGTACTCTATGCCAGGAATGATAATATAGCCATAACTCAGTTTTTGTGAAAAGTGGACTTTGTTTTTCCTTTGTAGTCTTCAAATGTTTTAATAATTTATTTAAGATTAAATTTGAAATTGCCGGGATAATATAAAATCATATATCTCGTTTGGATAAAATGAAAGATCAATTCAGTTGTATTATTGTAAAGCCAGTTTCATGTTTTGGATCACATCAGATTGAACCAGGGATTTTTTTTCAAAAAAGAACATATTGGATCTTGTGGGCTTTAATAATTTCTTCATGAAGTTAAAGTCATTATTCTTTATTAACCATTAATATTACTTTGTGGATTATTTACCAAACAAAAAAATAATGTTAAGTAACTTTTAACATAGACTGTTACATATCTTTGTCAAATGTCAATTGAAGTTAAACACCAGAATAGTATTGTAATCAGAAGTGATTTGAAGCTCCTAAAAGTTGGAAAATATAAGGAAATTGTTAATTTATTATATTATTTTTAGTCTGATCATCTTACCTCAATATTAATGTTGAGGTAAGATGATCAGACTAAAAATAATATCATTAAAATAACCTCAAAATATCACTTCCTAAAATTAAATGTTAATTTATTGTTGTGTTAGCTAGTTCTTCCTTTTTCTATAATTGAAGTAGTATTTTACTGATATATAAACATTTAAAAATATACAGTTTTGCAGGTATTGGCTAACTGAATCGAGTCCTTTGCTGGAGGTGAGAAAATTAGTATGGTAATGAATGATAATTTTATATTTGAAATACATCTGGGACCCTTGAGTACATTTTCATAAGAAACTTTATTCCTTAATATCTCTCTAAATAAAAGCGCACATTCATTATACGTGTTGTGAAGTCCTAATTCCATTTATGTCCTTTTCAAAATATCTTTCTATTTTCTTCAGACTGGATTAGAATATTCTTATGTGATTTTTAGCAGTATGAATAACATTAAGATAAAAAAAGGAAAGAGTATCATAACTCAAAATAAATACCAATAAACAAATCAGTTTCTAAATTAAATGTTATTCTTGAACCAACATTACATTCTTAATTATGAAGGCCACAGTTATTGTTATAAGTGTTAAAAATATATTTTTGTAACATGGAAACATTTATTTTTAATTACACCTGTAATGAAATAAGAACTTACTACATTCCCATATAATCAACTTTTATAAGATTCATGATGTGTTCCGTTGAGGTTTATTCCCCATATAATTTCTCTTGAGTGCCTTTGTTTGTTATTATACTCATTTGTTTGGTATATTATAAGACTAAAGTACTAAAATCAGACATAATATGAAATCAAAATAAATAAATATATATATATATATATATGAATAAGAAAGTTTTCTTGGATTCAAGTTCGGCCTCTGGCCACTGTTTCCGACGTTTTGGCATGATCCCACATGCCATTATCAAGGAATGATAAGTTCGAGTTATAGGTTTAGGTCTTATGTAATTAGACACACAGAGTTTTCGCTGTGGTCTGTTTTCGAAGCTGTACACCCATCCAAGGTTTAGTTCTTATGTAGTTAAACACCTTCAGTTTTCAGTGTGGTTCATTTTGGAAGCTGTACACCCATCCAAGCATTGACCATGCTCCATGTTGCCCACAATGAAAACTCTATGTGTTCAATTATATAAGACCTAAACCTGTGACTCGAACTTATCATTCCTTGATAATGGCATGTGGGATCATGCCAAAACGTCAGAATCAGTGGGGAGAGGCCGAATTTGAATCCATGATGCAGAAAACCCAAGAAAAATTTCTTAATCATTATATAAAACACAGTTTACAGTGGTTGTTTTGTGCCCTTTTGAAGGGACATTTTTTACAAAATTTCATAAAATTCTGCGAAGATCTGCATCTTACTTATGTTTGACATATGCTTGCTGTTTAAGTAAGGTCTAAAGATTGTAGCATTAAGGATTCTGATTTTATATTATGAATACACATGTATAATAGTAGCAATACGGCTATAGAGAAGCCATGCGATGAAACCTAATGATGTCCCTGATAGCACATTTTAGTTACATACCCACCTTACCACGGAACATATAAACTCTCCCATCCTGTATCACATGCATGCGAACTGGCGAGAGGAACAGTGCCTCGTGTTAGTTGACAGTCTAATGTAGTGTTGACACAATGTTTTCAAATCAAGAACAACGATTCAATGTGCCAGAGATTGTACAGCTCAGAAGTATCACCAATGTCTTGCAAGGAATCTGCATTGCCTTACAGAACAGTGGCATGAAGGATGGCTGCATTTTACCTATGTGTTGCTGTTTCGTAAGTCAATGCAGATTCCCCGCAAGCCTCTTGAAGGCCTTGATGACACTGCCATGCTGTACAACCTCTGGAATATTCAATGTTTATTCAACTCCAATCTTCCTGTTTCGAAAACATTGTGACAACACTACATTAGACTGCCAGTTAAGTGCTCTTGAAAACACTTTGCATGCTTGTGATGTGGGAAGGGAGAGTTCATATGTTCTGAGGTAAGGTAGGTATGTAACTGAAATGTGCTATCGGAGACATCAATGGGTTCCGTTACATGGCATCTCTACAACAGTATAGTAATTATTAAAGTTCCAATCTCGTATATTCTGGAATTTTTTAAGTCACATAAATCTGATCATGGCAGTAATATAATACATAAGTTAGCAAATGCAGTTCCATGAGAACTAAGATCCTTTCCCTAGCTCTAAATACTATTCATTTCATAACATAGCATAATTTCTTATAGAGAGAGAAACTTGAAACCACTGAATTAAGAAATATCAGTAATATATGAATTCTACGTAAATTTATATGCTCAGGTTGGTCGATAAATTATTTTTTTTGAAGAGATTTTTTTTCCTGAACTAGTATTTGAACCCAAGATCTCTAGTTCTATGTGCTAGTGCACTAACCAATTGTGCTTTCTAGACACAAAGAGAAAAAAAAAAATGTGTGTCTGTAGTGAGATGCCTGGATAGCGCAATAGGTTAGCATGTTAGTAGGTAGAACTAAATATTTTGTATTCAAATGTCAGTTCAGGCAGAAAAAATCTTAAAAAAGTAATGCGTACTGCCATTACTAACAACATACTGTGCTTCTTAATAAATTTATATTGTGATTATATTATTTTTAGTCTGATCATCTTACCTCAATATTAATGTTGATTTGTTCTTGAACATATTTCAAAAGAATTCTGTTTTATTGTCCAGACAAGCTGACGATAAAACAGAATTGTTTTGAAATATGTTCAAGAACAAATCAACATTAATATTAAGTAAGATGATCAGACTAAAAATAATATAATTAAAATAACCTCAAAATATCACTTCCTAAAATTAAATATTATATTGTCATGTAAACATGATCCTAATAAGGATGCATGTAACCATTATAAATTTTAAACATGTTTAAAATTAAATTTTAAATCTTAATGCAAATATTTTAAATCCTCATGTATATTTAATAATTATGTTGATTCAGTATTTTAGAATTTGTGAAATTAATAACTGGTAGGTTGTACTTATGCAATTAAAAGATTTTGATTTTGTTTTGTTCAAGCACTAAAACATTTATATGCTGTGTTTGTATTCTACTTGAGTTTGGATACTCTTTCCTTGTTCCTTTTTTAAGTACCTATAGGTACTATAGGTACAGAACAGGGCTGTTAATAAATGCTCAGTAGGTATGAAAAGATACTGCCCTTCCTATTCAACCATATGTCATTTAGGCTGACATGGTAAGACACTGCTACTCACTTGTCAGTTGGGTTGTTTTGTTGGGAGTGCACATGATGTGGGTAGAAGGAGGGAGCCATATTTTCACACCTAATGAGCAAGTTTTAAGAGGCCTGGTATAGAACATCTTAAATTTTTATGTGACATTTTTATAGATATGTACTTCATTTTCTTTAATACAGGAATATTTTAGGGAATGTTGAATGCATCTGATACTCAGATCTTTTTAATTCTAAACCACATAGAATGATATATCACTTCTTCTAAATAAGAAGAACATGTATTTGTAATCTATGTTATAAAAAAGAAGATTCTTCATTGTTAGTAATCATAAGCAAGCTGTTCTTCTGCCTTGTATAATATTCCTTGACAATCTAATATATAAAAATGTCAAAATATTTTTTCAATAAGTAGAAGTGTTGTAGTATCTATGTGTCATGGGATGTTTTCCACTATATTGTTTGCCATTTCCTTTCTCTTACAAAGTTCTCTCTGCAAACTGTGAAATCCTAGAGATGTAACTATTTTTTCTCATAACTTCAGTAGCCTAGAAAAATGTTAATTGCAATTAAATTATGTGCAATATTATGTAAAATTGCAAGAGGAATGGATATATTTTCCAATCATAATGTATTCGTATGTCTTTTGTTTAATACATTTCCTTCTTGGAAGTGGTCGAGATGGCAAATATATAGTTGATTATAGATTTTGAAAGATGTTATTGGCCTATCCATTGGAAAATGAATTTCTGTGATGTTTACATGATGTAAGAGCTTGGACAAAGAATGCATTGTTATTGTTAATATATTTATAGCATGTTACATCGTGTAAGGTACTTGGTTTGAAATGTTCGCTTGAGATATTATGACATGTAAGAGATTTATCTATGCCATAAGATAAATATATATTCATT
>JASPKZ010000884.1:0-84649 GCA_030220185.1 Diploptera punctata | reverse complement strand
GACTGTTTAAGAATATTCGTCACAACCACATTCCATTCCTAGTTAATTATTTGATTGTTACTCTTCTTCAAGATATATAACTGCTTAGATTGAATAACGGGCTATTCAATGCCACTTGGGAATATTAGATCGCAGAACAAGTGACTGATAGCATCATGTCGGCCAATGTGATAACACACGTTACCACTAGAGCGAATTGCCAACATGTTTACTCGCATGTAAGGGAAATCTAACCCAAGAGTCCATTTACATTAGTGGAACAAGTTCGTGTTAGATGATGAAGTTAGTGTTAGTTTGGACAGGTTAGGGTAGGAAATGGGCGAGTTAGAACACCAGATTAGTTGAGCGTTCACATGTTTATTAGCGGATTTTAGTGATAAGTTTGTTGCAATGCCTTATCAATGACTGTTACATATTTTACATTGCAAATATGGTGACTTTAGGTTACTTTGAGCTTAACTTCTTAGTTCATTTTAAGTAATTTCCATTTTTTAAAGAAATCATTATATTTTTTTCTGGTAATTATACACATACTGCAACAACAAAATGTGTGTTTTCTTTTTTTTTATTTAATTTAATTTATATATGGTGGCACAGAATACCCGAATTACGAGTTTAAGTAAACGGACTGCCATATCGATCTAATACTAATTAGCATATGTCTATGAGAGTGTCATAAATTTGCATGGCTTTCTTAATTACTTTTTAATATTTTTTAAAAAATAATAATATAGTACGTTTTTTCGTCCGTCTTCCTCGATTAGAATTTACTTGTATTCAATAAACTTCGTTAAATTATTAAATCATGAATGCTTTTCAAAAACATGTTTCATCTTCAGCATACTATTTGGTAACAGAAAATGTCGAAGATGTAAAATGATTTGAAAGCTATTATGGTTTAATAATTTGACGAAGTTTATTGAATAAAACTCAATTCTAATTGAGGAAGACGGATAAAAAAAAGGCACTACCATATTATTATTTATAACATTTTAGTACATAATCTCAATTGTGATAACAATGAATGTTAAAAAATACTTCTTAATAAACGGTGAGGTGTTATAATCGCTATAAATATATTGTACGGTTGACATTGACTTTCTCGACCAGAGTTCATATTATGACCTTGCAGAAGATTTTCGGACCCTTGGTTGTGGTCCTGAGACGTTTTGCCAACCCTTGAGGATGCCGGACGTAGTCTCTGACGAAATGCCAGGGAACTTCAAGCCTCAAGACCACGACCGACAGCCCGAAAATCTTCTACAAGGTCATAATTTTGTAGGGTGTTTAAGAGGATGAATTACTTCCGAAAAAATAGTAATGGGATAGATGACAATATTCCCATATAACCAAACACGTTAAAAATGCTTATTTGTCAACTGCTGTGGTCTCGAGGTAGCGTTTTACCTTGTTACGCAGCGTTCCCGGGTTCGATCCCCGGTCGGGACAAATTTCATAGGTGAGGTTTTTTTCCCCAAGGGTTTTTCTAACCTGTAAGACAAATGTCAGGAAACTTTAAGGCCCAAACAATCCAGGAATACCGTATGACCATCATAATCATCATTCATATTCGCCTTAGACTAACATCATATCATCGGGACAGCGTAACCACGCCTTCTAGAAGCCCCAACCTCAGAAGAGGGTTACAATTACGCCAATGCCAGGAGAGAATTCCAGAATATCGAAATGCAAACTTGGGGCACTGAATAATAACAAATGCTTATTTTATACTAACTAACTAGCTCACTGGCACTATCGAACCCATAGGTTTATGGCCGCGCGGAAATAAGCTCTCCATACATCCCTATCCTGAGCTAATGTTTTCCAATTATTCCCTGTATAATCTACTTCCCTCAAATAATAGTTAATGTTATTCTCCCACTTCATTCTAGGTCTACCAACTGGGAGTTTTCCCTTTGGTTTTCCTACAGGAATATTTCATGCACGTCTTCCATTCCTCATTCGTGTCACATGTCCTGCCCATCGCAGTCTTATTTTATACACATTAGATAAATGATGAAGTACATAAAAATGTCCCAGTGACTTGAATTCATACGCACATCACGTGATGTGAAAGTGGCGATTACAGGAGAACTACCGTGACATATTACGTGAATCCTACATGCTCCAGTTCATCGCCAGATTCACCACAGCAGTGTAGTTTACTAGTAAACATACATTCAGAAAATGAACATAATGACCACTTATCAATGGTCTCTTTCAGGAGAAAATTAAATAATTATATTACAAAATTGGTTAATTCCTCAAAAAAATACACACTTTTTACTTTACTCAGAAGAATGTTTGTTCATTCTGGCTCTGATTCATTACATCATGATTTACTAGCATTGAAATCTTCCAAAATGAAGAACTAAGACTAGTGGTAACGCACCTTGCCTCTGGTCCCGAGGATCGCGGGTTCAAAACCGGCCGGGGTCGATGGATTTTTTTAGGATAAAATATCCAATCAGCAAGCCCTCCGGGAGGGACGTTAAACCATGGGCCCCCGAGTCCGAAGGTTTTCCACCCATCCAATGGCTGATTGGCTCAAATTCGAGCTTTGGCCTCCCTTAACTTATGCCTCCAATCATTTCTATTTTGCGCAGCAAGCCTCCAGTTGCAACACTTATGTAGGTTTGCAGCATCTTCTTTAATACCATCCTCCCATCGTTTTTTCGGTCTTCAACTCGTCTATTCCTTACAAAATTTGCTGTCAGCACCTTTTTTTGGTGCTCGGTCTGTTGAGAGCCTTTGTACATAGCCAGCCCATTCTAATTTCTTTAACTTAATAAAATTGACAAGGTCAGGTTCATTGTATCCGAAGGTTTTCAGGCTCGTATAAGATCCTTAAGCCTGAATAAAAAAGAGAAGCCTTTAAGCAAAAATTAACAATTTCAAAATCCTAGTAACATCTTAGTTGCCTGCTAGATGTCTCATTGAGCCAGTATGTTGACAGCATGCTATTCATGACATCTATAAGCAAATAAGGTAAACAAATTAACTTGGCCTAGTAATTCCTATTATAGGAGAGGCTATGGCTTAACATTGGGTTACGCCATTATAGATAGGTAGACAGACAGACATATCATAAATGAAAGAGGAGTTCAAATCATCATCTCCATGGATTGACTCGAAATTCCATAATGGTCTGATCCTGTCTTCTTTATGGGAAGCTAAACGTGATGAACAATTAGGTCTCATAGACTGCGACGGGCAGGACATGTGGCACGAATGGGGAACGAAAGAGGACATGGAAACTCCTTGTAGGAAGACCAGAGGGAGAGCACTCAGTACGTAGGCCAAAAATGAGGTGGGGGAATTACATAAACCATGGTTTGAAGTATACAGGGGATGATTGGGAAACATTAGCTCGGGACAGGTATGTATGAAGAGCTTATGTCCGCGCGGCCATGAACCGATGCGTCCGATAATGCCAGTGAGTTAGTACTATTGGTCCATGTCATTTCACTTTCATATGGTACAATTGTCCGTGCTTTAACTGTTTCATTTATTTTTGCGAAAAGTGAAGCTTATTTTAAACGATACTGAAAGCAAGATTAAATAATTGTGATTGAAATCGTTAAAAATATATGACAAAGCATAGGTTTATAAAATGCATTTGATTATCATAAGTAATACCTCGAGTGATTTCCAAATTATCGATAAATTCATAACTCACGAAGTGAGGAGTGAATTTATCTAGAGAATTTGAAAATCAAGAATGGCATTTGTTAGGACTATTTAACGAATAAAAATAAGCTGTATACTCATAAATCATTATTTAAGTATAATTATTTTCAAATATTTATATATTTAATGTAAACCGTGATGTTTGAAAACAAATGAGAAACGATTGGTACGCTTCATTTGCTTCTATTGTTCGATCATAATATTATTTATTGCCAAAAAAATCGCAATGTTGTAAGAATGCACCCTAGTGGAGAAATTTATAACCAACGTTATAGGTATTAATTAATTTTTGATGTCCTATGATGTAAGTAAAGTAAAGGTAAAGTGATCCCACTACAGGCCTCAGGAGGCCCTTGGGGTAGTAGGAGGTTAAGGCTCCCACTTTTTCTTGACAATCGGCACTTGATGTCAGCCGGGTTGTAAGCTCTGCGTGACGGCCGCCTTTACCCCAGAACAAGCGCCTGGTACTCATTTCAGTTAGAGGCTGAGTCGACCCCAGGGCCATAGTGCCGCCAGAAGGTTTTTGGGTCAGTTTAAAAATCCTGACCCCACCGGGACTCGAACCCTCGACCTTCCGGCTTGTAGCGCAGTGCCTTAACCACTACGCTACGGCGTGCCCCCCCCTATGATGTAAATATGTCAATTATATTTTTCTGCGTCATTTCCTGGAAAATAATTCGTTTAAGAAAGTGCAACAATGTTTTTTTTTGTGGTATAATCAATTGTTACAAATGGTTTTATATTATTATCTCTCGTATGCATTTTCCCGTCCTAGTACTACCTTGGTTTCCTAGATGTCAGTATGGGGTGTCGAGCTAACAACGGACCACTCAAAATGACATCTATACGAAAACAAGTGTAACTAAATTAGTATCGTTCAAATTCTTCCCTGTAGGGGGAGAGCGCCTAAATCGCTGTAAAGGGAAAATATAGGCTTACAATACAATACAATCTCTCGTATGCGCTACGTGTTGACATTCATGCACTATATATACAATCTGGTAACCGCATTTCTTACAGAGTCATTCACTGCAAAATAATGCTAAGACCTATTCAGAATGTCAAAAAGGAGGTGCTTTGTTTATCATGATAAACTTTAGTTGGTAAATTTTAGGCGAAACACGACTGTGATTGGTTGTAAATAAAAAATCTGAAATGTGATTGGTCATTGACTCCCATTTGGGGCATGAGTTAAATAGTCACTAAAACCAGTTGGCAACATTACGATGTACAATGTGTACAAATTACACTTTCTATGTTTTACTGGTTCTAAAAATTCTTTCGTGCATCCGTAATAAAATAATAAATTTAATGTGCTTTTCATGACTTTCCTTTCTTTTGTACTCTGTAATCAAGACTGGCCGTACAACAGGTCACTGACAGATTAGATTAGAAGGAAAATATTACTGTTCGCATTTCTGACTTTTTCACAATACAACAAACATTCAAGCTGGCTCACACGATAACGTTTAACACTCGTATTTGGGAGGTCCCTGTTCAAATCCTACGTCATACCAATCTGACAGTGGTTTCTTCTTCTTCCTCTTTTTTGTAGTACTCAAGCGAAATGATGGGTTGGAATTCTGAAGGCCGATTTGATCATAGTCGCAATTTTACATCATTAAAATTAAATTAGCGAACTTCTAAAGAAAAAATCAATGGCATAAAAGTACACATTGGATACGAAAATGAATACTAGCACATTATCGAATGTTTTAGTAGAATTCGAATTTACGGCAAAATGGCTTTTGTACTGGTAACTGTCATAAAATGTTTTAGTGTATAGTCAAAATATTGGAAAAGTTTATCTTTTTTTTGTACTTTGCTGTTTGCTTTGTAACGTTTTGCCTTTTTGTATAATTATTTTCTTCTTGTAATTATATTTTATTCGCCATGTTTAGTATTATTGTGTTTGTATGAACGTGTGTTTTGTCATACTGTTAGTATCGCAAAAGGCCCTGACATTGAGCTGATCACTCATTCGGAGAATCCCTCCAAATCCTATGTGGTCAAAAAAGATTCTCTGTGATCTATAGTTTGAAATTCCTCTTCCGATAGGCCCGGATAGCGTGTGAAAAAAAGTACACCCTTAAAAAAAAAAAAAAAAAGGAGTCATCTCTCTTGAACTCAGATTTCTTCTAAGTCCTACTCGGCACAGCGCTGGGTACAAACTAGCAAACTAGTCATCATTGTGCAGTCCCTGTGTTACTGTGTTATGTGGCATGAACTGAAGACTCTCCTACGTGTCCTGTTAGGTCAGCGGTAAAACATGCAGTCACTGTTTCTGTTAATGAAGGTCGCAGGTTCGCAACCTCAATTATGCAGTTTCTATTTTCTCGTGATATTTGTATTAAAAATGTCTTATAAATTAAATACAACATTTTATTTTGGCATTTGAATTAAATCAATGTTAATGTCGTTATTGTAACAATTATATTCATCATATTCAGGATTTGTTCTAGGTAATTTCAATGTATTGCATTCAATAAACAGTGATGCGCACACGTCTGCGCAAAAGCAATAGCCTCTAACAAGTTTGTTTAAAATGAACCATATTCAGTTTTACCATGGCTGAGCTCACACACAAGGACATAGGCAAAAGGCAATCTCAATGCCCCGCAGATTGAGAGCGGTAATAGAAGGTGAGGGTTCATACATCCGATATTGATTTTGTTTTTGTTAAAGTATTAATTTTAGAAGATATTATTTTCTTTCCTCATTTATTTATTAGAAGAAGGATTTAATTTATGTTTTCTGTGTTTTGTGTGCATTACAACCATAAAACTCAAATATAAAGTTAAATATGAAACTATATTATTATTATAGAAACATATTTTAAAATAGACTGCGGAGATAAAATTCGTAAACAAAAAATATAAATAAACCAGGGAGTAAGACAAGGTGTCCGTTGTCACCAGTATTATTTAATTTATATTTGGACCATGTCATAAATGAATGGCATGAACAAATTAATATAAATAGTGTATTGACAACTCTGCTTTTTGCAGACGATCAAGTAATAATGACAGCATCAGAAAATGCTTTACAACAATTCCTTTATACTTTAAATAATATCTCTCTAAAATACAATTTAAGAATATCTACATCTAAAACAAAAATATTAGCTCTGAAAGTAAAATGTGCAATAAGAACAAAAATAGTGATAAACAATGTAATTATAGACCAAGTTCAGAATTTTAATTATTTGGGATGTCATTTAGGTAATGACAGAAATTTAGATAAACGCACTAAAATACAACGATTAAATTACACTGGTCAACAGTGATTTTGTTACATAAAAGATTTTGGGTGATTCTTATGTATTTTCATCTGCTGATTCCAAAAATGAAGTCAGAAATTTTCCATCACCCACCATTTTTTTTTTGTAATTTTGAAAATAATTATTTTCCTATTTATTAGCATTTTTGGTATATAACATGATGATTAGAAGGATTATTTTACATTTATATTTAATTTCATTGTGCCAACAATGGACTTATAATGTTTTGCGATTGTTGCCTTGAATTCATAACTTACAACAATGACATTCTCCTACAAAACTGTGATTGTATGTTTTAAGTTCGCAGTTGAATAGAAGCTTTCTTAAAATAAAGAAGCTAATTCTGTGCTCACTTCCGTAGTCAAGTGAATTGTGATAGAAGTGTATTGTAAAGACTAAGTAGTGTACTGTATTGTAGTGTATTGTAAAGAGAAGAGTAAAATTGTATTTGTATAAGAAATATGTCTCGAAAGTGTGTTAACGATAGAAACAACTTCTGTTTCGTGTGTGGTGAGCTCACTTTCAAAGCGCAGAAGCGAAAGTTTACTCCTCTAATAAGAAGAGCTTATCACTGTTATTTTAACAACAAAATAGAGCAGAACAAGATATGGGCCCCGGAAATCTGTTGTACCAAATGTGTAACTCTATTAACTGGCTGGTTAAAAGGATCCCGTCATATGCCTTTCGCAGTCCCACTGATATGGCGCGAACCTAAGGATCATTTGACAGGCTGCTACTTCTGCTTGACAAATATACCTGGAATAACTTCCAAGTCAAGACACACCATTAAATATCCAATGTTAGATTCAGCAATTCGACCGGTACTTCATGGGCCAGGTTTACCCATACCAATTCCACCAGATCACATAACAATGATTGAAGAACTTTCTGATGTTCAGGATTTACAGAATGATTCAGATTTTGCGGAAGATGATGCTATAAATGAAACTCACTTTCTAACACAGGAGGATTTAAATGATTTGGTTCGGGATCTTGGTTTAAGTAAAAGCAAGGCAGAATTACTTGCTTCAAGATTGAAAGGATGGAAGCTACTGCAGGATGACACCAAAGTAACTTTTTTCCGCAATCGCCAAAAGGAATTTGAGGATTTCTTTTCTAAAGAGAAGGACCTAGTTTTCTGCAATGATGTTGAGAATTTGTTCCAGTCACTGGGTGTTGAGCATAAATCTGAGGATTGGCGTTTATTCATAGACTCCCTGAAAACAAGTCTGAAAGGAGTGTTACTACATAATGGAAACATATATCC
The DNA here is from genome assembly GCA_030220185.1 of Diploptera punctata. Classification (NCBI taxonomy): domain Eukaryota; kingdom Metazoa; phylum Arthropoda; class Insecta; order Blattodea; family Blaberidae; genus Diploptera; species Diploptera punctata. The sequence continues at coordinate 76,412 of JASPKZ010000884.1, read as the reverse complement.
ATCCATTCCTTTAGCCCATGCAGTTGATATGAAGGAAAATTACGAGAATATGAAGCTCTTACTAACCGCTATAAAGTATGACAATTTTTCTTGGCAGATATGTGGGGATTTGAAAATTATATCCATCTTACTTGGGTTGCAGCTTGGCTATACTAAATTTTGCTGCTTCTTGTGCAAGTGGAATAGCAGAGATAGAAGTAATCATTATATTAAAAAGAACTGGCCAAAGAGAGAGTCACTTAATCCAGGACAAGAAAATGTTCTTCACCAACCACTTGTACGTTCTGAAAAAATCTTATTGCCTCCACTACATATTAAACTAGGGTTGATTAAAATGTTTTTGAAAGCAATGGATCGTGATGGCAGTGCATTTCTCTTCCTCAAAAATAAATTTCCAAGGATCAGTGAAGCTAAATTGAAAGAAGGGATATTTGTTGGCCCTCAAATAAAGGAACTGATGAAAGATACGCAGTTTCAGAACAAGTTAAATATGCAAGAAGCAGCTGCATGGCAATCTTTAAAAAATGTAGTCTCAAATTTTCTGGGGAACTTCAGGTCTGATAACTACAGAGAACTTGTCAATGAGATGATTGAGAACTACAAGATAATGGGATGTAATATGTCTTTGAAAATTCACTTTCTGCACTCCCAACTTGATTTCTTCCCTGAAAATCTAGGGGCTGTGAGCGACGAACACGGGGAGCGCTTCCACCAGGACATCGCGGAAATGGAAAGGCGCTATCAGGGTAAATGGTGTCCAAATATGTTAGCAGACTACTGGTGGACACTGAAGAGGGATATTCCTAAAGCGAAGTACAGCCGAAAATCCAATTCACATACATTTTGGGTGAGCAAATATAATTTCAGCTAAGATATAATAAATTGTAATGTATAGACACGAAACATGTTTTTCATGTGATTACTCAAAACCCCTGGGTGATTGAAAAGTTCCGTAAAAATATTTGAAATCAGCACAAAAAAGTAAGTTAGAAACACACATTTTCTCCCTTGTAACATAAAAAAGTTCAAATTTTGTTGGCCAGTGTTATCTATGTGGCACAATTAAACCTACTTTATTGAATAAAACTAGAAAAATAAACTATTTTAAAATTTTAAAAATTATTGGCAGTTCCATCTCTTATCTATGGATGTGAAACCTGGACATTAACAAAGACAGATAGTAAACAAATAGAGGCTGCAAAAATAAAGATGTTGAGAGCAATAGCAGGATACCAAAGGACCGATAAAAAGAACGAAGATATAAGAACAGAACTTAATATATTTAATCTCTGTGAAAGAATAAAATACTATCAAAATGCTTACCTTCGGCTCGTATTACGAATGAATGAACAGCGCATACCAAGAATAACGTATAATTATAAACCAAAAGAGAGAAGATTGTTGGGAAGACCATTGAAGATATGGAAGGACCAATTCGACCTATAATGAGATCGGAACAGGCCATTGGGCTTAATCCTTGTTGTTGTTGATGATGATTGGAAAACATTAGCTCAGGATAGAGATGTATGGAGAGCTTATGTCCGCACGGCCATGAACCTACAGGTTCGACAGTGCCAGTGAGTTAGTTACTTGTACAACATAGGACACAATATCACTGAGGAAATATGAATGGAAGAACTTGGTGAAATAAAAAAAGAAACTGCATGACCAAAAATAAATTATAAAAGTAATATCTAAGTACTGTAGTGCATGCACAAATAACACTCAGATGAGAGATGGACTTTCAAATTTTAAAATGAAAATAACATGAATTAAATGAAATGGCGTAACTCCAAGTCATGCAATATTTCATTTTCGTAATTTGCAGTTAAAATGCAATATTGTTATACTCTGAACGAAAAGAAACTGTAAATCAGGAAATAACTGTACTCAAGAACTCATTGAAGAAGAGGCCTAATTAACCGACACTTCAGTCTGTTCCGGCAGTTTGATCACTCATTCCGGGAGGCCCTCCATTTCCTTGTGTGGTTAAAAAAGTATATGTGTAATCCATAGTTTACAATTCCTCTCCCGACAGGTCATGCTATTGTAAGGCCCAGGTGGCGTGTGACATGTAAAAAGCACTTAAAAGGTGAGAGGTTATATAAAGTTAATGAAAGGAAGAAAAAGAGAAAAAAAAGAAAAAAAAGAATAGAATGTACAGCAGCTTAAAATCGTGACGCAAATGACTATAGATATTTAAGAACTATGTTTAATAAAATACTACCATAATTTCCGCTGACATTTTGCTTAATGAGTATTGTATTAACAAAACTATTTAACAACACAAATCATAAGTGTCTTAATGTAATACTCGCCGAAAAGGGCTCTCAGATTCTAATTTAAGGTTTGAGATTCTTTTATGTACCAAAATTACTATAAGGGACTACGGCTTTACATTTCTTCCGAATTAATAAGCAGGAAAGAAAGAAACTCCAAATGTAGAAAATATAAGGTATATTTCATATGGACGAGAGAGGAAATAAAAAAAAATACAAATCCTATAAATATTAATGATATTCAAACAAATAAAAGTTATTGATTTGCCGAGGCCTAAATATTATAATTTTTAGAATTTAACCAACCTTCATGGATCCAATTAATACCTTCGCTCCTGTGTGTCTCATTGAGGCGATGTGCTAACCACATGTCACTCGTTGACAACTGTAAGTAAATGAGCATAACAAAACTAGCCTGGTTAAGAAACTCCCACTAGGGAGCATCCATGTCCCCATGTGGAATGTATGGGGTATATACATACGTACATACATCTTGAAAATGTTGCAATAACACCAATAACACTAGGCAGACAATTATGTAATTAAAATTAATTATTTAACAAATCAAAGTTCTTAGGATCGGCCGCGGTGGAGTAGTGGTTATGCTCCTTGCCTCTGATCCCGAGGGTCGCGGGTTCAAACCCGGCCGGGGTCGATAGATTTTTTTTAGGATGGAAAAATCCAAGGAGCAAGTCCTTCACTTCAAGCCGTGGGTCCCGAGTCTGAAGATTTTCAGGCTCGTAAAAATACTTAAGCCTGAATGAAAAGGCCTCTAAGCAAAATTTACCTAATTTTCCCGTCCTAGTACTATCTTGGTTTCCTAGATGTCAGTATGAGGCGGAACGCTGACCACGGACCACTCAAGTGACATCTATACGAAAACAAGTGTAACTAAATTAGTATGGTTCAAATTCTTCCCTGTTGATGAACTATATTACAGGCGAAATGCTATTCTTACATTCAGTTTAAAAAAAGTAGAACGGGAATCGAACCCGTGAGATTACGAATACAGATGATGTCTGTTAAACCCCTCGACCACGGAAACACACAACGCCAAGCTCTCTCTTTCATGATGCTTGAGTGTGCACTGCGTTAACTAGCAAACAACCCAGTACAATTACTGAAAACGTGCTGATGAGAATACGATCACGAAGTTCCCCGATCGGTTGATAGAATCTGAGGATGACACTTTTTTTTTGTCTAAGGGTGTACCTATAAGCGAGAGGTTGAATAAAGTTAATGGAATGATAATTATATTTACTTAGACTTTATAGAATTAAGTAACTATTGAATAAAAACAATACAGATACGTACAACTTGATTTTAATTTATAATTATTTCACTTTTAATTGATTTTTTAAACAAACTACTTCAATGCTAATACTCAAAAATGCGTGCTGATATTATTGCTTTTGTGGTGTTTGCCGATCTTATATTTATAACTCATTGAGTTTTATGCTCGATTTAGATAAAGCAACCGGGACCTACTTTTTTTACGTAGGATTTTAAACACGTGAATTTTCTTCTACCCATATAACTATATTAGATAAACAATAATGTAGAGTCCGAGAAGAATAGTCATATTAACGCATTTGATAAAGCGGATATCTATACCGTCAATACATGTGTCTTAATAAAATTGATGTCTAAAATTATTAAATAATGATATGTTTCTTAATGATGATTTTTTTATCAACAAAAGGCATATCTTAAGTTCGGAGCGTTGAATGCTTTGACGCACAATAGCTCCAAGACTCAACATTTGGAAGTTGTTTCTTCTGGCAAATAATCAATTAATTGTCCTATACATAAATAAACCACATACATATACACACACACAAACACACACATATAACTGATTTATTTTACAGATATCCGTCTACTGATTAAATCTAAAAAAACTTATTTTATAGGCCTAACTGTATATATTTTATGGAATGTAAACATTGTGATGTTTGGTTTGCAAATATTGCTAAAATTGTTATGGAATGGATCCCAATGGAAAGGAGAAGAGAGGAAGACCGAAGAAAACTCGGATAGAAGGGGTACAGGCGGTTATAAATATCAAAGAATTGGAAAAAGATCAATGGATGGACAGAGAGGAATGGCGTTTGGTTTCCGGAATACGGCGGCAGCTGCCAATGATACCGGATGATGATAAACATTGTGTTTAAGAATTCATTCGAAAAAATTCATAAGCTTTAGAAGAGTTACACTCAAGCAATATGAGTTAGGCTTATATCAGCTAGTCATAATGAATTATTAAAATTAAATAGTGATGATGATAATATTGAGAAAACCAGCTATAACGGCTGGGGCTCGACATTTTGATCCCTATACTAAATGGACGATCTTCCACTTCCGTGATTAACACACGTGCAAGTCAGCCTTGCAGCCGGATGATAGGCCAAGGGTCTTCTAGGCCTTTTGAGCAATGGAGTTTGTTATAATAATAATAATAATAATAATAATAATAATAACAACAATAATATTAATAATATTTGTTTAAATTAGGAATATTTCACAATACAGTGTTTCTCTTTCAACTGAAAGTGATTTGTCGCCAGAAGTTCCTGTCTAGAGCATCTTCCCTCATATCTCTAGCTTCTATACTTCTCCTCATTCCAACCATCCAACGTTCTCTAGGTCTCCCTCTTCCACTTCTTCCATTAGCTTTCCAATTAAGGATCTTCTTTGGTGTGGGGTTGTTAGTCCTCCATCGGGCGCCTGCCCAGATGGTAGATAGGGGAATGCTTCCCAGATACGGGTGGTATCGGGGAAATGAAATAGCCGAGGCGAACCAAAACTAACAGCTATTATACTCGGACCAACGGATCTGTGCCCCATAGCGCTGGCATCGTTCTTAGAAAAGTACACGTCAGTACTCAACATCATTTCACCGCACTCCCTTCTTATTATGTCAAAAAAAAGAACAGTCATCGAGTAAGGGCGTTGCCAAACTTCCCCCAGTGCCATGACTCTTGAATATTGAATAATGCAAGATTGGAGTCTAGTTGACAACACTGGAGTGCAAGTGCAAGATGAAGTAGAAAAGAGAGAGATATAGCAATGCAGGGAGGGAAATGATTTACCGAGGCAGAAAAGGAAGTAGGCTTTAGTTCGCATATCTTACGGGGGCACAGATCCGTTGAGCAGACAATACCTTGTAGTTCAGTGTTGATTCACTAAAGGCTAGAAGAAGACAACCTTGATTACAAATTACCTGGTCCTCCAGGTTGGTTGTACTAATGGGCCAGCTCCTCGTTCTACTGAAAAATGTACAATGCTAAAAAACCTAAAGAGAAGAATGTCGGACGGAATTACCTATAACGAATAATAATAATAAATCAATTATTTGGTGTTTACTTGATGAAAATACATGATATTTACTAAATAATACTATCAAAGTTTTATAAGTTATAACATTCGTAACAGCTATTTCAATACACTGTTTCTTCGACATTCGTCTGAATATGATACAGTGTATTGAAACAGCTGTTACGAATGTTAAATAAAATAAATATTCATGAAAATCATATAAAACTTTCTCACTTTTATTAATAAATAATAATAATAATAATAATAATAATAATAAAATAATAATAATAATAATAATTATTATTATTATTATTATTATTATTATTATTATTATTATTAAAGGAGATTACAAGTATCTGAGAATAAAGTATTTAGGAAAATATTTGGATCAAAGAGAGATGAACAAACAGGTGAATGGAGAAGACTACATAACAATGAACTACATGGTCTTTATAGGAAGCCAGATATAATAAGAACAGTAAGTCTCGTAGACTGCGATGAGCAGGACATGTTGCACGTATGGGGAATGAGACTTGCATGGAAGCTTCTTGTAGGAAAGCCAGAGGGAAAACGCCCAGTTGGTAGACCAAGAATGAGGTGGGAGAATAACATTCACTATGATTTGAGGGAAGTAGATTATACAGGGGATGATTGGAAAACACTGACTCAGGATAGGGATGTATGGAGAGCTTATGTCCGCGTGGCCATGAACCTACGGGTTCGATAGTGCCAGTGAGTAAGTAAGTATTATCTTAAACTGGTACAGTTAAGGCAATAGGGCCTTCTTTTCCATTCAAACAGTGAAAAGAAAATTTGAGACTGGAAAATTATTTGCAAATAATTAAATGTTAAAGAGCTTGATATTTTAAACACATTACTCAGATATATAGAACGTTCAATCATTTCGATAACATGCTTGTAAAACACAATGAACACTGTTTAATACAGCTCTGCGCTGTTCCAATTTCGGGTGGGAGATGACCAAGGAAGTGATAAGATTTAGGTAAAACTGGCCTCCTTAAAAATAACTACTGTTATACAGTAAAAATCATATATGAAAATATGAAATTCGTGATTTAAATGAAGCAGTAAATACTAATTAGTCACGTTTGGCTTAATAAAGTGTTAGAGCAGTATAATTACAATAAATGAAGTTGGAAAACTATTCTAAAGCATTATAAAGCGTGAAAATAATAAACTTGTCAACCGTGCCATCATTGTTCTATTGTGAAAAGAATAATTTTTCACGAACTTGAAAGTGAAAATGCTTAGTAATTCAATTTGGATTAATAGGAAGTGCCGTTAAGCTGAATAATTTCTCTTTCAACTGCAACATATGCTGCACACCACGAATTTATGCCATGTGCTACGTTTAATATATTGTTACTTAATTGCTTCACAATAACGTCGAACGGTAATATTTACATTTTATATTCTTTTCCATACCCATATGTTAATAATCCCCTTGACCAATACCACACGTTCATATATTTTAGTATCGTCATCTTATACTGTATTTTCATACGAATAGATACTACCAACTTCATTGAAGGTTCAATTAGGTGATGTTTTATCGTTTATGTTCCTATTAAACTGGTTTTATCTACTTTAAAATGGTCATCATCATCAACAATCACGAATTAAGCCCATGTGGCTTGTTCCGGTCTCATAGATTCTCATTCAAAAGTTGGATCCATCTCTTCTTCGGTCTACCAACATTCCTGCGTCCTTTTGGTTTGTATTTAAGTATAATTTTGGGAATGCGATCATCGTGCATTCTTTGAATATGTTCTTTCCATTTTTTCTAGATTCTTTTATTCTATCTAAGAGTTTAAAGATATTTAGCTCATTTCTAATATCTTCACTTCTTCTCTTATCTAGAAGTTTGCAACCAGCCACACTTCTCAGAAATCTCATTTCAGCTGTTTCTATGGTCTTCTCTTCTCTTTTAGTTAAAACCCAAAATTCACTATCATACAATAGTAAGGGGACTGTCACTACTTTAAAATTTTAGTTTTGTTTCTTTTCTTGTGCTTTTAAATATCCGTTTGATTGTTCAACATAAATAATTAAATTTATTAACTTTGTTAAATAGATCTTCATTTTTAAAATAGGAGATTTCATAACCCAGGTATTTAAAATGGTTCACTTGTTCAATGGGTTTCTCCTCCAGAATTACTTTTAGCTCTTACGGTATCTGACCCCTTAAAAGCTACATTTTCGTTTTTTTACTTATTGATATTTTAAAAAAGTATGGCTTAAAAACTTCTATGAATTATTGTTGAATATTAGGTCTATATACCCTATTCATTAAATAAATGCCTTTATATCTTAGTAACTTATTTTACTTAAAGCTACTTAGGTCAAATTATCTACTATTAGCAAGTTTCCACTCGATTCTTAAAACCTAACGCATAAGGTTTATTATAAATCTTTATTTGCATTCTAAATGTAATTTTTTTATTAAAATACCATGCATTCATTAATATTCACCCGCTCTATCGATTCCTCAAGTTGATGGCCGCCCGGATGTAAGATATCCTAAGTTAATATTTTCCAATCACTCACTTTCCTCAAATCACGGTTAATGTAATTCTCCCATCTCGTTTTTGGTCTACCTACTGGATGCTTTCTCACTGGTTTTCCCTCAAGAAGTTTCCTTATCCCTCTTTCATTCTCCATTTGAGAGCCATAAATACTGCCCATGTCTCTTCGAGTCCTAACTATACACCGTGGATCCGTTGAAGTAGTTCACAACCGAAGACCCACATGAGTGACTATTTTACCTCCGAAAATTTTACTTCAGTGCATTGAGAGTCATATCAGCATTGCTTAACGGTTGTACTATATATATATATATATATATATATATATATATATATATATATATATATGAATATTGGTTATTCGATAGTAGATTATATACGGTATAAGCAATTAAATTGGTATGGGCATGCACGACAAATGCAAGAAGAAAGATTACCCAGGAAAACATTGGAACGGTGTCCACCTGGAAGGAGGAGGAGGAGGAGAGGAAGACCTCGAAACTCGTAGATGCAGGAAATAAGAACTGGAATGGGAGCAAGAGGGCTGGAGGACATGGATTGGATGGAGAGAGACGAGTGGAGAAGAAAAATAAAACTTTAGGCACAGAAAGATGTGTAAACATTAAAATTCTATACATAAATAAATATATATCATGAAAACACAGGTGAGTTTCATGACCAAGGCTAATTTATTTACGCTTAATTCGCTACAGAGTTACATGTGGTCAGCACATCGCCTCGATTGTACATATACGACAAACAAATAATGCATCTTATAGTATTCCTCTTTTCTTTTAGTAGGATCTTCGTAATATTAATCATATTTAATAACAATAAATTAAACCGAGCGAGGTGACTGATACTTTACATGTTAGGAGGTCACTGGTTCAAAACAGATGCCGACGAACATAGCTTTTTCTTAATTTTCTTCAGCCGTCAAGGAAAATATGTAGTTGCAATTTTATTCCTAGGGTCAATTTCATCATGAACTCAATTTCATTATATCATAAAAATTGAATTAGAGATCTACGCAAAACACCATTACAGTCAAAGTAATATAAATACACAGCTTATTGGATAGAAACAAATATTTTAGAAACGATAATGTGTCTACAAATAAAAATTTAAATGACGGAAAATATAGTCTCCTGTCAATTTCTAGATTTTTAAGATGGCAGATAATTATAATTACCAATTAGAAATGTAATAAGAACATAAGAACAGTAAGTTAATGTAAACTGACCGCTAACACTAGACATACTACAGTATATAGTTCTTCAAGATAAATTATTTATTTAATTATAAACTTTTAAACAAGAAATGAATAATAATTAAAAAATAAAAATTACTTTCAGTTAATGTAAAGTAAAGTTACCTTTAAACGAGATGTATTTATTAATGAATGGGCCCTATAACATAACTATCCATCCATCGATAGTATTTCTGCCCGAGATCAGGTCTTTCACTGCAATAATAGCATTTTCATGCTATGCTTTGCAGCTTCACTAGGGAATTAAAGGTGTGGTGGTTTCCCGTTGATTTCCACACCGGAGAACGATGATGATGATAATGATAAGGATGATGATGATAGCCGGATGAATTTCGGGGACCGTTGGGCCCTAAGCTTCCAGATATTTGTCTTACAGGTGAGGAAAAACCCCGAAAAAAAACCTCACCCAGGAGCCTGTCCCGACCGGGAATGGAACCTGGGCCCGCTGCGTGACAAGGCAGCACGCTACCTCGAAACCATAGCTGTGGACTATAACAACTATAAAATTAGTAAGTGGAATTATAAAAAAACAGTAATGGTAAAAACAATTCAATGCTCCTTCTAGTAACCGAAATATGCTGATCGAATTTTAAGGAAATTTTAGTCCTGAGGTTTGAAAAGATCATCATCATCCATGCAAGTATTAGGCCGTGTGACCTGTTACGGTCTCAAAGAGGAATTTTCCATCCAGCGCTTTTTTGGACGTCCCAGCGATCTTTTGCCTTGGGGGCAGTAGCCAAGTATGACTTTTGGAATTCTATGAGACGGTATTCGTTGAAGATGGGCTTTCCAGTTGTTCTGGTAGTTTTATATATGGTGAAGAATGGGTTCTACATCCAACTCTTCCATAATTTCCTCATTTCTTTTATGGTCCCACTTTATGTAGCCTGCTGTACGGCGCATAAATCGCATCTCATTTGCTGTTATTCGGCTTTCATCTCTTCTTCGTATTGTCCATGCTTCACTACCATATCTTAATACTTGTCTTATGAGAACCTTATAAAGCCGTAATCTTGTCTTCTTCTGTACTAAAGATGGTTTAATTATACCGTTAATTATCCCCGTTGTTTTTGTAAAATTTGTGATTTTCTTTGACATATCAGCTTCATCTTGAAATGTTAAATTATAACCCAAATAATTAAATTCGTTCACTCGTTCTAAAATTTTCATCACCCAAAACAATTTTGCTATGTAGAGGGTATTTCCCAGAAAGATTTGAAAATATAACAGATCAATTTTAAGATAATTTTAAGAACTGCTATTTTTAAGTTTAACTTTAGCATGCACAAATAATTAGAATTTTTCAAGCTTTCGTTTATTTATGAGATATTGCAGTGTGCTATAAACCAACGCAATAAAAAACGCGGTAAAGTCTCCACATTTATATTAGGAGTAACACATGCAATATATTTTATTGTCATTCTAGACAATAGTCAAGCCCGTAACATCCCAAAATAGAACTAACTTTTCATAGAGATGTTTGGAGGAAAGCTAGAAAGGGATTAATTGATAGGAAATATTTAGAGGCAGAGTGTAGCCAAAAAAAAAGTTGTTCACCCTGCAGTCAGAACTTAAATTATCTGGGGAAGGGAGAAGTATGTTGAAACTTTGGATGGCGATGATAAAAGTGCTATTGCATGATTCCTTTAAGGAGGATAGATGGTCCATAATTTAACAAGCGAAGACGCCACTGAACTATGTCCTCTGTGCGATGAGCGAGAAAATTGGTAACCTATTATAGCAATCTGTAGATATACAAAAAATTTAGATTAGAGTTATTGCTGGAGATACTTCTCAGGTCAGATCAGAATGCCGTGTTGGGATCTCTTTTTAGGAGGGGTCGAGGGCAAAGTGAAAACGTGCAATTTTTTTAGCACAAAGGAAATTTAAGAGATGGCAAAATTGGGGCTCAATGAAGTAAGTGTTTAAGAATAAGAGTAATAATAGTAATAACGATAATAATGATAATGATAATAATAATAATAATAGTAATAATAATAATAATAGTAATAATAATAATAGAGAACTTCAATTTGACATTTGTTTCCCACCTTCAATTGGATTATATATTAAGGTGTCTTAGTTGAACAACCTGCTATTGAATTTGTTGCTCGAGGGGAATGGTATGCCTGCGTGTGTGTGTGTGAGGGATGGGCTCTTTTTAATTGTGTTTTGTAGCTAGATTTTTTATTATTATACAAAGTGAGATAATGCTTTATATCTATATACTTGAACTTTTTTTATGTATGACTGTAGATGCGTGCCAGTGTGTATGTACTGTAAACGTAGATTTATATATATATTTTTTTCATACATTTTTTTTATGTATGAGTGTACGTGTGTAAATACTGTAGCCATGTATGCATTTGTATATGAAGTACTCGTATATATTTGTTTTCTTTATTCATCGAAGAGGAATATGCACATACGGCCAAACAGGCCCTTGCGCAATGTCACTTCCTCTCTTTCGAAAACATGTCAATAAATTTCCACTACTATAATGTATTATTTGGAAATCATATAACAAAGGGATTTACTATTACAAAAGGTTTAAGGCAAGGTTGCAGTTTATCTCCAACTCTATTTAAAATTTATCTCGAAAGAGTACTAAGAGACTGGAGGAAAAAAAAAAAATGTCAAAAAATGGGCATACCTATCCAAAATACACATGTATATTCATTAAATTTTGCAGATGACCAGGTATTAATAGCACAGCACCACGATGACATAGAATATATGGCTAAAAAACTAAAAGAAGAATATGAAAAATGGGGACTTTATATAAACATTGAGAAAACTAAATACCTGTGTATAGGAGAAGAAATGGAAAATATAAATTTCAACAATGGAGAAGAACTAAAACCTAGTATTGAATGCACTTATTTAGGAACAAAATTAGACCATTCAGGCGATAACACAGTGGAAATTAAAAATAGAATCGCACAAACAAAACAAGCAATAAATGCTTTAAACTCTGTTTGGTGGAGCAAAAATATTACAAAAAATAGAAAATTACAAATATATCAAACCATAATTCAGAGCATTTTAACATGTGGTGCTGAAGTCTGGCAAATTCCTACCAGGGAAATGAAAATTATTTTAAGTACAGAAATGAATGTTTTAAGATGATCAGCTGGAAAATCTAGAATGGATAGAATACGAAATAAAGAAATAAGGGAAATTATGGGTGTACAAGAGGAGCCGGACATCATAGACATCATAGAAAAGAAAAGATTGCAGTGGTATGGTCATGTCAAACGAATGCCAGAGCAAAGATTGCCAAAAATTGTTATGGAATGGATCCCAATGGAAAGGAGGAAGAGAGGAAGACCGAAGAAAACTTGGATAGAAGGGGTACAAGCAGCTATGAATATCAGAGGAATGGAGGAAGATCAATGGATGGATAGAGAGGAATGGCGTTTGGTTTCCGGAAGACGGCGGCAGCTGCCATGATACCGGATGATGATGATGATGCTGATAATGTGTTATAGGGTGAACTCTTTTTTTTTCATTTTTTTAACGTACAATATTATTATTATTATTATTATTATTATTATTATTATTATTATTATCATCATCATCATCATCTGCGTGGTTTAGGCCTGCTGGCCTCTACTGACATCAAGAAATTAAAAAAAAATCTTCCCAATCTTCTTGCAGTTCTACTTTATTCTGTAAACATTTAGGAGGTCTCTTGTTTTCCATCATGTTACTGTGGTTCATTCGTTCTCTTTTATGGTGTTCAATGTTTTTCTGTTATATTGAGAACATTTAATCCTTCCCCAATGAAGTAATTTTTCAACTGGTCTGGAAGTGAATAATTGGTTATTCCTAATAAAAATGTCAATATTTTAGTTTATAAATTTGTAACGTATAATCTATTAATGGGGGCACGCCGTAGCGGTAGTGGTTAAGGCACTGCGCTACAAGCCGGAAGGTCACGAGGGTTCAAGTTCCGTTGGGGTCAGGATTTTTAAACTAACCCAAACCTTCTGGCGGCACTATGGCCCTGGGGTCGACTCAGCCTCTAACTGAAATGAGTACCAGACGCTTGTTTTGGGATTAAAGGCAGCCGTCACGCAGGGCTGACAACCCGGCTGACATTAAGTGCCGATTGTCTAGAAAAAGTGGAAGCCTTAACCTCCTACTACCCCAAGGTCCAGTTGTGGGATCACTTTACTTTACTTATAATCTATTAATTATTATAATGTCTTATGAGTCTAAATTAATCTACTCTTGTTGTCTTGGAGACATTTGCACAAAATATCATACACAAAATAGGCATCTAGGATAGTACTAAGAAATTCGCATATTTCAGTATCATTTCCAAAAGATGATGTTGCTCCCCTTCATGGATTATGTAATCTAATTAGAATAACTTTGACTAATTCCGAATCAATCGTAGAAAGAGCCAATATTCTAACATTGAGTATAATTGTTCTACTTTTCTCCAAGTCTGGCATAGCCAGTAACAAAACGAATGGTAGAGTGCAATGGACCGAGAACAATCTTTAATGTTGGTTTCTTAACTAAGAAAGATTTTTTCTACTACGGTGAACAATAACGGATGAAACATCAACATAAAATGAATACTTCCAATAAAGAAACTTTTTTTTATTTAAAGATATAGGGCTACGAGTACCGCAAGATAGGATAAGTTTCGCCCTCGGGGAAAAATTATAGTTAGCATTAATAATGTCTGCACTGCTCCGTTAACAATAATAAAATACTATTATGAATGTCTAATAAATTAACTCACTGATTCTATAGAACCCGGAAATTTTTAGCCGGCCAGACACAAACGTTCCTTATATACATTTCCTATCCTGACCTAATTAGTTTCCTATTTGTATTAATTTATTTTTAAGGTTGCCAATATTGGCAAAGCGTAGCATGGGAACAGAATATTCCTAGGCGAATCTTTAGCCCAGTTAATTAAAATATTAGGAGAATAAAATAAATAAATTAGTTCAAGAAATGTGCAGTAAACCAAGAATTATAGCAGAAATTAAAGCAAAATAATTTGCTGTTTGGGACATGTAGTCAGAATGGAAGATAACAGAATAGTCAGAAAGGTTTTCAGTGACAGAGCAGGTGGTAAAGGAAATATAGAAAGACCAAGACTTAGATGGTTACAAAATGGTGTGGATGACTTAAGAAGAATGAATATTGGGAGATGAAGACATAAGACTTAGGAAAGGGAGGAATGGAATACAATAAATTATAAGAGAGGTTAGGTCCTTTATGGACCATAACGCCTTATAGAGTATCAGTATGTCTGAAATATAGGCATACATAAAATAACACACAAATCTCACAGATAATAGTTATTAATATATTATTTTCAAATTTATAACTTTACGTTAGAAAACTGTATCAGGATAATATTGGACTTGAGATAAAGGTTTATGAGAAGATAATTAATAAAGTAACAACATTAGGCATTATTTCCTTCATACATACATACATATATATATATATATATATATATACATATATATATATAAATGAAAAGTTATCCCATTATTCCAGGTCTTGGGAGGACCTTAGGTTAGTGGGAGTTTAAGATTCCCATCATTCCAGCCAATCGGCATTAGACGTCAGCCAGATTGTCAGTTCTATGTGACAACCGACTTTACTACCAGAACAAGTGTCTGGTACTCATTATCATTAGAGGCTAATTCGACACCAGAGTCATTGTGTCATCAGAGGGTTTAGAGGCCAGTTTAAAAGTTCTTACCCCGCCGGGACTCCTAACTCTCGATCTTTCGGCTTATAGCATATATAGCCTCAAACCGCGCCCTCCAAATATATATATATATATATATATACACACACAGTCCACCGCTGTGGTCTCGAGGTAGCGTGCTACCTTGTCACGCAGCGGGCCCGGGTTCGATCTCCGGTCGGGGCAGTTTTTCTGGATGAGGTTTTTATCGGGGTTTTTCCTCACCTGTAAGACAAATGTCAGGAAAACTTTAAGGCCCAAATGGTCCCCGAAATCATATGGCCATCATCATCATCGTTATCATTATCATCATCTCCATCATCATCCTTCACCGGTGTAGAAAGCAACGGGAAGCTACCACACCTACACAACTCCCTAGTAAAGCTGCAAGCATAGCATGCAAATGCTATGATTGTAGTGAGGATCTGCCTTCGGGCAGAATTACTATGAATACACACACACACACACACACACACACACACATATATATATATATATATATATATATATATATATATATATATAGACATACACACATATACTTATGGACACTTAAAGATGTAAGGTTACAGCATTAAATTTAAAATATAGTTAACTGATTATCTGTGGCTCGGGAATTTTTTGGGTATTTTTTGCCGCCAAACAACTTAGCGATCCCGAAAACATGGATTTGACATTAATGTCAATTTGGACACTATATGTTTTATTCTTTCCCAACCCCGCATATACAGGTGATGATTAAACTTGGACTTAACGGCTTATGGAGTCCCATTTTTCATCTCAGCGACCCCATATGACACTGATATCGATCTTTTTTAATTCATTTTACATTTCAGCCTCTCTCATCCCCCAGAGACACTAGGAGTACTTTACCCCTTACATCCGTTTTTCTATATTGCAATTAATATGTATACCTAGTTTGATTGAAATTGCTACATGCGGTCCATAGTCATGCTGGCAATATAGCCTAGTAGATAGGCAAAAAACGAGGAGGGAGAATAATATTAACCATGATTTGAAGGAAGGGAATTTTATAGGGGATGATTGGAAAACATTAGCTCAGACCAGGATGTATGAAGAGACTATGATCTTGCGGCTATAGAGACGACTATATGCATGGAGACTTAAGTATTAATCGATTTATTTTTCTCGTCCTTCTATTTGTTACGTCTATAATATTTTTAATGAACCAAAGCGTTCGATATTGCCAGTGAATTAGTTTTATACGGATTGGTTGTATCCAATAGGGTGTGTATATCCACTATTGTGCAGCCATGTGTTCTCTGTGGAAATTAACTAGTAAAGTTATTGAAATTATGCAAATATCTTCTTCTTCGTCTTCTTCACTTCCTGGTTTAGGCAAGAGTTGCCTGTTCCGTCTTCACTAATACATCTAAGACCATCTCTTCCGAGGACGTCCGATATCTCTTCTTCCTCTATGAAAATAATGGAAGATTTTATTTGGTAATCTACTTTCTTCCATTCTTTCTACATGTTCTTTCCACTGTATCTTGTTGTTAAATATCTTTTCTTTTATGGAGTAGATCTGCAGTTCTTCACGGATATCCCCGTTATTATGGAAACTCGGATGGATTATGCAAATATGTATTACGAAATAGCCCGTGGTGATGAAATTTCAACCAAGCATTTGTATGAACGAGAAAAACTAAAATATAACTTTTATAATATTACTCAAATATGTCGGCTTCGGATTTGATAAATAAAGTAAAGTGATCCCACAACAGGCCCGGAGGCCCTTGTGGTAGTAGGAGGTTAAGGCTCCCACTTTTTCTAGACAATCGGCACTTCATGTCAGCCGGGTTGTCAGCCCTGCGTGACGGCCGCCTTTACCCCAGAACAAGCGTCTGGTACTCATTTCCGTTAGAGGCTGAGTTGACCCCAGGGCCATAGTGCCGCCAGAGGGTTTGGGTCAGTTTAAAAATCCTGACCCCAACGGGACTTGAACCCTCGACCCTCCGGCTTGTAGCTCAGTGCCTTAACCACTACGCTACGGCGTGCCCCCCGATTTGATAAATACGAGCTTTAAAAAAATATAAGCTGAAACAAATAGATCGGTTTGAAAATTATAAAATACATAATTATTCAGTAAAATACGGTATTAAGTAATAAACACCTGATGGATGCATAAGTATATAAAGTACAAAACATCAAATTACACTAATTGCCTACAACTACAATATAAAATAATAAGATAATGTGTAAATCCAGTAACATGAAATTAAATTAAAATAATTATCTTGTAATACGAGCAAACACGTAAAATTACATCGCTTTGACTAACTAAATAAATATATATGAATTGTTCACGCTGTTATATCACAAATGAACGTAAGGCCTATTTGCTATGGATGTCTTACTGGAGAAATATGTACAAGATTATGCCCATGAAATATCTTCTTCTTCACTTCACGGGCTAGGCAAAATGCCTGTTCCGCCTCACAGTTGTTCTGCCCATCTTTTCACTGGCCTTCCTACATCCCTTGAACCTCTTGGCTTGTAGTTAATGCTGCTTTTGGTAATATTGTAACGTTCATTCTTTCTACATGTCTAAACCATTTTGCTCTATATCTTTTGATTTTATCATTTAATGGATATATATTTAACTCTGTTCTTATATCTTCATTCTTTAACCGATCCATTCTTGTGCAGCCTTTTGTTCTTCTAAGGAAGTTCATTTCTACACTTTGTGCGTTTGGGCTGGTAACCCTACCATGTAAAAAATTTCCAAACTCATCTCTCTCACAGTGTCCATGAAATATTATTATTATTATTATTATTATTATTATTATTATTATTATTATTATTATTGAATCTCCAAATATTCTGAAACCCTATTTCGCCACAAAGGCATGTTAGGGCTGTCCATGAAATAATAATTAATAGTAATAAACAAAAACTATCGATTACTTTTTTTTTAGGAATTGACATAATGAGACATTGTTTATTTAAGTAAAATTTTATTACCTAACTTCATAATCATCATCTTGGATTATTTTCGAGACCTTCTTCGGTTCCATCATCAGGATTTTCACAACCGTTGTTTTGTCGTCCTGAAGAGCCGCTTCTTTTTCCCTCTGTTGTTAGACAGAAGAACTTCGAAATCAACTAATTTTCACCGGGAATTTCATAGTTCATTAATTTTCTTCTGTCCGTTTTTTTATGTAGATTTTTTCTCAACCGTGAGTTCTTTGGAGTTTTCTATTTGTTTTAATGATAGACGTGAATATACTGACGATGGAACAGAAGAAGGTCCCGAAACTAGTCTAAGAAGAATAAGATTGTGAAGTGAGGTAATAAAATTTTACTTAAATAAAACTATCAATTTTTATGCGTTGCCAAGTAATTGTAGAATGCAGGCTTTCACCTCCGGAGTCATAGTATTAGAAGATTTCGGACTATAAGGCCTAGCCAATAATTGGTGGGCCGAGCTTCCGATCACGGAGTACCACCTAGAAGAACTAACACTACAGATGCCCTCCTTAGTAGTAGGAGAAACGTCTGGGAGAAACACATTTATATATCACGGTCGTATAGCCCGGAATCTTCTAATATATGTTGCCAAGTAAGTTTGCACAGATGATACCTACTAGATATTGAGACGGGTGTTGGAAAGGTATAAGGTTCAAACCCTCTTACTTGAATCATCGAATGTTTTTTTGAAGTCTGTATATAGTTGATGTACAATGCCATTATATTCCTATTTCCTTTCTAAATCTGTCTTATATACTACATATCTGATCTATTCTAGACCTATTTTTTTCAAAAACACATTGATGATCACCTATAACGTAACAAGATAGGGAGTAAGTTTGGATATATCTGTTAGAATTTTGTACGAAGTTAAAAGTAATGAAATATATATATATATATTATATATACATGATATGAAAAGAAAAATGCATGCTTGAGTCGGGATTTGAACCCGAGTCTCTAAACTCTGCACGTTTTAGCGCTCTAACGACCTGAGCTACCCAAGTATTCCATCAAAAACATACATTTTTCTTACATATGTAGTATTCTCAATTCACACAAGAGGTAGCGGAAATTCGTTCCGATTGCCATCTAGTGTCTAACATAACAGCTATGCAAAGTTTTAAAGAGAATATTTACTTTATAGCAGTAATGCTTGTGTATACACACACACACACACACACATATATATATATATATATATATATATATACACACATTGTGTGTGTGTATTTATTTATTTATTCTTATAATCAGTTTTATTATTTTATTTTAGATTAGTGTAATATTCGACACATTACATTCCTTTGGAAGAGCCTCTTTTTTCCAAATCTTACTAAGGGCAACCGATATATATCTAGTCTATACATTTTTCTGTCCTGAATTTATAAGTTCTGCTTGGATATCTGTTATCCTATTTTTATTATTGTTTTATTTCAACTTTGTATACACATATTTTTCTCTAATTTATTATACGCTCTGAATAATATTATTGCCGTTTTAGTATTTACCATTAATCATAATTTGTAAAAAAATAATTATATATACTTAGGCCAATAATTCTCATAAATGATTTTATTGAATGAAAGAGAAGACTTCATAGACTTAGCTTGAGAGTATAAAAACATTATTATTATTATTATTATTATTATTATTATTAAAACTAAACTCTCTCTCTCTCTCTCTCTCTTGTTTTTTCTTTCTTAATTGAACATGGACCGTTGTGGGTACTTACAAAGACCCATACCTCTAGCCCCCGTTGTAACGTGAAAAAAACATAATTGTATAAAACAATTGATCATTCTTATTTAAATGGGTAGGCCTACATTAAATTATCATATTTTGTGACTTATTTAATAATTACAATATTGTTTTGTTCAATGCCACCAGGTTGTCTTTTATGACATTTCTGGCTTTCTTCCCTGGCATTGGCGGAATTGTATTCCGTTTCTTAGGTTGGGGCACCTGGAAGGGGGAGTTACTCGTACGTTACCCTGACTTTATGATGGATGATAAATGATAATGAAGCTCCAGAGAGTCCTTAACCTAAACATAACCTAAATTTCAGACCATGGGCAACCACAAGAATAATTCCTTTTAAGGAAAAAATAAACCAGTTTTCTTCGATAGTTTACAATCGTTCGAAGTGAAAAATGCATGATGGAGTAGCTTTAACCGTGAAATTAATAGGATATCTTCAGTAAGAACTGGATTTTGAATTAGCTGCAACTAGAAGGATACTTAATTCTGGCAGCAGGTTTGAAATTAAAATATAATTAACCTCTAGTTAAGACGACGTGATAACACAAAGAGTTTATGTCACCTGGGAGGCAGTATGCCGTGAGAAGAAGACAAGTGTAACAATGGGAGACACGCCAAAACTGTGCTATACATTTTTTATTACACAGATTCCTACTAAATTAAATATTAGTGTCTGTAAGTTCTCAAGCTTGAGGCGTTTCAAACGGAATCACTAGACTGTAATACATCCTCAGGTACAAAACGGATTTACAAATATTGAAGATTTCATATTTTTCTGGGACAGCTCGCCTCGTTAAGGAAATTTGTTTAGTGGGTTTAACATATCCTATTTGTGCAATACGAATACACAATTCTTTAAAAAATTATCATAAGTAATGCCACGAGTGATTTCCAATTTATCTAGAGGATTTGGAAATCAAGAGTGGCATTTGTTAGGACTATTTAATGAATAAACTTAAGCTGTTTACTCACAAATCATTATTTGATATAGTTATTTTAAAATATGTATACATTTACCCTCTTACTAATAATCCATATATAACTTTTATACAAGGTTTATACACATCTCAGTTGAAAATTCTTACCAGTAAACACTGTATTAGCTGTCCAGTGTATAAGAGGTGTACAACTTTACATGGGAATCGTTATACGTGCCTCCAGCCTTGTTTAAGGATTGTATAACTAGACAAAATGTCGGACTACAAGATCAACTGATTGTTTTCTTATGATATTGATGAAAGTTTCCTTAAATTTAACGCAAAATGCAACAGTTTAACGACTGTTTTATGGATGCACAAGACATAAATAATATTAATAAAGTTCTGGGTAGGAAAATAAAGGCATCATAAAATGCCTTTTCTTACACTCATTCTCGATTAGGCCAAATAATATTTTTAAATTGAACATTGATTCACAAAAGAATATGTTCTACAATAATTGATGTAGACAAGATTTAACTTGAATGTAGTTTAAATGCTTCATAATATTATTTTAACGAAACTTTCTTGCATTATTATTACATAATACACATACCGATATAAAAATGTATGTAATTATACAAGTACTATTATTGCAGCAAGCTACATGTTAGCTTGATACTCTTGTGGTTAGAGCTTCTGACTACGGCCCGTGAGGTCCTAGGTTTGATTCCCGATCAAACTGATTTTTTTTCGCTTAAAATGTTAATCTGTTGTCGGTAACATTTCCTACTACTTTGAACGTTTTCTAACGCATCTTAAAACAGTGCATATACTTCATAAGTAATGGGAAGAAATGTTATTAGTTCCCAAGAATTGTTCGAAATTCTTGACGTTAGATGGCAGCACATCTGTGAATCTAATTATACGATATATTTGACATAGCGTAAAGGAAAATGTGAATACGATATTAAAACACACTTATTTTTTTCGTACCTCCCCAATTAGGGAATCTCTATTAATTCTTATCCATGCTCAATTCTTACGCAATTAATGACTAGTTGTTTTATTTCTGTTACAAACTGCGCGTAATATTGTTCTGACGTCATAATGATGACGAATATGTGACGTATTGTGTATAACGGTTGTATTGTTATATAGCTCCGGCACGTTTATTAGTAAGGAAATTATACATGATCTACATAAGGCTTATACATTGTATAACTAAACAACTGATGAAAGCCTGTATAAGAGATTTTTATTAGTAAGACTGTTAATGTAAACGGCGATGTTTAAAAACTAATCAGAAATTTGTAGTTATGTTTAATTTGTTTATTCACTGCAACTTAATATTATTTATTGCCAAATAGGTTCACAAAATTATAAGAATGCACCCTAGTGAAAAAAAAAGAAACTGTATATTATAACCAACATTATAGTTTATTAATTTTTTTTATGAAACAACTCAGTGAAATCATTATTTAAAAACACAATTATCTTCTTCTTCTTCACTTCCTGGTTTAGGCATGAGTTGCCTGTTCCGTCTTCACTAATAGATCTAAGACCATCTCTTCCGAGGACGTCCGACATCTCTTCTTCCTCTTGGAAAATAATGGAAGATTTTATTTGGTAATCTACTTTCTTCCATTCTTTCTACATGTTCTTTCCACTGTATCTTGTTGTTAAATATATTTTCTTTTATGGAGTAGATCTGCAGTTCTTCACGGATATCCTCGTTTCTTATCTGGTCCATTCTAGTGCAGCCTTTTACTCTTCTTAAAAATTTCATCTCGGCTGCTTGGATTTTACTTTCTTGTTTGGTAGTGGTAATCCAAGATTCACTCCCATACAAAAGGACAGGGACAGCCATTGTTTTATAAAATTTTAATTTTGTTTGTTTATGGGCTTTATTATTCAATGTTCTATTTATTGTACCACAAATAGCTTGAAACTGATGTGTTTTGTGTTCAATATCTTTATCATACCCATAGCTGATGCCACATCCTAAATATTTAAAGTGGGATACTTGTTCAATAATTTCGTCTCTAATTACTATTTTTGCACGCAGAGTATTTCTTCCACAAAATGCCATTACTTTTGTTTTACTTATTGAAATTTTAAAATTATAATCGCTACATATTTCATTTAGTTTGTAAGCACCCAATTGTAACAGAAAACACAATTATTGAACATACAATCATCAAATGTGTAGTTCGAAGGAATCTGTTCATTATTTGCTATATTCAACGTATTTGTTGGAGAGTCAGTCACTGAAAAATAGTGCTCTGACCTGTTCAGAATATTAAAAAGGAGGCACTATATTTATTTTGGCAAACATAATTCGATACATATCGAGGTGAAACACGACTGTCATTGGTTGTGAAACAAAATTAATTGAAACGTGATTGGTCGCTGACTCCCATCTGGAACATGAGTTAAATAGTCATTAAAACTATATTTTCTCATGCTTTAATAATTATTGGATTAATTCGTGGTTTTCTCGACCCTACATTTCAAATCTAGCATTCCCCATTGTTATCTCTGTTCTGCTTTTCTCTTCATGTCTCCATACGATCCATATCATTATATTGCCTGTCATCATATCATATTATTCCTAGGGAATTTGTACCGTTCATTCCTCAAATGCACCCTTCAACAGCCAGTATCTTATTAATCAGTAGCCTAGTTAATTTATTTTCATTTTCTTTATATTCACTCTTTTTCCACCCATTGTTCTCACAAGGCAACTGTCAACTAATGTAGTCGAAATTTACCTTGAAATTTCTTCTAGGGAAGCGTTGTAATATACCAACGCCGAATCCAATAAATTATTTGCCGTTTTTAACTGCAAAGCATTAAAATCCAGTGCGAAATCTCTCATTTAAACTAAAGAGGAATAATACAACTCGTGAATTGGTAGATTTGGATAACTCTCACTACCTGTCGTCCGCGCCGAGTCCCGCCTCACTCCACTCCACTCTTTACCCGTTCATGGAGTCCATCTTCTCCTTACAATGGATTGCCATTGCTGGATTCTAGCTTCGATTCATGTGCATTGCAGTTAAAGGAGGCAGATATTTTTTGGCCACTGCCTTTGTACAACGCAAGACTTCTCTGGGAGAAATTTCAAGGTAGGTTTCGGTAAGCAATGGCTATTAAAATATTGTTTCTTATTTTGTCTGTCCATTTCATATGTTCCATTCTTATTCCTATGTATATTTTTAGTGCTTCTAGTCTTCTCATCCTATCACGGCTTACTGCCAGGTTTGGAGCACCATACGCTGTTATCTTCGACCGAAAGCAATTTACTATCGGTACTCTCATACTAAATTCATTTTCCATATGTCCACAGAAGATGCTTATTTTCCTGTGAAATTATTTTTAACCACTGGTATTTCTATTTTATTTTGATGCAAGCAGCCATGTTACGCTTGTAATGCATCTAAAGGTAAAGTTGAAATTGACTTCAGTCCAATCTTGAAGTTTCGCATTAATATTCTTGAGTTTCCTTCCAATAACACAGCTTTTGACTTGTTTGCATTTATTTTCATCCCATACTGATCACACTTGTCATGTGGCTACATTAGCCTATTCCATATTGTCATCTCACCTTCTGCTATCAAAGCCACATCATTCGCAAATCACGAAATTCCTCTTCCTCATACTACAGTCTCTCTGGTTTAACTTTACGAGAAATTTGTATAATGAGACAAATGTACTCACCTCTCTCACTCGCACCAGTGTTATCGGGATTTCTTCACCAGATGTTATAGGGGAAGGGGGGGGAGAGGAAAACTGACAACAGGGTGGGTTCTTTCTTTTGTATCTGAACTAAAAGTGGTCAACGATCTACCCTTGTATCTCCATCTCTCTCTCTCTCTCTCTCTCTCTCTCTCTCTCTCTCTCTCTCTCTCTCTCTCTCTCTCTCTCTCTCTCTCTCTGCCAATCTGCCAAGTTAAGCCAGCTATAAAATAAAACCTCCAGTATAGCCTTGAAAAAAAAAAGCATACCCGAGACGCCGATTTTCCGGCTCGGAAGTTTAGGTTGTATGAGGGGTAAAGGGAGATCTCGCCCTCTACTGCCAATAAGAAAATGGTTGTAGTGAGAGTGAACGTTTGCCACAACCAATCACTGCTCTTGACGCAGCTATAGCGCGCTGGTAAGGTTTGAAATTGCTGAGATGTTGTCAGCTGTATGTCTTCTAACCGCATACATAAAGCGGCCACTCCCACTGAATATCCATATCGGCAACAATGTCGTGAAAACGTCAAGGCCGGAGAATCAGTGGCTGCAGTGGTACAATTTTTCTTGTTTAATTATCTTCGGACATAATACATTATAATAAATGTATAATTGTTAATACTTCCTCCATTACAATAAAATATGCATTTTTATGAAAAAACATTTGATGTGCATAATATGATGATCCAAGGCTATTCGTGGGACTGACCGGACCATGTTCAGACGCGAATTTATACGTTGAGGTTGGGAATCGAACACAGATTCCCTGTATAGACGAAGCTTGTGAACAGGCCATATCCAGAATCTAAATTAATTAACCGAAGTAAATTTATCTGGTTATAGCGGGATTATAGACAAGGAACTTGAAATTGAGAATCCAAGATGTCAGACAAAACATATAGGCCTAAAATTATAAGTTATTAAGATCCCTTATATTTGATATTTAGAATAAAATATTAAAATAGAATAGGTATGAATAATGATATGAGATGACTTTGAATCTTCATTGAACGGGTTGAAGTTACAGTATTTTAAGTGGCATTTTATGTCTTCCTGAAATTAACATATCAAATAAAAATACTGTATTAAATCGGGAACAAAACAATATTATACTGCATTATTAAAATTTTAGGAGTGTTACCACCAATTTAACATAGAGCCTTGAATTTAATTAAATTTGTAGCTTACCATGCATCGTAATTGTTACTTTTAATTGCTGACAAAAATGGCCTACATCACTGCATCGTTCCAATTTAAAGGTGGGATGAAATCAAATTGATAAAAATTAATAAAGCATTTTTTTTTTAAACTGTCTTTTTTACAGAATCTGCAAACTTGCCGGTAAATAGTTAGTGATTCTTTAAAGTTAAATTTTGAAAATGCAGTTAATTAGATTGAGTTCTATTCAATCTGTAATAATTAAAGTCTGAAATCATCCCACTCCATTCTACACTCCATTTAATTTTAATATAAAATGTAACTAACTTTAACGATTTATATCTCAGAAATTTTGTCTGTGTTTTATACCTTAAATTGTCGTACGTAACTCCTCTATAACCAGATACATTTCTTTGCTTTAATTCATTCATACCCTGTACAACATATTTCAAAATAGCCGACATGATTGAAGCATAATTCCTAACTCGTGCCATATCACAATCACTTTAATAACCTTAATTTTTTTAACATTCAGTGATTTTCACTGTCCTATAGGTGTTATCAATAAACATATATTAAACTCGATGTCTTGTTAATCAGGCGGGCTTCTTCTGAAACGTTTAAAAGTTGTGAAATAGTTACAAAAGAAAATAATTTACCAGAACGCGGAAAACAATTTTACCAGGTTCTTGCCTAAATCTGCGGTTGCCAATCTCTTTCAGTTCATGTAACCGTGATGCTGAATGCTTCCGCACGATTTAATTTGTAGTATTCAAGTTTAATACTCAGTCAATACATATCATATAGAAGTACGAATATTAAATGTCAAATCTGCATAACAAATGTTTTTATATTTACTCAAACGCAAAATATACAAAATGTAAACTAAGCCCGAATAAGGTATCAAATTAAATAGTTAGTAGGCCTACATCTGGGTATATAGAACAAAGAGTCAATTTGTTTTTTTACTCATACTTTATTTTTTATTTTAAATAGGAATGCTTTTTTTTTTATTCACGAAGTCTACTTGTTTTGGAGTCAAAGTCTTAGATTTGGGGATATAGGGTGTATTTATAGAAAATAGCCTGTCATTTTGTTATTTGAACGTCAACGGTCTCATTATCTATAGCCCATAAAATTAAATTTAAAAAAATATTTCAAAAGACTAGGCGTTTTTGCAAAAAAAAAAAAAAAAAGAAAGCTAGCAGAATATTTTTTTTTTCATACTCACAGATACCTATAATTTCAAACATATGCACTATGTTTAAATTAGTTTTCTCATTTATTTATTATTTGGAAAATATTTTAATTGCTAAAGTCGTACCGCGCCTAAAATATTTGGTTATATCTAGCAAGCTCCTCTTTACATTCTTGTGTAGACATATGCATTTCAGTGGATGAACTAACTCACTGGCACTATCGAACCCGTATATTCATGGCCGCGCGGAAATAAGCTCTCCATACATCCCTATCCCGAGCTAATGTTTTCCAATCATCACCTATATAATCTACTTCCCTCAAATCATAGTTAATGTTATTCTCCCACCTCATTCTTGGTCTACCAACTGGGCGTTTTCCCTCTGGTTTTCCTACAAGAAGCTTCCATGCACGTCTTTCATACCCCATTCGTGCCACATTCCTGCCCATCGCAGTCTACGAGATTTAACTGTTCTCATTATATCTGGCTTCCTTTAAAGACCACGTAATTCACTGTTAAGCAGTCTTCTCCATTCACCTGTCTGTTCATCTCTCTTTGGTCCAAACATTTTCCTAAGAACTTTATTCTCAAATACCCGTAATCTCCTTTCCTCCCTTAAAGTAAGAGGACTTAGTTTTTAAATTGGCAGGAAATGATCAATTATGACATTGACGATAGTAATGAAATCCCCACTCAGCTCTTGTGTTGAAAAATGAGGAAAACAACGAAATGATCAAGTTAAATTTATCGACTTCTAGATATGGACGCGTACCGTTACAATATCTAAAATTGTCATCCTATCTAAAACTAAATAATTTATTTCTGTGGTATGAGTTTATAAGTCAATCATATGAATTTCTCACAATACGGACATTAAAGATGTCCGAGATAGCATACATTTGCTGTTATTGTTAAAATATTGCTCGTCAAATGCATGATTTCTCACCATCTTCTGAATGGCAGTGCTTTAAAATTTCAGAATATTTTAAAGAAATAATGATTCACAATTTAATGTAGAATTTATATTATGAGTGTATTGGTTTTACATTTAAATTATGGTTGACTATTTAATTCATGGCCCATATGGTAGTCAATGACCAATCACGTTTCGATGAATTCGGTTTTACAACCAATGACAGTCGTGTTTCACCTCGCTCTTCATCGATTTCTCTTTATCAGTTCCTGCTTTTGTGATAAAGAAAGCTCCTCCTTTATAATATTCTAAACAGGTCAGAGCATTATTTTGTAGTGACTGACTCTCCAACAAATATATTAAATAGGCCCTATAGCAAATAATGAACAGATCCCTTGATTTTACTGAGTTGTTTACTAAAGAAATAAATTAATAACCTACAATGTTGGTTATAATATACAATTTGATGTGTTTCATTATTTCTCCACTAGGGTGCATTCTTACAATATTGCGATCCTATTTGGCAATAAATAATATGATCAAGTTGCAGTGAATCACACAACCTCACATTTCTGATTTGTTTTCAAACATCGTAGTTTACATTAAATATATAACTTCGTTTCTCGTAAATTTATCGATGACTTGGAAATCACTGGTGACATTACTTATGAAAAATAAACCATAAATTTACTTACACCCATTAAAAAATCGTAATCTACACAAACCACGTATAAAAAATCAGTGTTGAATTAAAATCAATATTTTAGAAACGATCCTTCCACTGAGAAATGTGCACTTCATAAGCAGAATTTTGACATTAGTTGAAGCATTTCGGATCCTTTTAAATATCAAATAGATTAGTATAAGTGAACTATAGTTGACATATCTGAGCTATTAATGGCGAGGATTTATAAGGTGTATTTCCAAGTGCTGACGTACTGTTAACAAACAGTGCATGTGTTATTCAGTGTCATGGTTCCGCTAGTTTCTAGGTCGAGGCGTAACCACGTTCTCCTTCTAAAATTTTCTCAAAACCAGGTTACAAAAATACCTAATATATGTTGATAACTGCAAAATAACCGGAAATTCATACGACGTGTAATTCTTGAAATGCGGAAAAATTGTAAAAAGCTAATTTAAGAATATCTGCAAATTCCATTACCTTAAAAACATGATACCTGCGATTAATGCAACAGGAAAAAATTAACGTGTCGTGAAAAATGTTCCTTTAAAAGGCATGGTAATTAAATGCATGAGATATGGAGTTGCCAGTTAAAAAAAACGGTAGAGTATTTATAGAAATATACAAAAAGAAGTTTAACCAAACACACATTAAACCAGTAAATTTGCAAGTAACATTTAGGTAAAATAACATTTAAACATTTATTTATATCAATGATGTGAAGATATCTACCATTTTGAAAAAAAAATTATTCGACCTCTTTATTTTAATTATTTACTATAAAAACTATTTTATCACTTTTCGCTGATTGGACATATACCGTAATGTTACTGCTACAGTTATAAAATCGTATGATCTGGATTTATATATATATATATATATATATATATATATATATATATATATACATAAAAACTCATGGCGCGACAGGCCTACAAGGCCCTTTAGCCTACCAGCCTGTTGCTGGCCTCACATCCACATGTGCCAATCATAGAGGTAGATGATAATCAGCCAGTGTAGAGGTGACATGTGGTCAGCATGTCGAGTCCCCCAGCCGTTATATCTGGTTTTCTCAACCTTTGAGCCGCTACTTATTGTAGCTACCCAAATACATCACGATGCTGGGTGGGCACCGGTCCCATACAGGCCGAAATACCATGAGAAAATTTCTTTCCTCATGGAGACTCGAACCAGCGCAAGTCCCGTAGCTCTGCGCCAAGGCTTCCTGCCTTAACCATTCGGCTACGGCGCGGGACATATATATATAAATTATAAAGTCCACCGCTTTGGTCTCGAGGTAGCGCGTTGTTTTGTCACGCAGCGGGCCCGGGTTCGATTCCCGAAGGGACAGGATCCTGGGTGCGGTTTTTTCGGGGTTTTTCTTCACCTGACAAATGTCAGGAAGCTTAGGGCCCAACGGACCCCAAAAATCATCCGGCCATCATTATCACCATCCTTCATAAGTGTGGAAAGCAACGGGAAGCTACCACACACATAACTCCCTAGTAAAGCTGCAAAGCATAGCATGAAAATGCTATGATTGCAGTGAAAGACCTACCCTCGGGCAGAATTACTATGGATGGATATGGTATTGTAGATTTTTGCGGACATAAGTTTGATTTAAAAAGTTTTCTTGGCTTTTTTCGCGTCATGGATTCAAGGTCGGCCTTTCGCCACTGATTCCGGCTTTCGGCACGATCCCACATGATAATGGCATGAGGGTTCATGCCGAAACGTCGGAATCAGTGGCCAGAGGCCGACCTTAAATCCATGACGCGGAAAACCCGAGAAAATGTTCTCAGTCATATATATATATATATATATATATATATATATATATATATATATATATGGAGAGAGAGAGAGAGAGAGAGAGAGAGAGAGAGAGAGAGATAGAGAGAGAGAGATAGATAGAGAGAGAGAGAGAGAGAGAGAGAGAGAGAGAGAGAGAGAGAGAGAGAGAGAGAAAGAGAGAGATGCAGATAAATGCTCTAAATATTCTTCTCATATTTTTTTCTTTAATCAATTTTACACTTTTAGCCCACAACTATTTCCCAAAAAAAGTGTTAAAAGTCTTAAAGTAATTAACTTATCACCATCCAGTAAAAGTGGTAAAATTTTCCCTCACATCATATGAAGCATAACCCACAAATCAACATTAATGACTCGTCATATCTGTTCTTAATCCATATCTACATCCGTATATACAATGGCGTAACAGTTCAATGTTGGGCCTTAGCCCCTTCTTTGTTAGAAGTTACTAGACCAAGTTGATGTAGTTACTCTTATTTTCATAAAATGTCACGTATAATATGCTACGCAATGAGATATCTAGTAGCAATTAAGGTACTACTAGGAAGAATGAGGTCGGTAAATTTTGCTTACAGGCCTCTTTATTCTGGCTTAAGGATCTTTCAAGAGCCTGAAAATCTTCAGACTCTGGACCCACGGCTTAAAGTCCCTCCCGGAAGACTTGCTCCTTGGATTTTTTCCATCCTAAAAAATGCATCTACCGCGGCCGAGTTTGAACATGCGACTCTCGGGACCAAGAGGCTAGGAACATAAACCACTAGTCGACTCTTAATCCATATCAAAGGTTCTTTTAAAATATAATTACCTCTTTTATCTTAATTGATAAAATATGTAAATTATACGATCTAAAGATTTCTGTAAGGAAAACGAAGACCATGGCTTTTACAGGAAGAGATCTAGTGAGATCCAAAATTATTTTAGAAAATCAAAGTATAGAACAGGTGTCTAGTTTCAAATATTTGGGCTGTGATGTTGGCTACAATGTGGAAAGAGATATTGACTCCAAAATAAATACATTTCAGACGGTGTGTGGAACAATACAGAGAACATTCAAAAATAAAATTAGAAAAGAAACCAAGATAAAAATGTATAATGTTATGGCGGTTCCCACAATATTGTATGGATGTGAAACTTGGGCTCCAGTGAAAAGACAGAAGGATAGAATACAGACGGCAGAGATGCGGTTCCTAAGACAATTAAAAGGATGTACAAGACTTGATAGAATAAGAAATGAGGATATAAGAGAAGAATTGAAAGTACAGCCTTTATTGGAAAAGTCACGAATTACAGACAGAAATGGATTGATCACATGGATGGAATGAGTAAGGAGAGATATCCATTGTTAGCAAGAAATTATCAAGCAAGAGGAAGGCGTGATGTGGAAGACCTAGAAGACGTTGGGCTGATGCATTATGAAGTCGGAACGGGCAAATTCCCTAATCCCTGGAGTGATGATGATGATGATATGTTAATTGATGGAGAATTGAAATAGAGATTAGTGTTCGATAACGACCGGCCATTATTTTATAAAGAAACAACCTGCATATGAGGCACATATCAGTGACAGGGAGGAAAGCAATATCAACCGTAGATCCAGAATTTAACACACGTCATCAACACCAGACGAATAGAAAAGAAGCCAAACTTCGAGCTGCATCGTGTGTTCATAAGAACTGCTGCCCACAGATAAAGAGGTTATCACCAGGCATCAACACAGTGCACCTGCATTCTCTGTGGGCGGCGCTGTCATATCAGACATGTCAGGCAAGGTCAAACTCGCAAAAATTCTATGCAATAATACAAGATGAACATTGTATCAATAACTATGTAAACAATGTGTTTAATAAAGATAATTATTATTTTGAAATAAAATAAATACGTGATCATATTGTTGCATTATCGTTAGAACGTAAAATATATTTTCTGATCTTAATTGTGAATTTCTTATTATTTTTTTCTGATTTTTTTCTAATCAGATGAAATCACATTCAAGGTATATGCATCATTATATACAATAGCCCAATTAATGTTGGATAAATTCCATAAAATGTCATTTTAAACAATATTTTCTATGGTAATTAATTAAAACGTAAAGTCGCTGTAATTTATTATATTTAAAGTTTTAAATATGGTATCGAATTTGCGAGTTTACAGTTCATAAGAAAAGCCGTAACTACCTCTCACCGTTCTTAAGCTAAACTATAAACACTGAGCAACAAAAAATAACTTTTTTTTGTCTCAGAAAGAAAAATATATGATTCTGATAGTATTTTTTCTCCTGAATTCAAATATGATATCGGTCTTTCTCCATCACGCAAGGTTTCCGAGAGACAGGCATTTATTATAATTTCAAACATTTTAATATTTTCTACATTAGTAACTACACAATATTCGAACATTCGGATTCACCTAGAAAGTAAGAAATGACGATTTTCTGCTATATTTCGCCTGTGGATCATCCCTCTTGATGACCCAACAATAATCGGCCAGCATATTAGGATTTCATTTGCCTTGATATCTCTTTTACATAGCTGAAATCTCCTGATGAAAGTCTTTCCCGTGCTCATCGCTCACTGCGCCAAGATTTTCCGGGAAGAAATCTAGGTTTATTAAAAAAATAATTATTTAAATCCATTAATTGAAATTGAAAAAAAAAACTGTGGATGATGGAGAAATACCGAATACATATTTGAAAACACGATAAAAAAACTGCATTAAGTACAACTATTGGTACTCGTGAGACAAAAATCATGTTTACCAGTGTAATTATTTACAGTCCGCTGACGAAGTGAATGAAAATGCGGGACAAGGTACGAGAGGGGAAATCTAACCAAACACACCCACAGATAAAGGAACAGTCATATGTCACGCATCAGTGTGGTTTATTTCAGGCGTGTTCTACTGATTATTGTGCATCAGACTTAGAACTAGCAAACCCGTTGAAAAACTGAAAGTTCAGATAGTACAATCCTTCATGACGTAATATTCTGCGTAAGATATTCCTCGTGGTTGCTTTCTTCTCAGCTGTGGACTGTAGTAACTTAACTAAATTTCTGCATCTGTGTATTATTATATTCAGTTGTGCAGTGTTGCCAGAGTATGCATCTATTTTCTTCAACTTAAAAATGAATAATTATAAATAAAGATAAATGCAAGATTTTATAAAGGGAATCCCGTGATGTGATTGTCAGCGAGTTTGTATTACCCTGTAGACTCTAATTAGTAAATCTTGAACAATCACTTTACTATGGTCCAGTTATAAGATAACGCTATTTGTTCAGTGATTGTATGTTTGGCACCCTGTCAAAACTACTGTTAGGGAAATTCACGTTAGCAGACATGCATTACTCTTCCTAGACACGTATACGTCTATTCAACTTAAACATTCCAGCAATTCTTGAAGTCTCTCGGACAAAATAGGTTCCATATAATTTCACAAAACTAAGGTGTGGATTTGGTGGGTTTAATATCACTTATTTCCACTTCAGGGCTAGTATAAAAATCAAACGAGTTTTTATTCGGAGATTCGAATATTACATTTCTGTGACTCGGAATAGACGATTTTCAACTTCCCCTCAAAAGAAAGACTGTCCTCGAATTTTCTCCATCCTAAAAATTTAATCGATCTTAGTAGAGATCGAACTCACGAACACTGGTCTAGAGACTGATGCGACACCCTAGACAACCATGGCACAATTTTACCTTCTTTAATTCATTTAAGTTAGAGATGCTTGTATCCATTTCCCTACTTTATGCCTACATTGTAAGATATATTTTAAGAATATTCCATAACATAAAACTGTGCTCTACAGGAATCGTTGTTACTATTTAATGAACTCCTGAAACTCAATCTTAAGCATCACATCCCTATAAAAGCGCACATTCATAAATAGTATTTTTTTTTTAGTTTGAAAAAAAGAATGACCAGAGAGATGAACAGACAGGCAAATGGAGAAGACTGTATATATACACGGAGACTTAAATATTAATCGATTTATTTTTCTTGTTCTTTTATTTGTTACATCAATAATATTTTGATTATTAGCCCTAATATAATTAGATTTTTTGGGTGAAATTTAAATTTTAATTTATTTCTAAGTATTTTTGATCAGAACAGTGAGCTACACTATCTGTATAGAAAACTAGATGTAATATGAACAGTTAAGTCTCATAGACTATAATGGGCAACATATGTGGCACGAATAGGGCATGAAAGAGGTGCATGGAAGATTCTTGTAGCAAAACCAGAGAGAAAACGCCTAGTTGGAAGACCAAGAATGAGGTGGAAACATTGCATTAACAATGATTTGAGGGAAACAGATTATAGAGGGGATGATTGGAAAACATTAGCTCAGGATAGATATGTATGGAGATATTATGTCCGCGCGGCCATGAAATTTCGTCTATTAGGTAAAGGAGTCATAAAGAAGGAATTGCAATAAAGATTAAAATGATAGCCTTCAGGTTCGACAGTGCCAGTGAGTGAGTTAGTTACTTGTACAACATAGGACGCAATATCACTGAGGAAATATGAATGGAAGAACTTAGTGAAATAAAATAAATAAATAAACTGCATGAACAAAAATAAATTATAAAACTAATATCTAAGTACTGTAGTGCATGACCACAAATAACACTCAGATGAGAGATGGACTTTCAAATTTTAAAATGAAAATAACATGAATTAAATGAAATGGCGTAACTCCAAGTCATGCAATATTTCATTTTCGTAAATGGACAATTGTATTTGCAGTTAAAATGCAATATTCTTATACTCTGTACGAAAAGAAACTGTAGATAAGGAAATAACTGTACTCAAGAACTCATTGAAGAAGAGGCCTAATTCACCGACACTTCAGTCTGTTCCGGCAGTTTGATCACTCATTTCGGGAGGCCCTCCATTTCCTTGTGTGGTTAAAAAAGTATATGTGTAATCCATAGTTCACAATTCCTCTCCCGACAGGTTATGCTATTGTAAGGCCCAGGTAGCGTGTGACATGTAAAAAGTACTTAAAAGGTGAGAGGTTATATAAAGTTAATGAAACGGAAAAAATAATATACAGCAGCTAAAAATCGTGACGCTAATGACTATAGATATTTAAGAATTACGTTTAATGTAATACTGCTAAAATTTACGCTGACATTTTGCTTAATAAGTATTATATTAACAAAACTATTTAACAACTCAAATCATTAGTGCCTTAATGTAATATTCACCAAAAAGGGCTCAGATTCTTATTTAAGGTTTGAGATTCTTTCCTGTACCAAATTTACTATAAGGGACCCTCGATATTACATCTTTCTTCCGATTAATAAACAGTTATTGTTTGTAGAGGCTTAAGTATTATAATTTTAGAGGGTAATAAGTGGGAGAGGTCTACACTGATCGCACACTATTTGAATTTAATAAGTGGGAGAGGTCTACACTGATCGCACACTATTTGAATTTAATAAGTGGGAGAGGTCTACACTGATCGCACAATATTTGAATTTAATAAGTGGGAGAAGTCTACACTGATCGCACACATATTTGAATTTAATAAGTGGGAGAGGTCTACACTGATCGCACACTATTTGAATTTAATAAGTGGGAGAGGTCTACACTGATCGCACACTATTTGGAATTTAATAAGTGGGAGAGGTCTACACTGATCGCACACTATTTGAATTTAATAAGTGGGAGAGGTCTACACTGATCGCACACTATTTGAATTTAATAAGTGGGAGAGGTCTACACTGATCGCACACTATTTGAATTTAATAAGTGGGAGAGGTCTACACTGATCGCACACATATTTGAATTT
Organism: Diploptera punctata; assembly: GCA_030220185.1. Classification (NCBI taxonomy): domain Eukaryota; kingdom Metazoa; phylum Arthropoda; class Insecta; order Blattodea; family Blaberidae; genus Diploptera; species Diploptera punctata. Next base: position 40,294 of record JASPKZ010000884.1, on the reverse strand, counting down.
AATAATGGGAGAGGTCTACACTGATCGCACACTATTTGAATTTAATAAGTGGAGAGGTCTACACTGATCGCACACTATTTGAATTTAATAAGTGGGAGAGGTCTACACTGATCGCACACTATTTGAATTTAATAAGTGGGAGAGGTCTACACTGATCGCACACTATTTGAATTTAATAAGTGGGAGAGGTCTACACTGATCGCACCACTATTTGAATTTAATAAGTGGGAGAGGTCTACACTGATCGCACACTATTTGAATTTAATAAGTGGGAGAGGTCTACACTGATCGCACACTATTTGAATTTAATAAGTGGGAGAGGTCTACACTGATCGCACACTATTTGATTTAATAAGTGGGAGAGGTCTACACTGATCGCACACTATTTGAATTTAATAAGTGGGAGAGGTCTACATGCTCGCACACTATTTGAATTTAATAAGTGGGAGAGTCTACATGATCGCACACTATTTGAATTAATAAGTGGGAGAGGTCTACACTGATCGCACACTATTTGAATTTAATAAGTGGGAGAGGTCTACACTGATCGCACACTATTTGAATTTAATAAGTGGGAGAGGTCTACACTGATCGCACACTATTTGAATTTAATAAGTGGGAGAGGTCTACACTGATCGCACACTATTTGAATTTAATAAGTTCCTCACTTTGTAATCGGAATCAATAAGTTCCTCACTTTGTAATCGGAGCTAATTCCTACACAAGTTGTACATATATAGCGGGTAAGCTTATTTCTCACACAAGCGTATACGCGAAGTTTCGATCTATCAGATGATACACGATGCAAATTATGTGGACAGGCAGTATGCATTCTGGAAAAAATCCTGCTTTAATCCCCATCACCTCCAAACCACTCAAGAAAATCCTGACTGCAGAATTTATATGGGACATGCAACGGAAATATTCAAGAGACCTCGGCAATCGGGGTTGGCTTACTCTGGATATTCGAAAATACTTCACAACATGTGACGTGAAACATTTTTTAAGTTCCAAACCATGCGCATGCCCCAAACAAACGTGGTTTATACTATGGAATCTCGGGATGCAGCTAACATATATATGATATTTAACGAACCTAAAGGTAAAAAAAATACAATTTACGTACTCTACCTGTCAAAGACCAACCTAAAAGCTAACCTAACGCAATTTAAGCATTCTAACCTGTGAAAGATGTAACGCCCAAAAATAAATAGTAAGTTCTGAAATCCTGAAGTATATGTGTACAGTTAGGCCTAATTAGTACATATTCTACATTGGCTGCACTGGAATAAGTCTTTGTTGTTGCATAAAAATCAATATGGCTACCGAGTCTTTATGCTACGTACGTAGTTCAATAATAGTTAGAAAAAAAATTATAAATCATTGTAAATGGCGGAAAATATTTTGAAAAATGAAACCCCTAAGAATAAAATTTGACACCAGTTTATGAAGGAATTAAAAAAGTCGCGTCACAGGTAGTAAAGTTTATTCGGATATTCTATATAAGAAGTAACTCATAACGAATGTTATTTTGTTGGTGTCTAATGCGCTGCATCTAACACTGAAGTCATTAGGTGCCAAACTCTCTAGTACTTCGAAGTTTCCTGTTTGACAGCTGCACAGTTGTTGTCATGACAAAGTGAGTTAGGAAGTTATGGGAAGCTGGTGCTGGGCCAGACGTTATGTGCTATTTCTCATACAAGAGAAATTTCTAATTCAAGTGAAGCAAATTCCACATATTACGCTTACTCAGATGTGGATCTTTCATTATCACATACTTGGAACATGTAGATCATTGCCACCTAAAGAAGTGTGTGAAAAATAACAGGATATTATTAAAGACTCCATCTCTGACCTTCATAAGAAAAAAATTCACTGGAAACCCAAATAATTGTTATATACTCACAGTCTACCTCAGCAAAATTAATGAAGGAAAAATCTTTCCGGAGTAATTTTAAACAAATTGAATGAAAAGATTATTAATAGGTAGGCCAAGTATGAAAATACATTATATAATGGAAATGGACAGTTAATGACACATGAGGGAAATTTTGAGGAAGTGGCTGAATTCAAATACCTAGGAACAATAATCACAAACAGGAATGAGATGCACAAGGAAATTAAACCTAGGCTCAATTCTGGAAATGTGTGCTATTATGCATTACAGAGACTCCTGACTTCCCAACTCCTTTGAAAAAACGTTAAACTGAAAACATATAAAACTATTATTGTACCTGTTATATTATATGGATGCGAAACATGGTCTCTTACTTTAAGGGAGGAAAGGATATTACGAGTATATGAGAATAGGAAAATTTTTGGACCAAAGAGAGATGAACAGACAGGTGAATGGAGAATTATGCATTTGAAGTAAAATATTTTCAGATAATTTCTTAAGTCATCCCAGAATAACAAGCAAGTTTCCAAAAAAAAAGTCCATTTTCCTTTCTTTTTTTTTAATTTCTTAGATGTAAACAAATATTCGTCTCGTGCCGTAGCCGAGTGGTTAAAGCAAGATGTTTGGCGCAGAGCTACGGGACTTGCGCTGGTTCGGGCCTCCGTAGGGGAAGAAATTTTCTCGGTGCCCACCCAGCATCGTGGGAAATTTGGATATGTACAATAAATAGCGGCCCTAGGTTGAGAAAACCAGCTATAACGGCTAGGGACCGACATGCTGACCAAATGTCACCCCTACACTGGCTGGATGATCGTCTACCTCTGAGATTAAAACATATGAAAGTGAGGTCAGCAGCCGTTTGGTAGGCCAAGAGCCTTCTAGGCCTGTCACGCCAACGATTTTTTTAAAATATTTAATAATATAGACATTTTGGAACGTTTAAGATTGTGGAACTCAAAATCTTATTGTATTAAACGTAATCAATAAAACTCAAATTACCAAAACAAAATGTTAAAATAGTCAACGCGTTTCGATAGTGACACTACTATTATCAATGTTGTTATCAGCAAGAATCTCCTATTTATTATTATATCAAAGTCGTATATTCAGTTTTTAATTCAATCAATGAGAAATATCTATGGTATTTTTTAAATATTTAAATATAATGTAGCATAATACCGATTAAAATGCGAAATAGCGCTGTAAATATATTTAAACTATATATTGAAAGTTGTATCCGCCTGACTTCGTGAATATCGAAAATTTACTACGACAATGGAGGAAAAAATATAGAAACAAACATCTAATTATTTATTAATATTAGAACACAATCATCCCATTCCATTACAGCAGTTTAACCTTTCACTTAATAGGTATAGTAAAAGCTCTTTCTTCGCGATTCCCTTTTATAAGCGTTTTAATTAATCACGGGTTAAAAATTTGCGACATAGGCCTATTTCCTGTATTCGCGGTTACAAAATTTCTTTATTTGCGGATTCAGTCGGTATATTAGAAATATTCATCCATTCATAGTAATTCTGCCCGAAGGCAGGTCCTTCACTGCAAGCATAGCATTTTCATGCTATGCTTGCAACTTTACTAGGGAATTGTAGGTGTGGTAGCTTCCCGTTGTTTTCCACACCGGTGAAGTATGATGATAATGATAAGGATGATGATGATGGCCATATGATTTCGTGGACCGTTTGGGCCTTAAAGTTTTCCTGACATTTGTCTTACAGGTGAGGAAAACCCCGATAAAAACTTCACCCAGAAAAACTGCCCCGACCGGGGGTCGAACCCGGGCCCGCTGCGTGACAAGGCAGCACGCTTCCTCGGGACCACAGCGGTGGACATTAGAAGGATTAGTATCCTTTATTAAAGCATCGGCAACTTTTTTACTGCACGCACGTGCCAAGGCGGCTTTTACAAAGAGCGATTCGAATCAAATGGACAAATAAATATCAAAGAAAAACAAACTTATGTCACTAAGCCTAACGTTCGTTGTTAAAAGCCACCACCGTCGTATTTCACGCGCCGCTATGTCCGTTATAAATGCCACCCTCGCCACGATCGGTGTTTTATTGTTTCAACTTGTCATTCGTGGCAATAATTTTGATTGAATAACACGTGTCTCTTCTGCTTTGTTTTCTATTTATAATTTCGAGTAAAAGGAATGAAAATTAGTTCTGAAGCGGGAAAAAGTAGTGTTGCCGATTAAAGTAAAAACAGAAATCCTTGACCGTTTACGTATCGGCGAAGCTGTTTGCGTCTATATCACGCTGTTTCAATGTTAATAAATCAACTGTGCGATTCATCAAGAAATCCAAAGACAAAATAAGGAATTATGCCGTTGAATATAGCTACAGCTAAATATCAATCTGAATTAAAATACCTTTTAAAGGCGGCAAAACAGTACAAAATTACTAACTTCTTTAAGCTCTTGCCTAAGCCTGAAAGTAATAATTAATAGAAATTGTTCAAAATCTCTCATTAATTGATTTCATTGTGATGAAATATATGTATATCCATACAAATTACCATTCCATATTGGTGCTTTCTGTATTCGCGACATATTTGCGGAACATATCCCCCGCGAATGATGAGCTTTTACTGTACTTTTACGTGCCACAAGCCACCCGGGACATACAGCGGCACGACCTGTCGGGAGTGGTATTTTAATATGGATCACACACATACATTTTTGACTGCATAGGACATGGAGGGTCTCTTCGAACGAGTGGTCACCTTAATGTCAGGGTCTCCTCCGAGACAAATAACATTAAGACGAAACACACCATTCACACACATCCATACTAAACATCATCATCATTAACAAATTCGTTTTAGGCCATGTGGCCTGTACGGTAACCTAGCGAAGATGGTCTTGATCTTTCCACCGATGTTTTGGTCTTCCTTGGTCTCTATGTCCAGTTGGGGTATATTGGAATGCCAATTTTGGAAGTCTATTTCTTGCCATTCTCCTCAGATGATTTTTCATAAGTAATGCCACGAGTGATTTCCAAATTATCGATAAATTCACGACTCACGAAGTGAGGAGTGAATTTATCTAGAGAATTTGGAAATAAAGAGTGGCATTTGTTAGGACTATTTAACGAATAAAATTAAGCTGTTTACTCACAAATCATTATTTAACTATAATTATTTTTAAAATATTTATATATTTAATGTAAATGGCGATGTTTGAAAACAAATGAGAAACGATAGGTACGCTTCTACTGCTTCTTTTGTTTATCACTGCAACCAGATCATATTATTTATTGCCAAAGGAACGCAATATTGTAAGGAGGAGCTTTCTTTAATATGGTAATTATAACACTGATAAATATTTGGTGAAACACGACTCTGATTGGTTGTAAAACAGAAATCATTGAAACGTGATTGGTCATTGACTCCCATTTGGGGCATGAGTTAAATAGTCCATACTAAACATGGCGTATATTATGGTGATTATGATGATTTCGATATTCGGGGACCGTTGGGGCCTTAAAATCTCCTGACATTTGTCGTACAGGTGAGGAAAAACCCCGAAAAAAAAAACATCATACAGGAAACTTGACCCGACCGAGGATCGAACCCGGGCCTGCTGCGTACGAGGCAGCGAAGCTACCCCGAAAGAAACAATCATAAAAATTCTTAACATGGATTAATTATTATGATATGCAAATAAAATTATTTATTTTGTATAAGATACCCTGCAGACGTACTTCCACTATATTTGTTTAACTGTCGGATACACCGTTATGCTGAGAGAATCTTGAAATCTTCCACAGTCATCCTTCAGCACTTAAATCAACACGTGTTCCACAAATTAAGCTAGAGAATGGCAAATTAAACAACTCTTCGTTAACATACTAAGATTTATATGTAATTCCATCTTATCTATTAAGGTCAACATAATCTAATCCTAGGACGTCCAGCTCTAAGTTATTTATGAACAGCTCGTTTATTGACAAATATAACGAAACCATCCAAATTCGAATTTATTCTAATCAACAATAGAATTTTATTTTATTTCAGTTACATATAAAAACCGGGATTTTAATAATACAATAGGAAGCAAGAAACGTCAAACTGTTCATAGGCCTTGAGTTTAATTCACTGGAACTGAGTTTTATAATTAGACTCTCGAATCGTGTGTCAAATAAACATAGGGCCTATTGGTATTACTCTTATATAAGGAAAATTATTTATAATAACAAGGAGAAAAATTATTTAAATACAGAAGAAAATCGTAATACATTAAATAACAAATTGTCGGAAATACTTGTTTCTTTCTAAATGCCTTTACTGCATCAAAAAAGGCTGTAATATCCCAATAAATCGAAACTTAATTGAACCTTGTTTTCTTTTTATCACCAGACCTACTATTATTCTTGACTATTTAACTCATGTCCCAAATGGGAGACAATCACCGATCACATTTCAATGATTTTTTGATTTACAACCATTCACAGTCGTTTTTCACCTCGATTTTATCAGTTTAATTTTATCACTGTAAAATCAAGCTCCTCTTTTTTTAACATTCTGAATAGGCCATGGCATTATTTTGAAATGAGAGAATGTGGCTACCAGATTGTATATATAGTGCACGAATGCAACCTTATCATGGTTGCGGGAGATAATATAAAAACATTTGTAGCAATTGATTATACTAAAAAAAAAAAGAGACCACTGTTTGCACTTTCTTAAACGTATATTTTTCCCAGGTAATAACGTTCCAGAAAAATATAATTCACATATTTACATCATAGGACATCAACAATTAATTAATGTACATTTTGATGTGTTTCATATATTCTCCACTAGGGTGCATTCTTACAATATTGCGTTCATTTGGCAATAAATAATATGATCTGGTTGCAGTCATAAACAAGTAAAACATAACGTTTCTCATTTGTTTTCAAACATCGCCGTTTACATTAAATATATAAATATTTTAAAATAACTATATTTAAATAATGATTTGTGGGTAAAACAGCTTCATTTTATTCGTTAAATAGTCCTAACAAATGCCACTCTTGATTTCAAAATTATCTAGATAAACAGGAAATCACTCGTGGCATTACTTATGATGCATTTATTGTTAAATCGACTTTTAGTATTGTGAAATATCTTTTATATCAACACTCATCTAAATTACCATCATCTTTATTCAATATGAAGAGCAATGACATAACCAAAGGAACATGGGTTGAGCATCGTATTCGCATATTACACCATATACAACGATTGTCCGAGACCATGAGTCTTGCTTAAAATAAATATAGACTGATTTTTGACGTCTTAAGAATGAAGAGTGCACATATTTTCACAAGACATAACTAACTCACTGGCCGCGCGGACATAAGCTCTCCATACATCATTATCCTGAGCTAATGTTTTCCAATCATCCCTTGTATAATCTACTTCCCTCAAATCATATTTAATGCTATTCTCCCACCGCATTCTTGCTCTACCAACTGGGCGTTTTTCCCTCTAGGTTTTCCTACAAGAAGACTTTCCATCTCACGTCTTCCATTCCCACATTATTGTAAGGCCACATGTCCTGGCCCATACGCCAGTCTAAAATAAACCCCGGCGACTTAACTATTCTCATTATATCTGGCTTGCTGTAAAGACCATGTAGTTCAATGTTATGTAGTCTCTCCATTCACCTGTCTGTTCATCTATTTGTACAAGACATACATGAATATTATGACAACAATACGAAACAAGACGCAATTGAATAGCGCTGTGAGAAGGACATGTAAGTTATCTGGCATTCATTTCAGTGCGATAAGTCATTAACAGCTTCTTTAGTAGGCCTATCTGAAAGAATAGTAGTATTTTATTTACCAATGTTCAATTACTCTGATCATTAACGTACAAATAAAATTACATGAAAGAGGAGATAAACTATGCTCAGAAGCTTCTTAATTCAGGCTTGAGTTCTTCTGTGCCCTAAATCTATTAAGAGAGGAGCCACAGTTTTCCGAAGGAAGCAATATTTTTTTTTTCTTCAACATCAACACCAGCCATGTTCAAAAACTCGAAATTAGGAATCAGAAGTCATGGGACCGACTGTTTCTTAAGGCATTACCAATTTCGAAAAAAAGGGACAAGTGTTATCTTCAACCAATAAATTAATAAACCTTCAAATCAATCTATCAATAAACCAATCAATTGGCCGGAACATAGGTCTCTGAGAAAACACCTCCATCGAACTGTTTTTGTCGAACATCTGTACCTCAGTTTTGCCTCTGCTTTCAACTTCTATCAAAGATGTGTATTTCCTTGCTGACTTTGGTCTGCCTATTCCTTGACTACTTGTAGGATTGCATTCATGTGCTTTTTTGTCTGTATCACTTAGGCGTTAACCTGTCACATTAGAAAAATGCCATTCTCTTTTCCCAATTCTTCTAATTAACATTTGATTCCTTAATTAAATCAAGCAATCAACTTAACTCAGCTAGTTGACTGAAAACAAAGTTTGAAGTTCATCAAAGGTATTTTAACTACATAATACGATTTTCACGGATTATCCCCGCTATTCGTTCACTCGTAGGAACCTGCCACTGCAGGTGATATGAAGGTGAATGATATATCCCCTTCACATATACAGCTTATGTCATTCATGGAACCCAGAATATTATTTCAATTTATTTCCTATAAAATATCACAGGAATTTCGAGAAAAATTAAATTGTGCATCTCTGATAACATCGAAAAATTACAGCAAATGGGAAAATAATAATAAAAACTATTGTTGGATTCTCAGAACTACGATCTGTTTGGGAAAATTAACATGATGTTTTAATTAACTTACCAGAATGTAAGATATAATATTATGTTAACAATATGAGACAAGACACAATTGAATAGCGCTGTGAAAAGGACATGTAAGTTATCTCGTATTCATTGAAGTTTCTCATATGACACAAATACACATGTTCTCAATCCCATTCATCTTTAGCTACTCGAAATGCAATCCCAGCCAATTAAATGTAATAAGCATATCAAGATTGCATACAATGCACTTACAGTCTATGTATATAATGTTTTGGGGACACAGCTTAAGTAAACTGTAGATTTATAGAAAGAAACACACACACAAACACACACACACTACTTTGAATTGAGTAATAATAGTATATTACGATGCGAAGCTGGGAAGTGGTTTTTACAGAAAGGAAAAATGTTTAAAAACCGAGCGATAGCCAGGTTTTTAATTTTCGAGATTCTGTAAAACACTTCACAAACGTGCGTTGTTAATTATTTTTTGCGCGATAGTGTTTTTAAAATAATAAATAATAGTAAAATAATAAAATAATAACATCTTTGTTGGAAATATTTGCATTCATTATAAACAATTGACTAACGTTAACAGTGTGGGTAATGTTTATTAGTTTAAACAACAGGAAACCTTGAGAACAATTATTGATAACATGGCCGCAAGTACGTATTTATTGTTTTATATTGTTTCAAATAAAGTTGAGTTCATTTAAAATACAGTGATTTGTTCCGTATAGTGCATATTAACACCACCTTTTGGATATTTTCTGTATATACATTGTACGTAGTATACATAGAGGGCAGTGGTTTTACTTCCCGCACGTGCCGTGGGTGTAAATGTAATATTACAGTATAGTTATTTAGGTTGGCAACCCCGAAATGTAGAAGGTTGAACTTTCAATAATGTTCGCCATTGCTGGTAAGTACGATAAAACGCACTATCGCGCAAAAATATATATATTTTTAATAATAAAGATAAATATAAGTATAAATATAGGTATATCTTTATTATTCGAAAAAAATGCATATCTATAAAGACTATGAGTATTTTATAATAAAGCTCTTAGGGAAATTTTTGGACTATAGAGAGATGAACGAATGGAGATGATTTCATAACAGTGAGCTACATGATCTTTATAGGAAACCAGATGAAATAAGAACAGTTATGTCTCGTAGATTGCAATGGGCAGGACATGTGGCACGAATGGAGAATGAAAGGCGGGGCATGGAAACTTCTTATAGGAAAACCAAAGGGAAAAAACCCAGTTGGTTAGACCAAGTATAAGGTGGGAGAATAGCATTAACCGTGATTTGAGGAAAGTAGATTATACAGGAAAATGTAATAAACCACATTAAAGCTCAAAGACTGCGCTGGTTTGGACATATAAAAAGAATGTAGGAAGACAAGCTTGTAAGAAGAATATACAAATGGAAACCAATATGCATCAGCTGGACACCCAAAAACCAGATGGCAGGATAATGTTATAAAAGATATATTAGAAATGAAAATTGGAAACTGGCCGGTCTGTATCAAGAATAGATCTAGGTGGAGAAAAATTGTTGAGGAGGCCAAAACTTCAATGAGGTTGTAGTCGCCTAGTAAAGAAGAAGAAGATTATACAGGAGACGTTTGGAAAATATTAGCTCAGGATAGGGATATATGGAGAGCTTATGTTCACGCGGCCATGAACCTTTGATAGAATCAGTGAGTTAGTTATGCTATATGTATAAAAACTACTATATATATATATATATATATATAGGTTTGTGTGGGGAGGATTGCTAAATTAATTTTAGCTTATATTTAATAAGACCTGCTCAATATAATATTATAGTTTAATACGTAGTATGTTAGATAGAATATTACAATGCGAGGCTGGGTAGCGGTTTTTACAGAAGCCAGGAAATTATGTCCGAGATTCTGTAAAACACTTTACAAACGTGTGTTATACATTTTTTATGCACGATGGTGTTTCCAAAATAATAAATAATAGTAAAATAATATTTTTAATGGAAATATTTGCGTTCATTATAAACAACTGACTGATGTTAGCAGTCTGTCCAATGTCTATATACTATACATGCCGAAAATAATTTAGTTGAGACTACAGCAGGCCGTGACACCAATCAGAAATAAAATGGCGGCAAGTATGAATCGTGGCAATCAAAATGTCGAAATTGAAGAAGTGTGGGGAAGTATTATTTCAAATAAAGTTCAGTTAGTTTAAAATGCAATGATTTGTTTCGTATAATGTATATTAACACTACCTTTTGGATACATGTTTGTATATAGGCCTACATTGTACGTAGTATAGGCCTATATATAAAAGGTAGTGGTTTTACTTCCCGCCCTAGGTAAGTAATTTGTAAAATTACAGTAGGTCTATAGTAATTTAGTTACTTATAGGTAAGCAGCCCCAAAACTCAGGAAATTGAACTTTCAATCATGGCTGCCATTCCTATAGGTAAGTACGACAGAACGCATTATCGTGCAAAAACATATTAATCTATCCTTTTTTGTGATAGGAAATAATTCAATGAACGATGTTAGAAAATTACCCGAATTCTTCACTACAAATATGCCTATATTAGATTTCAACACTTACCAAATAGGCCTACAACATATAAAATCATATGGCCATCACAATCATCATTCATATTCATCATAGGTTAAGTTTAGGATTAGGGACTCTCCTGGCGCACCACTATCATCATCATCACGCATCATATCCTCGGGGCAACGTAACCCCGTCTTCCAGGCGCCCCAACCTCAGAAGTGGGTTACAATTACGCCATGCTAGGAGTGAAACCAGTAATGTCGAAAGAAAAACCTGGGGCATTTGAAAAAAAAACACGCCTATATAACATCTTCGTTTACTAAGTTTAAATTGTTCATTATTTTCCACAAACAAAAATAATCATATTTCTTCTTAGTAACCTATGATCTTCAATGGGATCACGTTCCCTAATGCTTATTTTGACGTATTTAGAATAATTTTCGGAATTTGGTAATCATAATTCAAAGCTCTCTCCAAATTTGATATGGGAATTTAAATGTGGGCTGAAGTGAACATCATAACATTACATTTGATTTCTTATTTACATAATGTTATCAATTTAATTACAGGTAAGGCACTGAATACAGTATCAAATAAAATATTGTACGATACAATTATGGAACATTTTTTACGTATATGTCGATTTTCAACCCATACGTAAAACATTGTATTCCATCCTTGTACACTCGTTTTGGAAGTATCAGCAACCAAATCAGAAGACACGGGTTCTCGGACCTGTTATGCCAAGGATTCATTTAAAAACAAAAAGGACGGAGAAACATATGGGAACGCATTCATATTTGAAACTATACTTTAATATTTAACTGTAATACTTGCATATGTAGGCTATTAGGATATTCAGGAAACCATCAGAAACTGCAGTATGAATGTATAAACATGATGAACAAAGTAAAATTCAGTACTGTTACACGGTGTCAGTCGCCTCAGTCGTCTATTTATATTTTAGTGGTTATTCCTTGCCTCTAGTTCCAAGGGTCACGGGTTCAAACCCCGGGGGGTTTGATGGATTTTTAGGATGGAAAAATCCAATGGACAAGTCCTAAGGAAAAGACTTCAAGCCGTGGATCCCGAGTATGAAGATTTTCGGGCTCACAAAGAAACCTCAAGCCTAAATTAGTACCTCTGAGCAAAATTTAACCGGCCTTCCTCCAAGTAATACCTTAATTGGCTTCTATATGTCTCGTTGAGGCAATGTACTGACCACATGTCGCTCACTGACATCTTATGTAAGTAAGCGTAACTAAATTAGCTTGGTCAAAGAACTCCCGGTAAGGGAGCACCTATGTCACCATTAGGGACGTATCGGGTATATACATACTGTATGCACCATCAGTGGCATTTATGCTCGAAGAGATGTGGTCGATATAGTAAGTACCTACCTCGCTTTGCGGCGACAGCGTTTGATTCCCGGGAGAGTAGGGGATTTTAAATCTTCTCTTGGGCCTGGGTAAGTGTCCTGTCCTTGTGTTTGCGTGGGCCACGCCTTAGCGTAGTGATTAAGGTAATACGCTACAAGTAGAAAGTTCGAGGGTTCGAATCCCGATAGGGTCAGGATTTTTAAACTGACCCAAACATTCTGGCGGCACTGTGGTCCGAGAATAAACTTAGCCTATAACGTAAATGAGTACCGGATGCTTGTTCTGGGGATAAAGGCGGCCGTCACGCAGGGCTGACAACCCGGCTGACATCAATCGCCGATTGTTTAGAAAAAGTGGGAGCCTTAACCTCCCTAAGGGACCCGTAAGGCATGTAGTGGGACCACTTTAGGTTTCACTTTACCTTGTGTTTGCGTGTGCGAGAATGGTAAACAAATATAAAATAAACTGCATGTGATCTGAAGAATGTGACAAAAACGTATTTACTTTCAATTCTTCTACAATGCATACAAGATTAATTAAATTAAATCAACCCTTGAGAACGAAGGCTTGCTTAAGTGGATGCTGTGACAAAAGGAGAAAACAGGAAATCACGCAATTAGCAATGCCATAATCCTTCAATCTAAGTTGCAATTTTCTTAAAACGGAATTCATTTCGCCAACTTCTCATGTCAAGCAGCTGTTTAAATGTATTCATGACGTTGATTGGTTCTTATTCTCAAACTATAACAAAAGAACAATTCCTATGATACAGGCAGAAATATAACTGGGGCCTCCTGGGATGCTGGTTAGGCATGCCAATCATTACATCATGCAGGCGGTCGCACAATTAAATCCCGCAGGAACTTACGTGAGTGAACAGAACAGAAAGAAGAGATTGTCATTTGCCAAAGAGCACTTGGATAAAGAACAAGAATTCTGGGAAAATGATCATCTGGTCAGACGAATAAAAAATTAATATCGTCGGCCCGGACGGCAATCAAAGGGCGTGGAAGGAAACCTCTAGGGGAGTGGGATGGGATAATGGATAGACACGTGTAGCCTATAATACTATGTTGAGGCAAAATGTCAAACAAAGCGTCCAGACAATGGTAGATCAGGATGATTACTTATTCCAACAGGATACTGATAGCAAGCATTCTGCAGAGTTGAATCGGAACTAGTTGATTTGGAATATACCCAAACAATATTATTGGAAAACCCATCTTAGTCAATGGATTTAAATTCATTAGAAAAACGTGGTATTTACTAAAAACCAAGGTTCAAAATAAGAAATCCAAATTCATAGCAGAACTTAAAAGAGTGATTACAAGTGAATGGGCACAAATTACTCCACAATAATGTAAAATCTTACTGAATTCCATGAGAAGAAAATGCTCAGCAGTCATCAAGGCTAAAGGATACTCAACCAAGTATTGTAACCTAAGATTTGTGATTTATTTTGATAGTACGGATATCATTGTTGCGATAGAATGAATGAGAAATTGGTTTTTATTCATTAATTTAATTTACAATTATGGAAATCATGTTCACTAAGATAATTAAGTTTTTTATGACATATTTAATAAATCAGTTGTTTACTTTGTTTTATTATATAAGAATCATATATAATATCATAATAAATTGGTGTATGAGTATCTGTGTTAGTAACTGTAGATGAAGTAACTGTAGTTGGTGCAGTCTTGTTAATTACACAAGTAACTTTGGAACTTTGCAGCCACAAAATAAGTGAATGTAACGCATTGTTAAATGTTTTAAATACGCTGTATTTGGTTTTAATCGTCTTAAATAGTTAAATAACAGTGAAGGAGACATGTTTCTAGATATTTACAAGTGTTCGACAAATATAATATTACTTAAATTGCGACATTTCAAATAAAGTTCAACTCTCGTTCATAGTGTAAAATTAAACAAAACAACCAGGGTTTAGACAACTAGTATCCGACGTTCGAATAGCGAAGATAGTTAAACCAATTACAAAAAATATTAAATATACATGAGAGCCAGGGTTCGAATCCCTCTACAATGTTTTTTTTTTTCATTTTTATTTTCGCAAAATACAACCTATATCATTTAATTTCTGCCACGTAATCTACGTCCACTTTACACTATACGCGTATTAAGTAATATTTCTGCCTTCGTAAACTCTTTAACACTATTTAGCTACCGGTATAAAATTAATTGTGTGTGCAGTACCACGTTTTAATAATAATGCTATAAATTCATATAATAAATGATAATATAGCTTCATACAATTATGTGTTTATTTATTTATTACGTATTAGTCAGGAAAAGTTTCACCCTTCAATTAAAATCTTTAGCTTATATATTTAAAGTCCAGCATAATAATAGTCCATAGACGATGGGCAATAATAATAATAATAATAATAATAATAATAATAATAATAATAATAATAATAATAATAATAATAATAATAATAATAATAATAATAAAAGTAATAGTTCAAATAGTTAGTGGTTTTTTTTTCTTTAAGAATGGACAGACAGAATAAAATAGAAAGTATTTTAATAATTAAAAAAAAAATGAACCTCACCGGGAATCGAACCTGTGACCTTCTGCATACGAATCAAGCCAGTAAGCACTGAGCTAAACGTTCGCTGGCTAGCTGTGGTTGAAAGAATGCCCTTCAAAGGAAGAAGGGAAACGTATTGTAGCTCTACTGCGCAATTGTTTACTCGTGTGAATCGCGCGTTAGAACTTAACAATATTCGAAATCAAGAGTCAGCCCCCCCCCCCATTTTTTTTTGCTAAGTGTACTTAATTTTCAATCGTAACAGAAGAGTACGACCTTGTGTTCAAAGGCTATCCCAGTATCGCATGTGAAAAATGCTTACATACAGTAATTTTACAGTATTCCTGTCCCTATATCTGCATATATAGTATTCATGTGGTATAAAGGAGTTTTTTTTTATCGGCGACAGAAAAAGTGTTTCTAAAATAAAATTTAAAAAATCTTAAGTGCTACAGAATCTCTTAGGAATAATTATCTAAAAATCCTTATTTCAAAATAGACCATTTTCATAAAACTTCGTTATTATAAATCAATCATATTTTATGAAAACTGAAATTAATCTAAATTTTATGAAACATATTCAAATTATTAATTACCTTTAATGAATGAGTAATTTCGAAAATGGATCATCTCCAATTTTTCTGAAATTCACTTTTTTTGTTATTTCATGTTTACATACCTACTTCCATCGTTTCCGCGTGAGAACGGATCAACTACACTATTTCTTTAACACTAACTGACTTTATTCAGTAGCAATTTCAGATTCAATGCTTTATCCTGAACAAGTTGAATCAGTTTTTTTTTCCCCCTCTCATGTAAAATTTGATCAGCTGTAGATGATCCCTTTTCGAAATGACTCATTCATTGTGGGGAAAATTATTGTGATTCTATTATACTTATTTGCATAAAACTGTGGTATATACCATAGCTATTTCTAAATTTTAACATCTACGCCGGCAAAATCCTGTATAAACAAATGTTTGGTAAACCTTGTCAGAAAAAAAGGAAAAAAAAAGAAGGAAAAAAGGGATTGATAAAGGTCAAACAATTTTACGCGCTTTTACATAACGGAACAGTAGGCCTACCTATAACAATGCATACAAATTAGTCACTAAAATAAATAAAATAGCGGAAATTTGAGTTTAATCAGCCTGACTAAACTAAAGAGCGGCGTTGGAATTTTTCAACCGTTATTAAATGTTTTAGTCCAATTTAGTAATTTTCTAGCTACTAAGTTGAATTTCTTGCCGACAACATAAAGTTAATATAATTAATGTCAAACATGCCGATTACGGTTACTTTTATACATTTTAGGTTTGGATGGGTTTTTTATTCTTCCGGAATTTCCTCTTTTTTTTTTGTATGTTTCCATTATATTAGACTCATATTGTAGACATGACATTTCACAAAAAAATCAGACCCTAATGGAATGTGTATAATTCCACCAGGAAAAAAAATCTACATGTACAACGCCAGGAATCGAACCCAGGAATGCTGACAACAAGATCAAGAGCCCGGTAAACGTTAGTATTCCTCCCAATATTAGCTAGAATTTGAGAGAAATTGATAGCTTTTTTTTTTCTTGAGATTTATGAACATTTGACGTGCAAACATTCATAACCTGCCATATCTATTAAAAGGAAAATTCAGAAATATTAGGCCTACATATACACAACAAATAAAATACACTAATAAGTTTATTTTGATAGGCAAGAGCACAGTTAACAGGAAAAGAGTCAGAGCTTGACAGAGATATTAAGATTTAATGTGGTTCTAGTTTTCACCAAAAAATGGACACAAAGTGAGGTTTTTATAATTCATTATTCTTAATAACTCATTACATTTATATAATTTACATCAATACATATTTTATGTGCTTAAAGTTATATTACGATAGTAAATGAAGGGATAAGGGGGGAAAATGATCAATCTACAATTTACACCTGAAATTTCACCTCCTTATAAATACGCAATACCTGTGAAATATTTTGCAATTAATGCAAGAGTAAAATATGGGGCGGGAATAGGTTTGCTAAGCAACTATGCCACAGAGGAATATGTGAGATAAAAATTGTTTTCCTGCCAATTTTGTGAAAATGTATTTATCCTTCCCTGAATCTTTCAATTGTGAGAAATAACAGAATTAAAAGTAGCCTATACAGTTGGCAACTAATATTAATTATATATATGTAGCGTGCTGCCTTGTCACGCAGCGGGCCCGGATTCGATCCCCAATCGAGACAGTTTTTCTGGGTGAGGTTTTTATCGGGTTTTTTCTTCACCTGTAAGACAAATGTCAGGAAAACTTTTAAGGCCCAAACGATCCCCGAAATCATATGGCCATCGCAATCATCAGCATTCATATTCATCTTAGATAAAGTTTAGGATTAGGGGCTCTCCTGGCGCACCACTATCATCATCCATCATATCATCGGGGCAACGTAACCCCGCCTTCCAGGCCCCCCAACGTCAGAAGTGGTTTACAATTAAGCCATTGCCAGGAGATAATACTAGAAATGTCTAAAAGGACAAAACTGGTGGTATTAAAAAATATTTTTTTAAAATTATTTTAGGGACTAAAGTTAGGCTGAGGAGACTATAGATTACGTATTAAGCATCTAGACAACCTGAACATTCTGAAACCAACAGAAATGTAACTGTGTTGTTGCAGTAAAATACATTTTAACGAAGAGTTCTGGTTATGCTAATGATATGTTGCAAATTTTACAAATAAAAAAAATACAATCGTAACTGCATTTTTGTTGTTGAATGTGATTGTTGCAGTGTGATAATTACGTCAGCACATAACGGTGCACAATGGTGCATTCTTTTTAAATCTGTTCACTTAGTTACCAGATGTTATACGGGATAAGCTTAACTAATAGAATAAGATTTAACAAGTGAAAAGTGACAGTGCATATTTTTTCTAGAATATCAACTGTCATCTTTATACAAGAATGTTCCAATGTCCACCGCTGTGTTCTAGGTGTAACGTTTTAGCTTCAAAAACAGAGGGTCCAGTTCGCTCCCCGATCGGGTAGATTCATGGGTGAGTTTTTTTCGGCGAATGCCAGAACCCTCTAAGGTCCAAATATTCCTGAACATTATAACCATCATATAACATTAGCTTTGTTTAAAACACATTATAAGTTCACTATAGACACACAGACTAATATAAGGCATTTGGTTTTACTTTACCGCTCAAGGTCATTCAGTGAGACACTCAGAAAGATATGCATTTATAATGATGCCGGCTTTCATTCAACTGTCAATCCAGCTCGGTAGTGATAGGGTTATTGTAATGCCTTGTAGGACAAAATGCGTTTCCACCAGCGACAGAAAGCACGTGGTGTTAGTTGCCTTAACGAACGGCTACTGAAAGATACAATTCCCTCCAAATAGCTGTGGGGATGAGAAGTATATTACCTTGAGCGGTAAAGTAAGACCAAATTCCCTATAGTTATACCTGAATATCGTAAGTGGTGTTATGACCTTGAGTTAAAGTGTTTGTAGATAAAATAAACAAATTAGTACATACGGTAACATTTTGAGACTTGTGTTTGGGATGTCTCGGGTTCAACTCACGGAGCCAAATAAACTTGACACTGTGCATTTTACATGGTTTACTTGAACGGATTTGATTTTCATTATCACAACCTATTTCACCGAGATCGTCTGAAAATTCATACAAATAAATAATAATAAACTTCAATAATGTCCCGTGTTGTAGCCGAACTATTTAAGGCATCTTTCTTTGGTGCAGAGTTACGGGACTTGCTCTGCTTTGAGTCCCATCTGGGAAGAAATTTTCTCATGGAATTTCGGCCGGTGCCCACCCAACATCGTAAGACATTTGGATAACTGCAATAAATTGCGGCTTCAGGTCGAGCCAACCAGCTATAACGGCTGAGGACCCGAGAAGATTACTACACGTAACCCTATACTGTAGGAATTATCATCCACCTCTGTAATTAATACATGTGGACGCGAGGCCAGCAGCCGACTGGTAGGACAAGGGTTTTCTAGGCCTATTGCGCCAGGGAGTTTTAAAAAATAAATCATAATTATACGCAATGACAACTAGTCTACATTCAAAAACCGAAGATGTAATAGCGTGTATTAATAAATTTTCGTTTTATGACTAATTGTACTTTGTTAATTATAATTATGCATTTTAAATGAAAACTAGGCCTACAACCATCTGATGATTTATTTATTTTTAATTGCGTTAGTAATATTTTTTTATTAACTTCAATAAAAAGTTGAAACTCATATATATATTAGGAATCAGAACAATAAGAAACAATTTTTTATAAATTATTAATGACGAAACTCTGGGTACAAGTTCGTAAACTAAAAAAAAAAAAAAAAAAAGAGAGAGAGAAAGTAAAAAATGGGAACATCTAATCGCTCAAAACAGGTGAAGCCAAAGACTGGACAATGTTACCTAAAATTCCACCACGTTTCTTAAATTCTTAGGAATAACCGAAATGAAAAATTATAATTTCATATAAAAGGAAAGCATTCACAAAGAGAAAACCAGAGCAGAGAGAAGAATGGACAATGCTGAGTTTGTATTAAAGGACCTGTCCTTGGGCAGAAAATCCCGCATTTATTATTAATATAAGTACATTATTATTATTAATTATTATTTCTCTTGAGATGTCCATTCGAGGATGACATCTGATAGAATCCCTATGAAGATCTTGGATGAAAATTAGATGGGAAAAGAAGAAAGAGAAGACTAAAGAAGGTTGAATAGATGGTGTTAGAAGAAGTATGAGTAAACTTGGACTTAACAAATGAGGATGTTCGGGACAGCTACAACTAGAGAGGGCGAATTTCTTGAGGCAATGACAGAAAACCACTATAATGTGAATCAATTCCGAAAAAAAAATATATTATGATTATTTTCACTATTAGTATTGGCAATATCATTAACATTCATAATGAGTGTTATTAAATCAGTGATTGCTATAAGTAAAAATAATGATTGTCATCCAAATTAAGTCACCCAAAAATTATTTTTTTTCTAATGCTGTTCCTTCTTGTGCTATATAATTGAATACCACCCAAGATCAATATATAGTTAAGTGTGAAAGTGGCACAATAAGAAATGTAAGCTCGTGAGGGAATTGTGCCACATCTTAATGTTCAAGTCATGACCTCGGTGTAGCTATAATATGCAGTCACTTGATATTCCTCTTTCACACCTAAGTAAATCCTCACAGTACGTTTCTCTGACAGCACGCGTGTGCACAATCAAACTGGTCATCTATAAAACGTTTGACATATTTATATTCAATAGGTAGAAAATGTGTCATTATTTTAGAAAGATGACCTTCACGGTCAATACATCAAAACAAAAATTATCATTGCTTTTAAAAAACATTATTAACACCGTTGAGTATATTGAGTATATTGTAAAATTCAGAAAGAAGGAACAGATTTAAACATTTATTTCTTTCAAACTACAAAAAGTGGAAACACAATTCTAACGTTCCTGTAAACAGAAAAGTTTGAAGTTCCGATCACGGCCGCATTTCTCTAACCACTCTCTCGCTCTCTTGTTGACAGCTATTGGTGCTGTCCACTGTGCCTTTTTCTGGGACTTTTGTTTGTTCCTTGACGGCGATTTTACGGGGATTTATTTTAGTGAAGTATGAATATGTCATTTTATATGAATGTTTATTGTCAAGGTGAATAGATCTCGCTTGATTGGGACATCGGAATCCGTGTCCCTGAAGAGCTTGGCTCGATTAAGGACCGGAATGAGCCACGCTACTCTGCGCTGACCCTTCAGGCCTTGGTTACTTCATACTGAGTACTATGGCTGGTTTATTTCATCGAATATGTTTCTAGGTGTAGTACGCCATTGCGGAAGATGTCCTACATTCTTTACTATTGGGTTTCCATGATCATTTATGTTTTGAAGCATGGTGGTGACCCTTTCCGTTATGGCAGTATCAATATATGGTACCTTCGTGGCCTCATGCATCTCTGTTCTCCTTGTGTAACGCGAGGCCGAAGGTATGACGTTGGATTGAAAGAGGAGGAGCAGAAATTCAATTTAATCGCCGGTGACCTCTCAGGTCACCAGACCTAACCCCGTGTGATTATTATCTGTGGGTCTTATGTACAAGACCGTGTTTTTATCCTCCCAATGCCTGGCACTTTTGAAAATATGCGACATCGAATTGTTGAAGCTGTGAATTCGGTAACTAGAGACCAACTGAATCGTGTGTGGCAAGAAATGAGCCACCGTTTTGATATTTGTCGCATAACATATGATGTTCATATCGAATGAATAAAATAGTGAAATTTGAAGTTTTCTCTTTCCAGGAATGTTGGAATTGTGTTTCTATTTTTTGTACTTTGGAAGAAATAAATGTTTGAAGTCTTTCCTTCTTTTTGAATAGCCTCGTATTTAAAACAATAAAAGTTGTACCTGTGATGACAGTCGTCCTCAACAAATTAAATTTGTTTAAAATAATTAGTTACGCCTTTTGGAACTAGACCCATTTTCAGTACCCAACAGAACATCTTTCAAAATGGAAATAGTTCCGAAAGGCCTAGCTGATTATTTTAAACTTATTTCAATTGTTGAGGAAAACTGCTATCTCAGGTACAACTTTTATTGTTTTAAATATTAAAAAATTAGCAAATTTCGTATATTAACGTTTCCACACTAACCGACTGTGTTATAACCTAAATAACATTCTGTATTTACTTATAGACTAGAACGGCTGTAGCATTGACCTTGAGTTCTGCAGTCTTTATAGAAGATGACGAAGTATTTGTAAACATCTACATCCAAATGGAGATTTATCATCATCATTGGCCTTCCTCGAAAGTCTAAACCATTTCTCCCTATTTTTAACCTTGACTATCCAAAAGGGTCCAATATATATGGCATATTCATCTACATTGTCATCCAACCTGGTTTTTGACATAACTCTGGATCTACTGCACCCTTGGTTTGATAGATGAACTCTTTCACGCTGTTTTATTCTTTAAAGTATCCAACCTATCGTAATCCACAGATTTTTATGTGGGAAACAATGTTTTGATCCTCGAACTGTTCACATAATTCAACAGTGTATCGGATTCTTCATTCATGATTTCCTTTGATTGGTCCATATACTGGTCTGAGAATTTTTCTTTAAGACACATTAAGTCAAAACATCGTGTTATGCTATATTCGATGTTGCCATATGTAAAATTATTCTATAATCATCATCATCCTAAGGCGCGACAACTTCAAAAGTGAAAATTTTGGCCTTCTCAACAATCCTCCTCCATGCCAATCTGTCCCTTGCCATATCTGTGTAATAAGTAGCTTTATTACTAAAAATACATTATTATTAACTATCTATCCAAGCACTTCAAACTAAAAAAAAAATGTATCCAATCAATTAACACTAATAAAAACTATGTAGGCCCTAAATAAACATGTAAGAAATTGTTAATTTGTAGAAGTGGCAGCAACAAACAGAAAATTTAGATATTTGTTGCTTGACAGCGGTTTTTCACGACATTTCAAGTGATGTGACATTTCATGTGATTAGTATTTTTTGTAGTTCGCTAATTTTTCGACAATTCATAAGTACTGGTACACTGTGCATCTGGAAAATGTGTTTAAGCAGTTAAAAAACAAAGCACCAGAGCAGGAGATTATCCTTCAAACCCAGCTCAGATGTAGTCTAGTTAATTACAGCCAACAGACGGACGGCTAGTACCCTCTAAAGAACATTAATTTTCATATAATTTTTTTAATAGCTAACGTAACAGAAAAAAAAAACATAACTTCTGGTATTGAAGCACACTCGTCGGCCGTGGGGGACTACTGGTTATGTTCCTTGCCTCTGGTCCCGAGAGTCGCGGGTTCAATTAAACCCGGTCGGGGTCGATGGATTTTTAAGATGGAAAAATCCAAGGAGCAAGTCCTCCGGAAGGTACTTTAAGCCGTGGGTCCCCAATCTGAAGATTTTTAGGCTCGTACAAGATTCCTAAACCTGAATAAAAAGAAGGCCTCTAAGCAAAATTTACCAACCTCCTTAGTTGCCTGCTAGATGTCTCATTGGGTCGGTATGTTAACTAAATTCAACTTGGTCCAGTAACTCCGAATCCGAAAGGAGAGGCTAAGGCTCAATATTGAGCTGTTATGCCTTTACAGATGTAGACTGAAGCACACTCATTAAATCTTGTGAACACAGTTTCACTTCTTACATGGAACCGGTTGATTCAAATAAGAAGAATTTGTAATTGGTGTGGGAGGTAACCTTACGTAATTAAATTGAAGAGTGTCAGCGGGTAAAGCTGGCTGAAATTCAACCTCAGGAAAAATGTTCCCCTTCTAGTTCCGTTAATTATCATACTCTATTTCACCTTGAGACACTCAAACATCTTATTAGATTTAGTGATGTCATATGTTTACGGATTTTTTTTTTAACGAAGGATGAAATTAATCGGTAGAAAGAGATATTAAGGGCTCAGGCCATTACTGCCCTGTCTAAGAATAAGAATTAATTCGACAGCCTCTTCAAGGGTATATCCTGTACTCTTCTACCACCGTTCCAAGTTAATTGCATAAGTAATTTCGAAAATATTGCCCGATATTTTGCACGAGGAATTCTATTTGGAAGTTAATTAGTTATGAAAATGTTAATCATTTAGGTATTTTCGAAATAAACGAAAATCGTTACCATTTTAATCTATTATTAACGATTATATTATTATTATTATTATTATTATTATTATTATTATTATGAAAAGATGCAACAGAAAGGACCAAATACACAAATATAGTTAGGTAGATGAAGAATCTTATTTACAGACGCTCATTAATAACTTAGGTAACAAGCGTCGCATTTCAAAGTTGGGCGTAAAAATACTGGAAAATTTTGTTCATAGACCTCTTATTTCAACCTTAGGATTCTTTACGTAGGCCTACTGTAATTAGACGCTAGCTTTACGTATAAGTGAAATAACACGTTTTATCAATACATTATGTTCAATTCCATATGCTCGCCTCTCGTTCCGAGGTTAGAGGTTTGAAACGCGGTCAAGTTCATGGATTTTCAAAAACATCAAAATCCTGAGTATGGTTTACTTCGGAGGGGAAATAAAGCTGCGAGTTCTGTGTTTACGGCAAGTAAAACAGCCTCAAGCCATAAAGAAGAGTCCTTTGAGTAAAATCTGTCAACCCTTCCACATCGAGATTCGTATTACGACGCTATTGACCAGAGTTGTTAAATAGTGTCGCTGAGTAAATATTAACTGACCAATTAACTCCTTAACAAAACATATTATTTACAGTGCATGGCGTATTCTAATTTTGGGGAAAAAAGGAGGTGACCGTATTTTTCATTTTGTTTTAGGCCATTACATATAAAAAATTAACTCGCTCTAAAGTTTTTTTTTTATTCAATGCCCCAGATTGTCATTTCGACATTTTTGGTGTTCTCTCCTGGCATTGGCTTAATTGTAACCAACTTCTAAAGTTGGGACGCTTAGAAGGTGGAACCCCGATGATATGATGGTTTAAATGATGGGCAACCACAGGAATAATTCTCTTTAAGGAAAAATTCCTATAGTCCCAGAACCCAGGACCTCGTGAACAGTAGTCAGAAACGCTGACCACTTGCCCACGAGGCTGGTCACTTGCTTTAAAGTAGTATGTTAATCGAAAACTAGAAATGTAAGATAATCAATTAACGTTAATTTAATGTAATTATTCACAGTAGGCCTATTCTGATTTGTAGAGTTTCTTTAACTTTCAAATAGCTTTTCTACGTAAATATATTTTATGGTTTATTTACTTAATTCCATGAACACTTGAACTGCTTAAAAAATAACTTTCAAAACAGTTGCAAATTACAATAAGATTGATTTATAATATTTTCCATATATATTACTATCAAGGAATAAGTAAATTTATCCCGAAGTTATATAAAAAATGGAGGGAAAATAGAAAACAAAATAGATATAGGTACTATGAAACGCTTTTAATTAAACAAAATTTTGATAAGTAATGCCACGAGTGATTTCCAAATTATCGATAAATTCACGACTCACGAAATGAGGAGTGAATTTATCTAGAGAATTTGGAAATCAAGGGTGGCATTTGTTAGGACTATTTAACGAATAAAATTAAGCTGTTTACTCACTAATCATTGTTTAACTGCAGTCATTTTAAAATATTTATATATTTAATGTAAACGGCTATGTTTGAAAACAAATCAGAAATGTGAGGTTATGTTCATTCACTGCTGTTTGATCATACTATTTATTGCCAAATAAGATCGCAATATTGTAAGATTGCAACCAAGTAGAGAAATAATGATACACATCAAACTATGTATCATAATCAACATTACGGGTTATTCATTTATTTTTTTAGTAAACAACTCAGTAAAATCAAGGAATCTTTTCATTATTTGCTATATTCAATGTATTTGTTGGAGAAAAATAATGTTTTGACCTGTTCAGAAAATTAAAAAGGAGGAGCTTTCTTCATCACAAAAGCAGGAGCTGATAAAGAGAAACCGATAAAGAGCGATGTGAAACATGACTGTCATTGGTTGTAAAACAACATTCATTGAAACGTGATTGGTCATTGACTAGCATTTGTGGCATGAGTTAAATAGTCACGAATAATAAATACATATCTATTTATTTGCTGTCTATTATTTTTCTTTTCCTTAGTTTAATCTCTCCATTTGTGGTCCCTGCGATAATTTTTTGCAAACCCCAAGTCACGAGGACCTTACGGTGACATGACTTGTCTTGAGAAAATTTTAAACTCTAAATCATATATTATACCTTTTTACCACACAAGAACACGGAGGATCTCCTCAGATGAGTGAACAGCTCAATGCTGGGGCCACCTCCGAATCAAAACAATACTTAAGTCAAGACACATCTTTCACTCATTCATACTAAACAACAGGAACAAGATATAGTGATTCTGGTGGTCAGATCGTATTAGGGGACTATTTCGGCCTTAAAGTTTCCCTGCTTACAGATGAAAGAAAGGAAAAAATCACCCAGACAACTTCTCCCGATCAGGGATCTAACGGGTCCTCTGCATCTGAAGCAAGACTACACCACAGCGGTGGACTTCATTTACTCTCAAGGGAATAAATAGGCATTTCACTAAATATCTAAGGTCTATTATTGATATAACGATCATGCTATATGCATATATGTAAGAGATTATTGAGAAAAGATAATGTTATTTACCGGTATACTGCTGGAAAACCAGATATTTAAAGATTCGCGGAAGTGAGCCTCCGAATAACAAGCTCTTCAAACTGTCCTCTGATAAACATCAAAATCACGACTCTTTCATCAACAAAGATAGAGCCTAAATTTAATTTAATACGTACGTGTCTTATCAAATAACGGGTATGGTATGTGAAGAAATTCCCAACATAAGATGAACAGGTAACAGGAACTTAGTACATAATCAAGATGAACACCCATAACAATAAATAGCATGTAACTGACATGTGGTAGCAGGGTTTGACAGCGTGACCCGGCCTTCTGGAGGCGACGTCACGGAAAACAATTTCACAACTGCTTGCTTCCCTTGTCGATGTTAAAGTGGGTTTCTGAGACGAGACATAAATATTGTAGCTACATTTATATGCACCAAGTAATCCCCAACCAACTGTAAACTTCACTACACCTCAATCTTCAAACTATTTTCAGTGACGTAATTGGTCTTCTAGAAAGAGATAGCTTTCGAAAAGATATTCACGAACAAACTCAATAAGTAAATAGACATAATACGCTTAACTACTATTATAACAATAAGTGACGCTTTAGTTCGTAGTTACTAGGCAACAAAACCTGTACTTTATATTGTAACAAAACACACTATCAAAACATATGAAACTAGCACCCAAAATTATTGCACAATACAACAATAATGTTGTTGATTTTCGTGTTTTTTTTTTCTCTCTCCAAAGCTACATTACTCTTTCTCTAAACATATCGTTTCCGCAATAAATAAATTTCATTACATATACAAAATATACAATATACACTAAAATACTCCGATCGTAGATAAAATATTGTAGACAACACGTTACAAAAAAATGGGTTAGTAACTAACTGCTCTTAGAACACCCCCCCGAGCACCTCATTACTAAATCTCTGCTTTTGTAACTAGTCATCAAACTAACTCGGCTGGAGAAGATGTTTGAAAGCATTCATTGACATAATCTGCAGTGTTGTTTTATAGGAGACCTTTCGATACCTGAAGTATCATCTTCTGTACCAAAATGAAAGCAGAAGATGATACTTAGGTTATCGAAAGGCCTCTTATAAAACAACACTGCAAATTATTGAGGACAACTAAGATATCAGGTACTGTTTTACAATTCTTAAAACTTTAACAGTTATGGTAAAAACAAATATGGCAGTACTGTTTAGATAGCATTTAGTTAAAATTTACAAACAAAAATTCATTTTTTTTAACTGGCATGACAGACACAACATAGCATTCTAAATTATGCTCCAGATATGATACACGACTCATCTAAGGGCTAACATTGTTCCGTGTGCGATAATCATGCATTAGTTTGTCATCCAATGATGCAACACACGGTCTATTAGGCATGCCCAGTTCTTAGGAAACAACTACACCAATTCTCCATACTATCGAATTAACTAATTCTAACTAACTAACACTATCGACCCCGTAGGTTCATGACCACGCGGACATATACTGATCACAAAAAAAATAAAAAAATTAACAATTGCAGTGATTTATACTCAATAATTCTTTATGTACTCCTCTTCTTCCTTTGGCTCTACGGTCCTCTTAAAAACCTTGGTTTCATAACAACTGCACATTCTTCTACATTACTAGCTTTCTGCTCCATCTTTTCACCATCAGTTGTCTCAAGTCTTCCTCAAACTTATCTAACCTGTTAGTTTCTGTCTTCCAACCTTTTTTCTTCCTTCTGGTTTCCCTTCTAAAATATTTCTTGCGCTTCTTTCTTGCTCCATTCGCAACACGTGTCCTATCCATTCCAGTCTCTTTCTTCTAATATCTCCTACCAGATCTAAATCCCTATATAATTCTTTCAATTCCTGGTTCGTTCTAATTCTCCATGTATCTTGTTCCATATATCTTCCTTAATATTTTTCTTTCCCATGTATTTAATATGTACTTATCTTTTCCTAATAATGTCCATGTTTCGCTTCCAAACATAACTATTGGTTTCAATATTGTTTTATACTTTTATGTACTCCATTATGACCCATTTTACATAAATATAATAGTCTCGTATTTAAAAGTTTACAAAACAATTAAATAGTATTCCTAGAAAGTTTTCTTCTTCAATTATATTAGGCTTAATTATCATCATCATCATCTTCTTCAAGGTATGGGCCTGTTGGCCCGTTCCGCTCCCCGGTGCACTATATGCTGCAGGTGCAGGTCGTCTTTCCAACGACGTTTTGGTCTTCCTACATTTCTTCGGCCTAGAGGCCTATAATGAGGCTTAATTATTCTGAAATAAAATATAGCTTACAAATTAATTCAATAAAGCCGGTCTCCAAATTATTAGTTTATTTTAATTCACGTTTATTTAATCATTCTGAGATGATATAACATGTTCATTTAATGGCAGGAAGATGACGATCTTCATCAAGCAACAGTTTCTTTTTGTACCAAGTATCGAAAATACTGTTACATTAAATTAAGTAGTTGCGTTACACTTGCATGGAAAAAAAAAAGTGAAGAAAAAAAAGCAAGGAAATCTTTACTAATGCAAACATAAAAAAATACCTGGTAAACAAAGTTGACAAGTGTTGCTTGAAATGTAATTAATATTGATCACAAGATGAAGATCACGACTTTTCTTACAGAGATGACTAAGAAGGAAAATTTATTCTAGATACAAAACAACCTGGCAATGACCTCCAGAGCGAATCCATTATTTCTAAAAGTTTGAGAATACGTGATTTTCCCATGACTATCAAGAAGATGGCAAAAAAAGTGGAGATGTGGACACCACGAAATGAGATTTACAGGCTATTGATTGCTGAAAATGGATTCGATCCAGATACACAACAAGATTCACTGTCCTCACAGGTCGCTCACACGAATGACGTTTTCATTTAATTCCACAATTTTGTTGTAGTCTAATTTGACATTTTGTTCACAAACATAGGATCCTATACATAAGCAAAGTCAATCGAGAATTTGACAACTAACTAGATATATCCTATTACTATTTTAACAACTAAGGTGATAAGCGTCGCAATTTTAATCTGGGCCTAATACCCCTATTATTATTAATATTCACTATATTTTCATTCCGAATCTACAACCAAGAAACAGCAAATTTTCTGTTAATCAATAATATACATGATTATTTAACTCATAAACCGATAATTTTGCCTCTTCCTGTTGATAACACTGGCCAACATGATTTTGTCTCATGAGTACCAATAGTTGTACTTAATGCAGATTTTTTAGCGTGTTTTCAAATATGTATTCGGAATTTCTCCATCACCCACAGTTTTGTTTTTATTTAAATTAAAATTAATGGATTTAAATAATTATTTTTCGTCCATTTGTCCATTGTAAAATAAGACCAAATGAGCTAACTCAGGAGGTTTCAGCTTTGGAAAAGAGATATCAAGGCAAATGGAATCTTAATATGCTGGCCGATTATTGTTGGACCATCAAGAGGGATGTTCCACAGATGAAATATAGCAGAAAATCGTAA
Organism: Diploptera punctata; assembly: GCA_030220185.1. Taxonomy (NCBI): domain Eukaryota; kingdom Metazoa; phylum Arthropoda; class Insecta; order Blattodea; family Blaberidae; genus Diploptera; species Diploptera punctata. The sequence goes on along the minus strand of JASPKZ010000884.1, from coordinate 10,367 downwards.
TTTCTTACTTTCTAGGTGAGTCCGAATGTTCGAATATTGTGTAGTTACGAATGTAGAAAATATTAAAGTGTTTGAAATTATAAATTCCTGTCTCTCGGAAATCTTGTACGATGGAGAAAAACCGAGATCATATTTGAATTCAGGAGAAAAAATACTATCAGAATCACACATTTTTTCTTTCTAAGACAAAAAAAAAAGTTTCTTTTTTGTTGCTCAGTGTAATCTTGTCTCTTCCTGTTCGTAATGAGAGATATCTCGGCAATTTAGCTTCTTTGACAAGGATATGATTCAACAATGTACGATCGATATGGTACAGCAAGAAATTCCAAAAGAAAACAACTTCAAAAATTACAAAAAAAAAAAAGTTAATTCTGTTGCTCCAAAAAATGTATTAAATATTGTACAATGAATATGGCATTATTGTTAATAGTTATTTCTCATACAATCATCTGTTATTTATTTTTCCCAAGCCCAAAGAGATTTAACAGTAAATATAGGCCTATGCTATTTATAACTATACAGCCGGCTTAGAAATCGCGCGGAAGTAAAATTATTTATAACTAATATAATCATTATATAAATTACGACAGCTAAAATTATAATAATAATTATTAAGGCATGATCATGAAAGTAAATTAGTTGTTCTATAATAGGAGATGCTCTATCTTGTAAATTTATATTAGCTCATGTTGTCATTATCTTCTAACAAAAGATAGTTTTGCTTCTTTATAAATGGGGCTTAAATCCATTGCACTAGTCTGCCACATTAGAATTAATAATTTTTAAAATGTAATAGTAGGTAATTCTGAATAACTATGCTCTGCATAACTTCACATTTGGTAAATATTAAACATTATAATTATTTTTAGCTTCTGATGTATTATTCGCTAAATAGAAACTCCAAATCCAATGCGACGTTGAATTTTTCATTAGACAAAATCACTACCGACAAAATACACAACCTCTTCTTAGATTACTATTGATAATATTTAGTGTATATCAGTATTATTTATGATATTTTTTTCTATTATCCCTTTACCTCTTGGGTATGAAAGGGACGAAATATTTCAATCATAGATCTCTGTTTTCAAGACCGAGATTATTTTGTGTCGTAAATCTATGATACGGAACCCAAGGCTTCAGTTCCGTTCAGAAAAAAACCCTATTCAGAATTTTTACTCACTGAAAAAACCCACTAACCCCGGCCGGGTTTAAACCAGCGACCTTGGAACCAGAGGCGAGGCATGGTAACCACTAGTTACCAGGACCAATGAAACCATGACTATTCATAGTAACTAAACATACCACATCCCCCCCACAAAACAGGTTTTTCAATTATATTAGTATATTACAATTTTTTTTTAATGTGGGATGCCAATGAAAAATTAAATAATAAAAAACTATGTACAATGCATACGAAAGTAATCATCTAATTTTCATAAATAAAAATATTGAAAATAAGTAATTCGTTGTTAAACAAACTCCTTGTATTACTGTAACGTAAATATTAACAGTTAAAAGAAAATTGACTAATTCTAATATAAAGTATAGATTCAGGTTTACGTTAAAAAAAAAAAAGATATAGAAGTTTTAAATGGGTAAAAGATATAGGCTACATAAGAAATACCAAAAAGTAGGGCGTGTACTATTAGGGTCAAACTATCAATACAATAAACTATAAAATATTCAAATTCTATGGTTACTTTTATCATTATCATTATTATTATTATTATTATTATTATTATTATATTATTATTATGATTATTATTAATGTTACTATTATTATTGTCTTTCATTCCTAATCTCTCATTGTACAACATAATTTAATAAAATTTACTAGTTTATTATAGTTTAAAGGAAGTCTGGTAACTCATTGGTAAAGTTTGGTAATGGACTCAAGTCAAGATTTTTAAATGTGACCCAAATAAGGAATGAATCATTCCAAAAATAATGTATGAAGAGTGGCCAATATTTACAGATATCAGTTTATATAGATATTCGAAGTAAATTTTTATTTTCCCCCTCTTATGCTTAACGTTTCCTACTATTGCTAAGGAACCAATCGCAACACAGGGAGGTTAGCTCCTTATCTTGAAGTTTTGCTGGGAAAATACATTTCAAATTCGTGAGTTCTTTAATGTGCCAAATATCTCTGTGATACAGAACTGATAGCCTTTAATTTTATTAAAAGTAAACTATGTCATTAAATTTATTTTCTACAAAAATACAAATTCATGCATTATCACAAGTATTCAATAAGAGAGGAAGAACAATAATTTTTGTTTATAATTTTTCAATTAATTTTGACAGCATAATAACTTACAGCTAAAAAATTAACTTTCAAATGGCTGAAAATCGCGATACAACCATAAACAGACAAAACATAAAAACGCAATTTTTATTTAGAGTGAAGCCAAATTCCAGTATAAGTTAGGAGTTAATAATAATAATAATAATAATAATAATAATAATGATAATATATATATATTATTGTTGAAGTTCTTAAGAAGCATTTTGGATCAAAAAAGAGGTGAACAGACAGGGGAATGGAGAAAATTAATTAAAACAGTGGGCTACATGATCTTTATAGGAAACCAGATATAATAAGAAAAGTTGAGTCTCATAGACTACGATGTGCACGGCATGTGGCACGAATGGGGAATAAAAGAAGGGGATGGAAGCTTCTTGTGAAAAAACAAGAGGAAAACGCCCAGTTGGTAGACCAACAATGAGGTGGGAAATAACATTAACCATGATTTGAAGAATTGCATAATGCAGGGAATGATTGGAAAACATTAGCTGGGGAAAGGGTTTGTGGAGAGCTTATGTCCGCGCTGCCATGAACCTACGGGTTCAATAGTGCCAGAGAGTTATTGTGAGTTATTATTATTATTATTATTATTATTATTATTAAATATGTCCACCACTGTGGTTCCGAGGTAGCGTGCTGCCTTGTCACGCAGCGGGCCCGGGTTCGATCCCCGGTCGGGGCAGTTTTTTCTGGGTGAGGGTTTCATCGGGGTCTTTTCTCACCTGTAAGACAAATGTCAGGAAAACTTTAAGGCCCAAACGGTCCCCGAAATAATATGGCCGTCATCGTCATCCTTGTCATTATCATCATCATCATTATCATCATCCTTCACCGGTGTGGAAAGCAACGGGAAGCTACCACACCTACAATTCCCTAGTAAAGCTGCAAACATAGCATGGAAATGCTATGATTGCAGTGAAAGACCTGCCTTCGGGCAGAATTACTATGGATGGATTATTAAATATGTCACAGCATTTGTTTTATGTAAGTATTAATTTCTTGAGGAAATACAAGAGAAACGGAAGGACACATAACAAGGCTATGAATAAAAGTGAAGGATATAAGCCTATTTTCATCATAGAATGTATGACGATTCCACCTAAGAAGTCTAGACCCATTCAACCAATTAACAACGTTGAATCTTCTCGAGACAAGAAACATCAAGGTCCATAAATTTAATAATATTACATTTGCTTCCGCCTTTAGAATTATTTTATTGTGGTAGTTTAAACAAGAACAATCCAACTTAAATTAACACGAGTGTGAAACTATTTTCAACGCAATAATGTGTTGCTTATGCATAGGTTAATCTTCGACAATTTCCGTTTGCAGTTGAACCGCAGTGGTTTAGTTGTGTTAAGTTCCTTGCCTCTAGTTCCAAGGATCATGGGTTCAACCCGGCCGGGAGGGAGTCCCCAAGTTTAAAGATTTTTCAGGCTAGTAAAACAACCTTAAGCCTGAAAAGAGTCCTCGAAGCAAAATTTACAGACTTTTTACCATCCAAGTAATACCTTAGTTGAATACTAGATGTCTCTTGAGGCTACACGCCAACCGTGTCACTCCCGACATCTCTAGAGAAATAAGCCTAACTAAATCAGTTTAAGAACTTTTTTTATTAGGAATATTCCACAATACAGTGTTTCTCCTTCAACCCAAAGTGATTTGTCGCCAGAAGTTCCTGTCTAAAGCATCTTCTTCCCTCAAATCTCTAGCTTCCATAACTTCTCCTCACTTCATCTACCCAACGTTCTCTAGGTCTGCCTCTTCCACTTCTTCCATTAGTCTTTCGATCAAAGATCTTCTTTTGTATTCTCTCTTCTTCCATTCTTATGAGGCTCCACTATGGCCCAAACCATTTCAAACGGTTTGTTTCTTCTATTTTTTCTATTTTTTTTTTCAACTTGTATAATTTCCCTTATTGTGCTGTTTCTGAACTTATCCCTTTGTTGAAATTCCTTGTCGATCGCCTCCAAAAATCCTTTCTACTGCTAACAGTCTGTTGGTTAAGACGAAAAGAGAGAGAGAGGAGGGGGGGGAGAGGAGTCAGAGGTGGGTCAAGGCCCGATATGGGCTGTAAGAGTCACGGGATGGATGGATGGATACAAGTGTTATGGTTTAAAAAAATTACCCATCTTGAAAAGTAATGAGTAATAAGTGTTAATATGTTTTCTTTGAACTCGTATCTTTCCTAAGGCTATCCACTCTTAAAGTGATCCTCATCAAACCTGCTCGCTTTTCATTGGTTATGGACACCGACGTACGATGTAGAAGCAGTAGTGTACGCGAAAAAGTAGTTCTCTTCATTAAAATAAAAATATGTCCTTCTGCATTATTACCTTGTTATTTTCGTGAATGGAAATAATAATATTTAAAAAATAGAAGATATTCCAAAACATACTTAATCAATAATTACAACTTCAAAATTGTTTATTACATATGAATGATGCATTTGAGTCATGCTTCAGTCGATTCTGAAGCAAAACAATATGGCTAAACATGTCGAGTCTTCCGTTACTGTGTCGCCATCTATTTTTTTTTAAAACAAGTCTGGCAAACCTTTGGCCTAGTGATCAAAAAACAATTATTTTAAATATATTTCATAAGTTCAGTGAAAAATCTCAACAGCTTTAAAAGTAATCTACCCCCATTCAATAATCACATGTCTTATATACTTCACAACGTGTACCCTGTTAATGTGATGGTAATTGTGGGCGCGAATGGGCGGAAGGAGACAATTGGCATTTGTTTTATGTTAGGATCGCTCTAAGAGCAGATTAAGGTAGCCTATAGATATGAATTCATTAGCTACACTGGTACCTGCGAGTTGAGTCTGCTTGACAACTAATTTATGATTAAGGTGGGGTCACTGTATTATACAACATGTAACCTATATACTAGTATATCAAAGAAGCGAGGTTCAGAAGTGGTTTGTTTACAGAAGGGGGAGAAATGTTTAAAACCCGAGCGATAGCGAGGTTTTTAATTTCCGAGATTCTGTTAAACACTTCACAAACGTGCGTTGTACATTATTTTTTGCGCGATGGTTGTTTTCAAAATAACAGATAATAGTAAATTAAGTCAGAATAAATATAGTTTTAAAAAACTAAAAACAACAAGCTTTATTAGAAAACCGAACTAAAAAATGAAAAAAAAATATTTTAATTTCCAATACGCTTGGGAAAAAAAATTAAGTGGTCAACAAAAAAATCATTTCCAACACATATAGAATAAAACTGAGTTTATCAACAAAAAAATAATAACTTTACCACCAAAAAGCGTGGGGTGCTCTATATCAATTAATATATTTGATAATAAACATATATTGGTTAAAGTCTCTAAGAAGAAAATTGTAAAAATTCATAAAAAGCACCCCACGCTTTTGATGGTAAAATGTATTTTCTATCTATTGATAACTCTATAGTTTTATTCTATATGTGTTGGAGATGATGCTTTTGTGACCACTTTAATTTTTATCCCAAGCGTGTTGGAAATTAAAATTATTTTTCATTTTTTTAGTTCGGTTTCCTAATAAAGCGTGTGTTGTTTTAAGTTTTTTTTAAAAATATTATTTTATTTTTTATTTTTTAGTTTTAATATTTTACAGAATAAGATAAAAATGTAAATATCTTTAAATTCGATACTATTGTAGTATGAGCTAAAAGTAATACTCTTTTCACCGCTCTACCAACTAAGCTCTTACGATTGACTAAAAAAGTCGACAAGTCCCGCAACCTATTACACCAGTTTTCATTTTTTTTTTTTTTCTGATGATTCTGGCCAGGATTTTAGAAACAAAAATGAATGAAATTATTGTCACGGGTCCTTTACAAGTATACAAAGTTTCAAGTCGATCCAATGTTTCTAAGTAGGTGAAAATCGTGTTCAAAGATTCCGTTACCATAGATACAAGAAACACTTTTTTGATTTTCTGATGATTCTGGCCAGGATTTTAGAAAATAAATATGAAATTATTGTATTGTAACGGGTCCTTTACAAGTATACAAAGTTTCAAGTCGATCCAATGTTTCTAAGTGGGTGAAAAATCGTGTTCAAAGATTCGGTTACATAGATACAAAGACACTTTCTTTTTTATTTTCTGATGATTCTGGCCAGGATTTTAGAAAAAAATGAAATTATTGTATTGTCACGGATACTTTACAAGTATTACAAAGTTTCAAGTCGATCCAATGATTTTAAGCGGGGTGAAAAATCGCGTTGAAATATTCTGCTAGATAGATAGATAGATACAGGTCAAGCTAATATAAAAGCGTGTAAAAACAACACGAATGAACTTTAAAATTATACGTAGTATCAGTATATTCACAATAATAGTAATACTATCATATAATGGGCAATCTGAAAACGTGAAATAAGGTGATAAATTTAGTCCACATTTCTTAATAATTGGTTACTAGGAAAAAAAACTTATCAAAATTGTCAACTAGATAACTGAATCAATAGGGAACTGAACATAGGCCCGATGGATGTGGTTAATTACGTTACTGTGCCGACACAAACAATCAAATTTATTACTAAAATGCATTACCTAACGCGGTTGACAACTTTTTTTAAAACCTATTTTTGTTGTGCAAGGTAATTCAATTCTTGATAACGTTTTAATGTTCGGAGTGTTTCGACTTTTATCTGGAACGGTTCTTAAATGGATCTTTTTAAATAAAAGAATTGTGTAGAAATTGGGTTGATTAGTCAGGGAACTTAACGGAGCAATCACAATGAAACGGTATGATAATTATAAAGATTTATTTTACGTTATTACTGTCTGATAGACCGGTACAGTACAAACTCTAATAACCTAAATATAAAATTCGGCCTTATGTCTAGGTTGTCTATTTACTACAATGATCTTACCAAACTCACCATAATGTAAAAATTACAGCGGAAAAATAGCATTTCTGTTATATACATTTTTAAAATAGCAATGAATTCTTAATAAAATGGCCATTACTTTCACAAAATTGGTTTTTTTAACTATTTTATTCTTATATGATATGTATATATATATATATACTATATATTTATATAGGCATACCACTCGACTAACTTGGAGGACGTTGTAGGGCTGTGGACTTCGGGATTCCTAAAAGTTAAGATTTATGCGAAGGTTGTAATAAGCACAAAAGAATAAGTGTGGGGTATGAAATGGTGTTCAGATATTTACAAAATAACCTAAATATAAAATTCGGCCCTATGTCTAGTTTGTCTATTTACTACAATTATCTTACCAAACTCACCAAATGTAAAAATTAACAAGCGGAAAAAAAAATAGCATTTCTGTTATATACATTTTTAAAATATCAATAGAATTCTTAATAAAATGTCCATTACTTTCACAAAATTGGTGTTTTTAACCGATTTTATATATCATATATATATATAATATTACGATCCACTGACTTGGAGACGTTGTATGGCTGGACTTAGGGATTCCTAAAAGTTAGATTTATTCGAACTATGTATTTAAGAAGACAAGAATAAGGTGGGTTATGAACCCGGTGTTCAGATATTTACAAAATTCTCAATTGATTCCATCTATAGTAATTCTGCCCGAGGGCAGGTCTTTCACTGCAATCATAGCATTTTCATATATTATATATGTGTTTTGTGTGTGGTTGGTGTTATATAAATGTTTAACAATGAGCAATGCAAGCTTAATATGGCAATGATTAAGAAAAATAAATTGCTGATCGGACGGGATTCGAAACCCGGAACACTCTGAGTCTGTACCTCAGCGTGTTATCCATACACCACCAGGCGAATCCCAATTCAAACACTTATTTTTCTTGATATGTATTATGTATATATATATGTATTATAATATAATAAATTTTGCCTAGAGGCCTTTTCATTCAGCTTAAGGATTTTTTACGAGCCTGAAAATCTTCAAGACTCAGGACCCACGGCTTAAAGTCCCTCCTGGGAGGATTTTTCCGTCCATAAAAAATCCATCGACCCCAGCCGGGTTTTGAACCCGGGACCCTCAGGACCCAGAGGCAAGGAGCATAACCACTAGTCCACCGCGGCCGATAGATCTACAATTACCTCCCTCAAATAATGGTTCATGTTATTCTGCCACCTAATTCTTAGTCTCATCTACTGGGCGTTTTCCCCTGATTTTTCCTAAGGAGTATCCATGCCCTCCTTTCATACCATTGCGTGGCACAGGTCATGCTCATCGCAAGTCTATGAGACTTAACTATTCTTATTTCATTCTGGCTTCCCATAAAAGGACTATATAGCTCACTGTTATGTAGTATTTTCCATTTACCTGTATGTTCGCCTTTCTTTAGTCCAAAAAATTTCCCTAAGAACTAATTCTCAAAATATCGTATTATTTTCTCCTCCCTTAAGGAAGAGCCCATGTTTTCGCATCCGACATAATATAACTGGAAGAATAACAGTTTCATACATTTCAGTTTAAACGTTTCTTGAGAGAAGTTGAGACGACAGAAGTCCCTGTATGTGTAAAATCATTGTCATTTCCCGAGAATTGGCGCTATGTTTAATTTCTTTGTTCACATCAGTCCTGTTTGTAATTATTGTTCCTAGATAGTTTCTGTATCTAGTTTCACGCATATTACGAAATATAGTTTAAAGCCTATGATACCAGAATGTGCAATATTAAAAAATCTTTCTAATACCTCTTATACAGAATTTCTCTTCTATTCCGAAAATTCTTCTTGTTTCTCAATTAACTTGTAGTACATTATCTTGTTTCTAATTTCCAAATTTTAATTGTTTAATTTTTTCCCATTTTTTTTTGTTCTTAGTTTCCAATACGATTTCTTTCCATGCTTGTCCGTCTTGATGCAGGTCATTTTAACAATTAGTTCCGAGCGTGCTTAGATGGACGACCGTGTGAGACAATAAGATGACCCAAATCACTGAGGCGGAACACTTCTTCCGCGTACAGCGGCCTTTCAGTGCAGCGTCCTTCGCCAGGACGTTCTCTCTCTATACGGGGGAACTCAACTGTGAACCCAAAACAACTCAAATATCGTATTGCCACTATTTCATATTTAGGCTTCTGTCCAATCACATACTATCTCAGATTCATCGTTAACTCTAACGACTGCTGTTCACGTTAAACGACACATCAGTTTCAATTCGGGTGAGTGAATATTTCACGAATTCTTTTTCCTTCATGTTCAACGTAAATGGAAATTCTACATAATCACAATTATAATAAGATATCCCCAATACCATTTAATTCAATAGTGAACATAAATGACTGGAATGGTTTTACGATTTTTAAAGCCCATATATATTGAAGATTGATGATGTGTTCTGACGTTATAGATCGAACATCCATTTATAGAATTACCGAGGTGGTTTTCTTTTTTCGAATTGTGATAAAAAGTACAGTATAATAAAAATATTCAATTTTCTTCATGCAGAGGGAAAGAGATTTATGGCAAAAGGTTTTTTTTATAGATATTATAATGATTTATCAAACATAAAGGGAAGGTTTCAATTTTGAGTCTTTTGTACTCTGATGATTTTTTGTACATGCAAGCCTTTCTAGGTTTTTATTATATTTTCTCTATCCATTTTCTATTATTGTAATTTAGTATATATTTGGAAGTAAAATTTTCTTCAACACAGATGTTTAAGAAATGTTTTGTGTAGGATTAACTTTAATAATGAATGCGCTGACAAGAGGCGTTACCCGAACGTCGAACATTTTCATTTACGATTCTGGTAACGAGATACACTGACAAATATATATACCCCCACTTTAGGGACAAAATGAATGTATTAGTAAAATTGTTTTAATTATTTTTTGTATTTGTATTTATATTATTATTCATCTTCAAGGTATGGGCATGTTGGCCCGTTCCGCTCCCCGCTGCGCCTGCTGGTTGCAGGTCGTCTTTCCAACGACGTTTTGGTTCTTCTACATTTCTTCGGCTTTAGAGGCCTCCGTATAATGAAGCAGCGGTTTTGATAAACGATATTTGGCATTCTTTGTATATGTTCAAACCAATTGCGTTTATTGTCTGGTATTCTCTCGTTTATATTATATATATTGTGTAAT
>JASPKZ010000883.1:0-24552 GCA_030220185.1 Diploptera punctata | reverse complement strand
ACGCGCACCCCTACCTCGCACCTCCCACCAGCAACGCGCACCCTACCTCGCACGCACCGCGCGCCCTACCATCGCACCAACTCGCACCTTACCGCGACAACCGGCACTCAACCTCACAGCGCACCGAAACCGCTCGCCGCACAGCGCACGCACCTCATTACATTACCGTTAGCAATACGTTACAATACATGACATACATTATCTATTTCTATTACTGATATTATACTGGAAATACTATATTAAATATTCATTCTATTACATTACTTTACACTACATTACATTACACTCTACTATACTATTACTTATTATTATATATTTTATTATATTATTATATTATATTATATTATATATTTTATTATAGTTTTATTATATTTTATTATAATTTATTACATTAATTAATTGCGTTACATTACGCGCACCGCACCTCGACGCGCATCGGTCCTCTGGCACCGCCACCTATCGCGCATCGGTCCTCGCAACGCGCACCGCACCGCGCCATCGGCATCGCAGAAAGCTCGCACCGCACAGCACCGGCGCATCCTCCGCCACGTACCGCACCGCGCACCTCACATCGACCTCACTCGTACCTCAACGCGCTTACCGCGCCACCGCACCGTGCCCCTCACCTCGCCGTGGCACCTCCAAGCAACGCACCTCGCACCGCACCGCGCACCGCACCTCGCAGCGCACCGCGAACCCACTCGCACCCACCGCGGCCACCCTAACTCGCACCACTCCTCGCGCATCCTCCAGCGCACCGCACAGCACCTCGCATCCATCAGCGCACCGTTATCCACCGGCACCGCACCCTCACTCCCACCCTCACCGCAAACGCGCACTCACCTCGCACCGCAGCGCACTGGCAGGTAACCGCACGCCCGCGCACAGCGCACCGCACCTCCCTTACCGCATTATTAATTATACATTACTATTCGTCTTATTGTAATATTATATTCTATTATATTATTTAAATTTATTATTTTACAATCTTAATTATATTATTATTATATTATCTGCTATTATATTATATTTATATTTTATTATTATTATATTAGAATTTTTATTATATTATATTATATTTATTATATATATTATATTTATTATATTAAAATTTATTACATTAGTTTTATATTATATTATATTTTCGTTTCTTATAATTTATTCGTACACCGTACATTTCCGCGCACTGTACCTCGCAGAAGCCGAGCTTACCGCGCCATCGCACCGCACCGCACCGCACCGCACCGCCACACCTCACCTCGCAGACAGAGCACCGGGGCACCGCACCGCAAACGGCAACAGCACCGTGCACCTCAACGTCACTTACCGCGCACGCGATCTTAACCGTGCATCTTACGCGCACCCGCACCAGCGCCACCGCACCGCGCATTTACGCGCACCGACACGGCGAATCTTACCGCCGCACGCACCGCTAAACGCACATCGCACCGCCACCGCGCCACCTCGCCGCGCACACTGACCGCGCACCTACCTCGAACCGCGCAACACCTACCTGGCACCCAAACTCACACCTCACAGCGCACCGCATTATATTAATTACATTTACAGTACGTACAATGACGTTACCATACATTACATGACATTATACCTATATATTACTATACTATTACTGTATAATATATCATTAAATTATTATATTATATTATATTGTACATTCACATTACACTATACTATTACTATTACTATATTATATATTTTACCTACCCGCAGAGCACCGCGCACAGCACCGCCGCACCGCACGCGCACCAGCACGCGCCACCGCCACCGCCAAACGCAACGCACCGAGCACCTCAACGCTCACTTACCGCGCATAGCACTCGGGCACGCACGGGCGCATCTTACCGCGCACCGCACGGCGCATCTTACCGCGAACCGCAACGCTAAACGCACTCGCACCGCCCGCGCAACGACGCTACCATCACCTAGCACCGCACCGCAAGCGCAAATGGACCGCGAACCTCACCTCGAACGATCACCCTACCTCGCACCCAAACGAAACCTCACAGCGCACCGCATTGTATTACATTAAATTACATTACGGTACAATACGACAAATAACATTACGGTACATTAACTATTGGTATTACTAATGCTATTACTTATAATACATATTAAAGATTATATATATTATATTAGTACATTACATACACTTATACTATTACTATTACTATATTATATATTTTACCTCACCTCGCAGGAGAACCGCGCACCGAACCGCGCGACCGCCCGCAACGCAACGCACCGAGCCCTCAAACGATCACCGTACCGCTGCATAGCACCCAGCACCGCCAACGGCGCATCTTACCCGCGCACGCACCGTAACGCACCTGCACCGCACCGCCGCAACGGACCGCTCACCTCACTCGCCCGCAAGAGCACGCGCAACTGACCGCGCACCTCACCCTCGCACCCGCTCCACCCCCTACTCGCACCCAAACTCAAAAACCTACAGCCGCACCGCATTGTATTAAATTACATTACTACGCTTACAATACGTTACAATACTTACAGTACAGTACATTATACTATTTGTTATTACTAATGCGAGAGGGAGAAGACGAGAGGAAGAGGAGAGGATGAGGAGAGAGGAAGGACAGGAAACGTAGAGAGGAAGAGGAAGAGAGGAAGAGGGGAAGGAGAAAGGGAGGAGGAGGGGAGGAGAGAGGTGGAGGAAGAGAAAGGGGAGGAGATGAGTGGAGGAGAGAGGGGAGGAGAGAGGGGAGGAGAGAGGGGAGGAAGAGGGGAGGATGAGAGGAGGGGAGGCAGAGAGGGGAGGAAGAGAGGGCGAGGAGAGAGGGGAGGAGAGAGGGGGGGAGAGACGGGGAGGGAGAGAGGGGAAGGAGAGAGGGGAGGAGAGAGGGGAGGAGAGAGGGGAGGAGGGAGGGTGAGAGAGAGGGGAGGAGAGAGGGAGGAGAGAGGGGAAGAAGGGGGACGTTCTCCTGAGAGGAGGGGAGGAGAGAGGGGAGGAGAGAGTGGAGGAGAGAGGTGAGGAGAGAGGGGAGGAGAGAGGGGGACGGAGAGAGGGGAGGGAGAGAGGGGCGGAGAGAGGGGGAGGAATAGGGGAGAGGATGAGTGGAGGAGAGAGGGAGGAGAGAGGGGAGGAGAGAGGGAGGAGAGAGGGAGGAGAGAGGGGAGGAGAGAGGGGAGGAGAGAGGGAGGAGAGAGGGGAGGAGAGGGGGAGGAGAGAGGGGAGGAGGAGAGGTGAGGAGAGAGGGGAGGAGAGAGGGGAGTTGAGAGAGGGAGGAGAGAGGGGAGAGAAGGGGAAGGAAGAGGGGAGGTAGAGAGGGGAGGATGAGAGGGGAGGAGACGAGGGGGGAGAGAGGTGAGGAGAGAGGGGAGGAGAGAGGGGAGGAGGAGGAGGGGAGGAGAAGAGGGAGGAGAGAGGTGAGGAGGAGAGGGAGGAGAGATGGGAGGAGAGAGGGAGGGGGGGAGAGAGGGGAGGAGAGAGGGGAGGAGAGAGGGGAGGAGAGAGGGATGAGAGAGGGGAGGAGAGAGGGGAGGAGAGAGGGGAGGAGAGAGGGGATGAGAGAGGGGAGGAGAGAGTCGAGGAGAGAGGGGAGGAGAGAGGGGAGGAGAGAGGGGAGGAGAGGAGGGGATGGAGAGAGGGGAGAGAGAGGGGAGGAGAGAGTGGAGGAGAGAGGGGAAGGAGAGAGGGGAGGAGAGAGGGGAGGAGAGAGGGTGGAAGAGGGAGGAGAGAGGGGGAGGAGAGAGGGGTGAGGAGGGAGGAGAGAGGGGAGGAGAGAGGGGATGAGAGAGGGGGAGGAGAGAGGGGGAGGAGAGAGGGGAGGAGAGAGGGAGGAGGAGAGGGGGAGGAGAGAGGGGAGGATGAGAGGGGAGGAGAGAGGGGAGGAAGAGGGGAGAGAGAGGGGGGGAGAGAGGGGAGGAGGAGGGGAGGAGAGAGGGGAGGATATAGGTTAGTAGAGAGGGGAGGAGAGAGGTGAGGATAGAGGGGAGGAGAGATTGTAGGATATATGGGAGGATTAGGTGAGAATGAGGGTGAGGAGATATTGGATGAGAGGATATATATTATTATATTATATTATATTATATTTATATTATATTAGATTTATAGATTAAGATGATTTATATTAATTATAGTATATGTATATTATCGTAATTAGATTATATTTATTATATATTTATTATAATTTTAGTTATATATTTTATTATATATTTGATTATATATGTTATTAATATTTTATTATATTATAGAGATTATTATTATTTTATTATATATTTTATTATATATTTTATTATATATTTATTAATATTTTATATATATTTGATGATATTTTTATTATATATTTTATTATTATATTTTATTATATATTGTATTATATATTTTATATATATTTTATTTATATTTTATTAATATTTTATTATATCTTACATTACATTTCCGCTCAAAGCACGCGCACAGCACCGCGCATCGGACCTCGACAACGCGCATCGGACCTCGCCAACCGCGCATCCGGACCCTCGCAACGCGCAACTCACTCGCAGAGCACCGCGCACGAACCTCGCAGAGCACCGCGCACCGCACCTCGCAGAGCACCGAGCACCGCACTCGCAGAGACAACCGCGCACCAGCACCCTCGCCAGAGCACCGCGCACCCGACCTCGCGAGCACCCGGCGCACCGCACCTGCAGCGCCCCCCACGCGCACCGCACCCGCAGAGCACCGCCGCACCTCGCAGAGCACCGCGCACCGCACCCTCGCAGAGCACCGCGCACCGCACCGCAAAGCAAGCAACGCAACAGCACCGCGCACAGACCCGCACGCGCACGCACCGCACCGCGCACCGCAACGCAAACGCAAACGCACCGGCGCACCGCCACCGCAACGCACCGCGCACCGCACGCACCGTGCCACCGCTTACCGCGCACCACAGCACCGCGCACAGCACCGGCACAGCACCGCGCCACGCACCGCGCACAGCACCGCGACAGCACCGCGCACAGCACCGCAGCACAGCACCCGCGCCACCGCACCCCGCGCTATTACGCGCATCTAACCCGCGCACCGCACCGCGCAACGCAGCGCATCGTACCGCGACACCGCCAACGCGCATCTTACCGCGCCACCGCCACCGCGCATATTACCCGGCATCTTACGAGAATTTACGCGCACCGCACCGGCGCATCTTACCGCGCACCGCACCGCCGCTCTTACGCGCACCGGCACGCGCAGCTTACCGCGACACCGCCACTGCGCCCGCACCGGCGCATCTGTACGGCACCGCAACGCCGCACCGCACGGAGCATCTTACAGCGCACCGACCGCGCCCGCCGGCGCATCTTACCGCACCGCGCACCTCACCTCGCACCGCGCACCCTACATCGCAACACAAACTCACACATAACAGCGCACCGCATTAGATGACATTACATTACATACGTACAATAGTTACAATACATTATGACATATTACTATTTGTATTACTAAACTATTACTGTATAATAATAAAGTAAATATATCTTATATTATATTAGCTAACATGACATTACACTCTACTATTACTATTACTATAGATATATGTTATTATATATATTTATTATATATGTTTATTAGATATTTTATTATATAATTTTATTATATTTTATATATATTTATATATAGTTTATTATATATTTTATTTATATTA
This sequence comes from Diploptera punctata, assembly GCA_030220185.1. Taxonomy (NCBI): domain Eukaryota; kingdom Metazoa; phylum Arthropoda; class Insecta; order Blattodea; family Blaberidae; genus Diploptera; species Diploptera punctata. Next base: position 18,886 of record JASPKZ010000883.1, on the reverse strand, counting down.
GTTTTTATATATTTTATTTACAGCTAAATGCATTATATTACATGACATTACATTGCATTATATACATTACATTACATCGCATTATATTACATACATTTTACAATTACATTTAACCTTTTACATTACATTACATTTCATTTCTATTCCGCGCAATGTACATCGCAACCGCGGAAACCTACCGGCCTCGCAACCGCCACCGCGCACCTCACCTCGCATCGCAAGCACAGCGCACTCACATCGCAGGAGCACCGGCTTGCACCGCAACGCAAACGCACAGTGCACCTAAACGCTCAACTTACCGCGCACCGCACCGCGCATCTTACCGCCGCAATACCGCGCACGCACGCGCATTCTACCGCGCAACCGACACCGCTCACCGCACCGCGCACTTACCGCGCACCGCACGCTCACCGCACCGCGCATCTTACACGCACACGCACCGCTAAAACGCACCTCGCACCGCACCGCCAACTGACCGCGACACGCACCTTGCACCGCCACCTTGCCACCGCGCATTCCTACCTCGCACCCAAATTAAACCTAATGACAGCACACCGCATTATATTAATTACATGTACATTACGTTACAAACGTACAAACATTGAAAGGACAGGAGACGGAGGGCGAGGACGAAGAAGAGGACGGGAGAAGACGAGAGGAAGGGAGAGGAGAGGAGAGGGGAACAGGACATGACCACGCGACGATGACGAGGACGAGAGAGAGGGGAGGAGAGAAGGGGAGGAGAGAGGGGCAGGGAGAGGGGAGAGGAGAGGGGAGGGAGAGGAGGGGGAGGAGAGAGGGGAGGAGAGAGGGGAGGAGAGAGGGGAGGAGAGAGGGGAGGAGAGCGGGGAGGAGAGATGGGAGGAAGAGGGTAGGAGAGAGGGGAGGACGAGAGGGGAGGGAGAAGAAAGGGGGGGAGGAGAGAGGGGAGGAGAGAGGGGAGGAGCGAGGGAGGAGAGAGGGGAGGAGAGAGGGGAGGAGAGAGGGGAGGAAGAGGGGAGGAGGAGAGTTTTATTAATATTTTTTATATATTTTTATATTATTATTTGTTTATTCTATATTTTTATTACATTCCATTCTATTACCTTACATTACATTACATTACATTACATTCCATTAACATTTACTTACATTACCTTACAACATTACATACATTACCATACAGTCCTCATTTACATCAAATTAATACATTACATACATCATTTCATTTCTATTCCGCGCAATGTACCCGCAACGCGGACCTTACCCGCGCATCGCACCGCACCGCGCACTCACATCGCATCCGAACCCGACACCGCCGCACCTTCACTCGATCGCACCCGCACCGCGCACCTCACCTCGCAGGCACCGCGCTTGCACCGCCAACGCAACGCAACCGTGCACCTCAACGCGCCAAATTACCGCGCACCGCACACCGCGCATCTTACCGCGCACCGCACCGTCACCGCACCGCGCATTTACCGCGCACCGCACACGCTCACCGCCACCGCGGCATCTTACCGAGCACGCACCCGCTTCACCGACCGCGAATCTTACCGAGCCACCGCCCCGCGCACCGCACGCTCACCGCACCGCGCATCTACCGCGCACGCCACCGACGTAAACGCACCTCGGCACCGCACCCGCGCACTGACCGCGCCACCGTCGCCTTGCAACGCGCAGTTTGCACGCGCATCACTAACCTCGACACCCAAAAGTAAACCTCACTGACACACCGCCATTATATTACATTACATACGATTACAATCCGGTTACAATACATACATTTACATTTTATACTATTTCTATTACTAATTACTAGTACGTATAATACTTATAAATATTATATTATATTTAGACATACATTACATTACACTCTAATGATACTATAATATATATTTTATTTATAATTTTTATTATATATTATTATATATTTTATTATATATTACATTACATTTCCGATCAACGCCACCTCGAACAGCAACGCGCATCGGACCTCGCAACGCGCACCTCACCTCGCCAGACCGCACCGCGCATCGGACTCGCCAACGCGACCTCACTCGCAGAGCACCGCGCACGCACCGCACCGCAACGCACAGTGCACCTCAAACGCTCACCTTTACCGCAAGCACCCGTGCACCTCAACGGCTTCACCTTACCGCAAAGCACCGTTCACCTCAACGCTCACCTTACCGCAAGCACCGTGCCACCTCAACGATCCCCTTACCGCAAACGCACCGTGCACCTCAACGCTACACATTCCCGCAACGCACCGTGCCCCTAAACGCCTACCGTACGCAAACGCCACCGTGCACCTCAACGACTACACCTTCCCCGCAACGCACCGTGAAAACTCAAACGCCACCTTCACCGCAACCGCACCGTGCACCTCAACGCTTCACCTTCCCGCGCACCTACCGACGCACCTTTAACGCGCATCTTACCGCGCCACCGCACCGCACCGCGCAATATTACGCGCACCGCACCGCTAAACGCACCTCGCACCGCACCGCTCACCTCGCACCGCACCGCGCACCTCACCGCGCACCTCACCGCGCACCTCACCGCGCACCCTACCTCGCCAACCAAACTCACACCTCACAGCGCACCGCATTCTATTACATTACATTCGTTACATTACGTTACACTCCGTTACAATACATGACATTACATTATACATTTGTTTTACTAATACTATTCCTGTATAATACTATATTAAATATTAGATTATATTATATTTAGTACATTACATACACTCTACTATTATCTATATTATATATTTTATTATATATTTTATTTATATTATTTTACTTATATTCTTTTATTATATATTATTTTATTATATATTTTATTATATATTTATTATATCTTTTATTATTTTATTTATATATTTTTATTTTATTATATATTTTATTATCTATTTATTTTTATTTTATATATTTTATTAATATTTTATTACATTGCATTTATTACATTACATTGCTTATATTATACATTACATTGCATTATATTTACATTACATTGCATTATATTTCATTATATTGCATTAATTACATTACATTGCATTATATTATATTACATTGCATTATATTACATTACATTGCATTATATTACATTACATTGCATTATATTACATTACATTGCATTATATTACATTACATTGCATTATATTACATTACATTGCATTATATTACATTACATTGCATTATATTACATTACATTGCATTATATTACATTACATTGCATTATATTACATTACATTGCATTATATTACATTACATTGCATTATATTACATTATATTACATTACATTGCATTATATTACATTACATTACATTACATTACATTTCATTTCCGCGCAATGTACCTCGCAACGCGGACCTTACCGCGCATCGCACCGCACCGCGCACATCACCTCGCAGAGCACCGCGCACGCTCACCTCGCAGAGCACCGCGCACCTCACCTCGCAGAGCACCGCGCACCTCACCTCGCAGAGCACCGCGCACCTCACCTCGCAGAGCACCGCGCACCTCACCTCGCAGAGCACCGCGCACCTCACCTCGCAGAGCACCGCGCACCTCACCTCGCAGAGCACCGCGCACCTCACCTCGCAGAGCACCGCGCACCTCACCTCGCAGAGCACCGCGCACCTCACCTCGCAGAGCACCGCGCACCTCACCTCGCAGAGCACCGCGCACCTCACCTCGCAGAGCACCGCGCACCTCACCTCGCAGAGCACCGCGCACCTCACCTCGCAGAGCACCGCGCACCTCACCTCGCAGAGCACCGCGCACCTCACCTCGCAGAGCACCGCGCACCTCACCTCGCAGAGCACCGCGCACCTCACCGCGCATCGCACCGCGACCCGCACCGCGCATAGCACCGCGCACCTCACCTCGCATCGCACCGCGCACCTCACCGCGCATAGCACCGCGCACCTCACCGCGCATAGCACCGCGCACCTCACCGCGCATCGCACCGCGCACCTCACCGCGCATCGCACCGCGCACCTCACCGCGCACACTCACCGCGCATCGCACCGCGCACCTCACCGCGCATCGCACCGCACCGCGCACCTCACCGCGCATCGCACCGCACCGCGCACCTCACCTCGCAGAGCACCGCGCACCGCACCGCAACGCAACGCAACGCACCGTGCACCTCAACGCTCACCTTACCGCGCACAGCACCTCGCACCGCACCGCACCGCGCATCTTACCGCGCATCTTACCGCGCACCGCACGGCGTATCTTACCGCGCATCTTACCGCGCACCGCACGGCGTATCTTACCGCGCACCGCACCTCACCTCTCACCGCGCACCCTACCTCGCACCCAAACTCACACCTCACAGCGCACCGCATTATATTACATTACATTACATTACATTTCATTCCATTACGTTACAATACGTTACAATACATTACATTACATTATACTATTTCTGTTACTAATACTATTACTGTATAATACTATATTAAATATTATATTATATTTTATTATATTAGTACATTACATTACACTCTACTATTACTATTACTATATTACATATTTTTATTATATATTTTATTATATATTATATTATATATTATATTATATATTTTATTATATATTACATTACATTTCCGCGCAACGCACCTCGCACAGCACCGCGCATCGGACCTCGCAACGCGCACCGGAACTCGCAACGCTCACCTTACCGCGCATCGGATCTCGCATCTCACCGCGCATCGCACCGCACCTTTTTTTGAAAAATGTTTTGTACTTAAATGTTTTTCCTTAATTTTGTTACAATTTTTCAATTCAATTGTTAACCTCTCCCATGTAGAAATGTGAAATATATATATTATCTGAAGTCCACCGCTGTGGTCTCGAGGTATCGTGCTGACTTGTCATGCACCTGTTCGATTCCCGGTCGGGGCAGGTTGAAAAGAATAGCCGAAAATACTTAACGAACTGCAGACACTCACTTGTCAGTACAAAGTGTCCTTAAAGAACGTAGTTAAAAACAAAACACTGCCACTCTGCTGTTAGAGATATCAGTGTATGAAAACAAGAGAATGCACCTGCAATTTGTGAGGTATAAAGCCAGGAGCTTTGTGTTGGGCACCCCGAGATGTGCTTCCAACCACAACGTTTATCCAGGAACAAAGTGAACAATCGATCACGGTGTTAATGCTCTGTCATACAATCCTACCGGGGGGGATTCCCCCAAGCTATCAAATCTCACTCGAGTGACCGCTATCGCAGATTTGAACGTCACCCAGTGGACCGCAATACAATATCTGCGTCCCAAATTGGCGTAAAGCAATTAATTACCATCATAATCTCATTAGTGATCCACTTGAGACATCCGAAACACAAAGTGGATGAACGCGATTTTAATTCTCTTAATGCGCCGCAGTAAAAAAGTTTAATTTTCACCAATAACTATAATATAATAATAATAATATATAATAATAATAATAATAATAATAATAATAATAATAATGATAATGGTAATAATAATAATGATGATAATGGTAATAATAATAATAATGATAATAATGATAATAATAATGATGATAATAATAATGATAATAATAATGATAATAATAATGATAATAATAATGATAATAATAATGATAATAATGATAATAATAATGATAATGATAATAATAATAATAATAATAATAATACTCAATCTTACAACTGACTGGCGTTAATAAGCTGTTAGTTTATGCTGATGATGTAGTATTATTGGCCGATAGCGAGGAGATACTAAAGGCCAACATGCACACACTATTGAGTAACACTAAGAAATTAGGACTGAAAGTAAATATCAGTAAAACTAAATATATGGTCACACGTAGAAATTCAGTATATAATGGAAATGGACAGCTAATGACAAATGAGGGAAATTTTGAGGAAGTGGCTGAATTCAAATACCTAGGAACAATAATCACAAATAGGAATGAGATGCACAAAGAAATTAAACATAGGTTCAATTCTGGAAATGCGTGCTAATTATGCATTGCAGAGACTTTTGATGTCCCAACTCCTTTCAAAAAACGTTAACCTGAAAATATGTAAAACTATTATTCTACCAGTTATATTATATGGGTGCGAAACATGGACCCTTACTTTAAGGGAGGAAAGGAGATTACGAGTATTTGAGAATAAAGTACTTATGAAAATGTTTGGACCAAAGAGAGATGAACAGACAGGTGAATGGAGAAGACTTCATAACAACGAACTACATAGTCTTTATAGGAAGCCAGATATAATAAGAACAGTTAAGTCTCATAGACTGCGTTGGGCAGGACATGTTGCGCGCATGGGGAATGAAAGACGTGCATGGAAGCTTCTTGTAGGAAAGCCAGAGGGAAAACGCCCAGTTGGTAGACCAAGAATAAGGTGGGAGAACAACATTAACTATGATTTGAGGGAAGTAGATTATACAGGGAATGATTGGAAAGCATTAGCTCAGAATAGGGATGTATGGAGAGCTTATGTCCGCGCGGCCATGAACCTACGGGTTCGATAGTGCCAGTGAGTAAGTAAGTAAGTATGTAATAATACTTAATTATTGACACTATGGGACCCGTAGGTTCATGGCCGCGCGGACATAAGCTCTCCATACATCCCTATTCTGAGCTAATGCTTTCCAATCATTCCCTGTATAATCTACTTCCCTCAAATCATAGTTAATGTTATTCTCCCACCTCATTCTTGGCCTACCAACTGGGCGTTTTCCCTCTGGCTTTCCTACAAGAAGCTTCCATGCAAGTCTTTCATTCCCCATACGCGCAACATGTCCTGCCCATCGCAGTCTACGAGACTTAACTGTTCTTATTATATCTGGCTTCCTATAAAGACAGTTCGTTGTTATGAAGTCTTCTCCATTCACATGTCTGTTCATCTCTCTTTGGTCCAAACATTTTCCTAAGTACTTTATTCTCAAATACTCGTAATCTCCTTTCCTCTCTTAAAGTAAGAGTCCATGTTTCGCACCCATATAGTATAACTGGTAGAATAATAGTTTTATATATTTTCAGTTTAACGTTTTTTGAAAGGAGTTGGGACATCAAGAGTCTCTGCAATGCATAATAGCATGATATTTTTAATTAAGTTAATTAATATTTTTAATTGATTAATTAATTTGCATATAATAATCAATTAATTATATATAAGGTCGACTTCCTTGAGTAGAAATATCAAACCTATAGAAATAGCAGTTAACTAGAAGCAAACATTTTAAAATTGTCCAAGTGGCCGCTATTTTCTATTTTTTTGCATTGAAGTTCTGTATATGCTATTGAAATGAGGTTTTCTAAAAAGAAAAAGAATAATAATAAGGGAACATCGAGCATTAGAAGCGAGGATTTACCAGAAACCAGAAACTTGAAAACTCTGGCGGTCGCCATGTTTGTTTTCTCGCAGTCCAACTCGCTTCTAACACTTGATTAAGAAACCTAATATCGGCTCCGTTAAATAATCAACAAAATCTACACATTAGTTGGGGGGGTCATCTAACTAACTAACTAACTAACTCACTGGCACTATCGAACCCGTAGGTTCATGGCCGCGCGGAAAAAAAGGTATAATGTTATGGCGGTTCCCACAATATTGTATGGATGTGAAACTTGGGCTCCAATGAAAAAAACAGAAGGATAGAATACAGACGGCGGAGATGAGGTTCCTAAGACAAGTAAAAGGATGTACAAGACTTGATAGAATAAGAAATGAGGATATAAGAGAAGAATTGAAAGTACAGCCTTTATTGGATAAGGTCACGAATTACAGACAGAAACGGATTGATCACATGGATGGAATGAGTAAGGAGAGATATCCATTGTTAGCAAGGAATTATCAAGCAAGAGGAAGACGTGATGTTGGAAGACCTAGAAGACGTTGGGCTGATGCATTATGAAGTCGGAACGGGCAATTGCCTAATCCCTGGAGTGATCATGATGATGATGATTCCTTTATAAAATCAATATGTACACCGATTGCTCTCTTAAGTTGTAAGAAATAGTGAAACATTCAATGAAATTTTTGTATGTGGTAATTTTATAAATTGTGTTGGTATTATGTAGGATGCTTGGAGAATAATAATTATTTAGAATATAAACCGAGATAGGAAGCCTTACGTTTTTCAGAGATAAGACGAAGGTAGGCCATACTCATTACAAGAGAGCTTTCGAAGCACATGAGATGATGTTTTGTTTCTAATTTTGAAATAAAGAAGTGAGGAGCGGGGAATATTAAGATGAGCCATTACTGGGATTACTTCTGATACTTGGTATAAGCAGGGTTGAGTAGTCTCGGAATATTTGATAGGGTAAATGTAACAATTTTTGTCATCGATATAATGTATGCATTTTTAATTACTTTTTTATCCGATTCAGCCACTTCTTCAAAATAAAAACAAAATAATTTTTTTTAAGCCCATGTTTTCCCTTTACAGTGATTTAGGCGCTCTCCCACTACAGGGAAGAAATTCAACCATACTAATTTAGTTACACTTGTTTTCGTATAGATGTCATTTTGAGTGGCCCGTGGTCAGCGTTCCGCCTCATACTGACATCTAGGAAACCAAGATAGTACTAGGACGGTAAAATTAGGTAAATTTTGCTTAGAGGTCTTTTCGTTCAGGCTTAAGGATCTTTTACGAGCTTTAAATTCTTCAGACTCGGGACCCACGGCTTAAAGTCCCTCCAGGAGGACTTGCTCCTTGGATTTTTCCGTCCTAAAAACTCCATCTACCCCGACCGGGTTTGAACCCGCGACCCTCAGGACCAGAGGCAAGGAGGATAACCACTAGTCTACCGCGGCCAACCAATAAAATAACGATAATGATAATAATAATAATAATAATAATAATAATATATTTATTTTATCTGGCAGAGTTAGGGCTTTAAGGCCTGGTCCACTACTCAACCAGTTTAGAAAAATTACGAAAATTAGTCTTACATATGAATTGAAATAAACATAACGATTACAGGGTATAACTACAATACAATTGTGAAGAATCTTCTTCTTCTTTGTCACGGTTTAGGCCTATTTACTAGCCTGTTCCGGCTCCAAATTGCTGCTGTCTCCATAATTTCTTTGGTCTTCCCAAACTTCTTCTTCCTCGTGGTGAATAGCTGTTTGCTGCTTTTGGTATTCTATTCTTAGCCATCCTTGCCAAATGTTCTTTCCAGTTTGTTGTGTATTTCACTATTGTTGTGTTTAATTCCTCTACTGTTAGTTGTTGTCTTATTTCTGTGTTGTGTTTTTTTGTCTGTTCTTTGATATCCTGCTATTGGTCTGAGGAATTTCATTTCAGCAGCTTGTATTCTGGCAGATTGTTGTGTTGTCACTGTCCATGTTTCGGATCCATAAGTAATAATAGGCACTGCCATTGTCTTGCATAATTTCATTATAGAGTCTTTCCTGGCTTTATTTTTCAAAGTTCTTTTTAGTGTTCCTGTTATATAATGAAATATATTTAGTTTGTTATTTATTTCTGTTTCCGCTGTGTATGATATTTCGCAAACTAGGAAGTTATATCTTACCACTTGTTCTATTGGTTTATTTTCTAGTATTATCTTTGTCCGAAGTGGATGAGCGCCCTTGAAGGCCATTGTTTTTTATTTTTCTGATGATATTTCAATGTATTTTTTGATATTTCATTCAGTTTTTAAAGACTTCTTTGTAATTTGTCTTTTGTTTTGCTATTTTATTCTGAAGAATATAATCTCAAACATTACTAAGCAGTCTGAAGGTCCGTATTCAAACCCCAGTTTTAACCAATTCATATAATATTAATAATTTGTACTGGTTCTCTAATTTGTGCCGCATCCTGAATATGTATTTAATTATTTATTATTATTTTTTTAAATGCCTCTAAGCAAAATTCACCAAATTTTCTCGTCCTAGTTCTACATTATCATTATCATCATCATCATCCCACACCGGTGTGGAAAGCAATGGGAAGCTAAAAAAAACTCCTGGTGCGACAGGCCTACAATGCCCTTAGCCTACCACCCGGCTGCTGGCCTCACATCCACATGTGTCAATCACAGAGGTAGATGATAATCAGCCAGTGTAGGGGTAACATGTGGTTAGCATGTCGAGTCCCCCAGCCATTATAGCTGGTTTTTGTCAACCTGGAGCCGCTCTTATTGTAGCTACCCAAATGCCTCACGATGCTGGGTGGGCACCGGTCCCATACTGGCCGAAATACCATGAGAAAATTTCTTCTCCCATGGAGACTCGAACCAGAACAAGTCCCGTAGCTCTGCGCCGAGGCTTCCTGCGTTAACCACCCGGCTACGGCGCGGGACGCAACGGGAAGCTACCACACCTATAATTCCTTAGTAAAGCTTATTTGAAGAGAAAAATTGTATGCCCAGACCGGGACTTGAACCCGGGACCCTTGGTTCAAGTCCCGGTCTGGGCATATGATTTTTCTCTTCAAATATGATTTACCCAACATTGAAATGTATGAAATTGATAACAAAAACATTGAAAAAGCCGTACTGGCATTTATAATGTAATGTATAATTCCCAAATATGTCTTCTTGATAAAGGAGCCGCCATTTGAAAAAAATAGAAGCAAAGATTTCATGGCATTTGGTAGGCGGGAATTACAACGTATATAGAGAAGAATTTGCGTTTAGATCGGTACTTGCTCAGGTAGCTCAGGTGGTAGAGCACTTGGTCTAGATAAACAAGGGTCCCGGGTTCAAATCCCGGTCTGGGCATATAATTTTTCTCTTCAAATATGATTTATCCATCATTGAGATGTATGAAATTAATAATAAAACATTGAAAAAAGCCTTAGTAAAGCTGCAAAGCATAGCATGATTATTATTGCAGTGAAAGACCTGCCGTCGGGCAGAATTACTATGGATGGCTGGATTATCATTATTATTTTTATTTGTTAATTTGTTAACATGTCTGAAGAAGGTACACTGTACCGAAACAGCTGTCACTGAATTATATAATAAATATGAAAATCAAATAAAACTACGTTTTATTTTTATTTAATTAACAATTATTTTTATTGTTATTATTTTGAAGAAGTGGGTGAATTGGACAAAAATTAATTAGAAATGACAGTCAGACAGGCATTCATTTTTGTTTATATATGGATAAGGTATTTGAAATGGCTCAAAGTGAAACTTGTTTTTGTTTCGCGACTCTTGTGACGTATGCAAAGTGCAGCTTCGTGTTGTATTTATGAATGTGTGCAACTTTACGTGTTTCTTTTATTTCGGATGGCTGCTGTCAGCACCATCTGTAGGAGACAGATACGAAACACATGTCACAGTTTATAAAGCAAACAAATGAGGGTAATGGACCATCACACAGTCTCAAAAATGTAATCCTTTGACAATATTAGAATTCAACTTCTTTCTAAAACATCTGACAGCTTACTTTCAAATTTGAATGTCTCCACCTTTTGTTACTTTACAGCAAACGTAAAAATATAAGCAATTTGTAAACCAGGATTTTCCTAACTGGATTTACAGTGTTGTAGATTAATAATAATAATAATAATAATAATAATAATAATAATAATAATAATAATAATAATAGTTTTTTTATTGTATGCCCATATTTTCCCTTTACAGGGATTTAGGCGCTCTCCCCCTACAGGGAAGAATTGGAACCATACTATTTTAGTCACACTTGTTTTCGCATAAATGTTATTTTGAGTGGTCCGTGGTCAGCGTTCCGCCTCATACTGACATCTAGGAAACCAAGGTAGTACTAGGACGGGAAAATTCGGTAAATTTTGCTTAGATACCTTTTCATTCAGGCTTAAGGATTTTTTACGAGCCTGAAAATCCTCAGACGCGGGACCCACGGCTTAAAGTCCCTCCCGGAAGACTTACTCCTTGGATTTTTCCGTCCTAAAAAATCCATCGACCCCGGCCGGGTTTGAACCCGCGACCCTCGGGACCAGAGGCAAGGAGCATAACCACTAGTCCACCGCGGCCGACAATAATAATAATGATAATGATAATAATGATAATGATAATGATAATAATAATAATAATGATAATAATAATGATGATAATAATAATAATAATAATAATAACCTTCTTCTTCTTCGTTCCAAGTATTAGGCCAAGGCCTGTTACGATCCTATATAAAAATTTCCCTCCAGCGTTTCATAGGACGGCCCAGAGATCTTCGTCCTCTTGGTATATAATTATGAACAGCATTGGGGATCCGATTTGAACTCGTTCTTTCAAGATGGTATTTTCCAATATATTCATGCTTTGGTGGTCATAAGTTTGATCCTTCCGGAAAATTCTCGTATAAGACTTGAAAGCAATAATTATAGTACCTTCGATTGGTTGCTGGCCAAAGGAAGGCATAATAATAATAATAATAAATAATAATAATAATAATAATAATAATAATAATAATAATAATAATAATAATAATAATAATAATAATAATAATAATAATAATAATAAATTAGTCACAGAAATAGACTTTTTAATACGATCGGCATGAATAACAAATTTGTTGGAAATATTTGCGTTGATTATAAACAACTGACTAACGTTAACAGTGTGGGGCAATGTTTTTAAGTTGAAACTATAGTAGTTCATGACACCAATCAGTGATAAAATGGCTGCAAGTACGTATTTATTGTTTTATATTGTTTCAAATAATGTTCAGTTAATTTAAAATGCAGTGATTTGTTTCGTATAATTATAGGGTATTCGAAAAGAAGGAACAGAGTTCAAATATTTGTTTCTTCCAAACTGTAAAACATATAAACGCAATTGTAACGTTACTGGAAAAACAAAACTTCACATTTCACTATTTTATGCATTCAATATGAGCACCATATATTACACGGCAAATATCAAAACGCTGGATCATTTCTTGCCACACACGAATCAGCTGGTCTCTAGTTATCGAACTCAACAGCGTCAACAATTCGATGTCGCAGGTTATCAAGAGTGTCAGACATAGGGGGGGGGATAAAAACAGTCTTTTACGTAACCGCACAGATAAAAATCACACGGGGTTAGGTCGGGTGACCTGGGAGGCCACCGGTAATGAAGTTGATCTTCTACTCCTCCTCTTCCAATCCAACAACGACAATGCAACTATGATCGCAACTTCAAGCAACGGCGCGAATGCGGCCATGATCAGAACTTTAATTTATTTTTCTTTCTAAGAGCGTTGGAATTGTGTGTTTCTATTTTTTTGTAGTTTGGAAGACATAAATGTTTCAAGTCTGTTCCTTCTTTTTGAATATCCCTATATATTAACTCTACCGGGTTCGATCCCTGGTTGGGGCAGTTTTTCTGGGTGAGGTTTTTATCGGGTATTTTCCTCACCTGTAACACAAATGTAAGGAAAACGTTAAGGCCCAAACGGTCCCCGAAATCATATGGCCATCATCATCCTTATCATTATAATCATCGTCATCCTTCACAGGTGTGGAAAGCAACGGGAAGCTACCACACCTACACAATTCCCTAGTAAAGCTGCAAGCATAGTATGAAAATGCTATGGTTGCAGTGAAGGATCTGCTTCGGGCAGAATTACTATGGATGGACACTTTTGGATATATTTTTGTATATACATTTACGTAGTATACATAGAGGGCAGTGGTTTTACTTCCCACATGTGGTTTTTAATATGTAATATTACAGTATAGTTATTTAGGTTGGCAACCCCGAAATGTAGGAAGTTGAACTTTCAATGATGGTCGCCATTGCTGTAAGTACGACTGAACGTACTATCGTGCAAATAATAATTTAACGAACAAGTAGAAACTTTATTATTCTGCTCTTTTGAGATCCGAGTTATAAGATCTATCCATGTATAACAGGGAACCAGAAGAAACTTATATAATTAATTGCATTAAAGAGAGGAAAGAGAGGTTTATCCCTGGTTTGTATTTTATTTTTATTTTTTTTGCGTACACACTTTTTGTGATTCGTTTTCATTGTCTTCTCCCCTTTTTTAAACCATAATTAGTAGATCTGTTTTAAAATATGAATGGAAAAGTTTCCTAAAGAGTCTCATGTTTTCGTAAGGTTTCTCTTACTTTGTGCAAATCCCATTTTTAAAATGTGTAGGTTTCCCATTACAACTTCAGTAATTTTAGCGGGGCTTTTATATTCACGAACTTTATCTGTGAAAGAAACAACTTAATGATAGTAACAACAACCAATAATAACAATAATAACAATAATAATAATAATAATAATAATAATAATAATAATAATAATAATAATAATAAAATAATAATAAAATAATAATAATAATAATAATAATTCTTATATCTGGCTTCCTATAAAGGCCATGTAGTTCACTGTTAAGTGGTCTTCTCCATTCACCTGTATGTTTATTATTATTATTATTATTATTATTATTATTATTATTATTATTATTATTTTATTATAATTATTATCATCATCATAGTACATTCACGTATTTAGGCCATTTGTTGACCTGTTTCGGCCTCAAGAGAAACACCATCCAAAAGTCTTTTGAGTGTACGTCCTGGTTTTCTTCTTCCTGCAGGTTAATATCTAAACATAACCAAAAAAATGTTGAGGCCGAAACAGGTCAACGAATGGCCTAAATTCATGGGTGTACTATGATGATAATGATGATGATAATAATAATAATAATAATAATAATAAAAACTCCTGGCGCGACAGGCCTACAAGGCCCTTCCCTTATCCTACCAGCCGGGTGCTGGCCTCACATCCACATGTCTCAATCACAGAGGTAGATGATAATCAGCCAGTGTAGGGTGACATGTGGTCAGCATGTCGAGTCCCCCAGCCGTTATAGCTGGTTTTCTCAACCTGGAGCCGCTACTTATTGTAGCTACCCAAATCCATCACGATGCTGATAATAATAATAATAATAATAATAATAATAATAATAATAATAATAATAATAATAATAATAATAATAATAATAATAATAATAATAATAATAATAATTTTTTTTACCTGGCCAAGTTAAGAAGCAATAAATAAATAAATAAGAAGTGAATGTGTATATATATATAGGCGTAGGGGTTCTGTTTTGAATGCAGCTTTGATTTGTTGCATTAATTGAAACACCATTGTACTGTTAATTCTATTTACTGTGTGTGAATGCGCGTATAACAGACTATTTTTCATATTTTGAATGGACAGCAGGTGGCAGCATTGTATTGCTATATTAGATTTACGTATAATATTGAAGCATCATCAACCCACAGAACATAACAGAAAACTCTAGCACTGTGTTATGCAAAGAGCATGAATAGCTGCCCAGGCCTCTTATTCAACTCATACCAGACAACTGCCATTAATACTATCAGAATGTTTTCATGGCAATACAGTGCGTGTTTAGGTAAAGCCTGGCACACAGAGAACAATATTATAGTAATGCTAAATATATTTTGTGTTATAATTATGTACTATTATATTTTACACATTCTGTAATGGCGTAATGATACATTATTTTTTCATAATCGATCTTTTTATATCTACCGTCCACTTAGGTATCTCTGTTCATCATCATCCGGTATCATGGCAGCTGCCGCCATCTTCCGGAAACCAAACGCCATTCCTCTCTATCCATCCATTGATCTTCCTCCATTCCTCTGATATTCATAGCTGCTTGTAACCCTTCTATCCAAGTTTTCTTCGGTCTTCCTCTCTTCCTCCTTTCCATTGGGATCCATTCCATAACAATTTTTGGCAATCTTTGCTCTGGCATTCGTTTGACAAGACCATACCACTGCAATCTTTTCTTTTCTATGATGTCTATGATGTCCGGCTCCTCTTGTACAGCCGTAATTTCCCTTATTTCTTTATTTCGTATATTTGTTAGTAGTAAAATAACAAAAATATTTTTTTTTTGCGCGATAGTGCGTTTTGTTGTACTTACCAGCAATGGCGACCATTATTCAAAGTTCAGCTTCCTACATTTCGGGGTTGCCAACCTAAATAACTATACTGTAATATTACAATTACACCCACCTGCAGGAAGCAAAACCACTGCCTTCTATGTAATGCTATGCACAATGTATATACAGAAAATTTCCAAAAGGTAGTGTTAATATACATTATACGAAACAAATCGCTGCATTTTAAATGAACTGAACTTTATTTGAAACAATATAAAACAATAAATACGTACTTGCGGCCATGTTATCAATAATTGTTCTCAAAGCCTCCTGTTGTTTCAATTAATAAACATTGCCCACATTGTTAACGTTAGTCAATTGTTTATAATGAACGTAAATATTTCTAACAAATAGGCCTATGTTATTATTTTACTAACAAGAATGTATAATTATAAACCAAAAGGGAGAAGAATGTTGGGAAGACATTGAAGAGATGGAAGGATCAATTAGACCTATAATGAGATCGGAACAGGCCACTGGGCTTAATCCTTGTTCTTAATGATGATGTTTTATTCTACCAGTTATATATATACCCGTAGATACCCTTATCCGGATCTTCTTGGCGTGAAATAGCTGAAATTGCTGTCTTCGTTATTGTAGCTAAAACGAATAATAAACTAATTAATTCTATTTCCAAACTATCTTCCGTACAATCCAAATAGTAAATAGAATTTCATCTTCCGAAATTTAACGTTCAACCAATAACTATAAGTTAAGTTATATCGTAATTATTTTTAGTTACACCGTGCTGATTACCCGGCGTTGCCCCCCGGGAATCTACATATCCCGATGTATTTGGCATAAATGAGCTGAAAAACAAAATTCGTTATTTTGAGTTATCCATAATAGAATACCGGCGCTGGCGCTGCTATGCTTGCCCGGAATCTACTTATCCCGATCTACTTGTCATCAATGAAAGACAAAAATGGTTATTGTGAGTTATTCGTAAGAGATAAACATATGCTGTCGCGGACTTTTTTGTAGGGCGTTTGAGTGAGATATTCAATTTTGTGTACATTAATTTTGTGTATTTGTTATGGTTTAGGCAGCGTAAGCCATTTAAGCATCCAAAAAGGGACTTTTTCATGTTTTCCCTCTACAAAGGGCAATTTTTAGGGGTGTAGGAGTTGAGTATCACAACTCTCTTAAAGCCTATGTTCATCCTGGGAATCTCCTGAACATTTTGTAAAAAGCCCCATCACGATCGGACCAATGTTATGGCCTCACATAAAGTATGAACAAACAAACAAACAATTATTCATTTTTATATATTATACATTCCTAATTTTAAATTGTATTAGACCATAATCATAAATGTACAAGGTATATATCTATGTTGGAGAGTAACTGATGAAGGGGTGACAGTATTCTAAATTAGCACCCAGCATCGTGAGGCATTTGGGTAGCTACAATAAGTAGCGGTTCCAGCTTGAGAAAACCAAGTACAGTGGCTGGTGGACCCGAAATTCTGACCACATGTCACCCAACACTGGCAGGATGATCGTCTTCCTCTCTGATTAATATATGTACATGTATTAATTCCCCATAGTTAAAATGCCAGTTTTGGCGCTGGATTTTATTGCCTTGCAGTTGAAAAGGCAGATGATTTTTTTAACATGGCGTTTGTACATCACATGCTTCTGTGGAAGAAATTTAACTCTAGCAACATGGAGATTTTCCATAAACACTGCCTTGCAGATAAAAACGGTAGAACTAATTGTATCCAATTCTTTCATTGATAACACTAAAGCTCTCAATAGCTACTAAAAAAGTCTGTTAACAAACAGAGGAGAAAATGGTACTTAACTGCTTTGCCTTTGTCTCTTAATGTAGATAATCAGTTAATGGCCAAAGAGAGATGAACAAACAGGCGAATGGAGAAGACTACATAACAGTGAACTACATGACCTTTGTAGGAAGCTAGATATAATAAGAACAGTTAACTCTCGTAGACTGCGATGGACAGGGCATGTGGCACGAATTGGGAATGAAAGACTTGCAATGAAGTTTCTTGTAGGAAAACCAGAGGGAAAACGCCCAGTTGGTAGACCAAGAATGAGGTGGGAGAATAACTAACTGTGATTTTGGGGAAAGTAGATTATACAGGGAATGATTGGACAACATTAGATCAGGATAGGGATGTATGGAGAGCTTATGTCAGCGAGGCCATGAACCTACGAGTTCGATAGTGCCAGTGAGTTAGTTAGTTTTAGTCTGTAAATGGAGGAAAAATTATAATATCGATTTTTTAGGAACCAAATTTAAGCTGATAGATCTAACCAAGCCACCAATAAGGTTTAACTCTTCTCGTCAAAATTATTTTTTTGAATGTCGAATATAAAATATTATTGTAACCCCGTACAAGCGACAGGTTGAGAGGTACGTAGTGTCGAGTCTAAGAAACACATGTCAGTCTGAGGCGGAAGTGTACAGAGGAAGATATCAAACAGGAATCTGTAGATGAATGAGATGGTTCGTGTGTCAATAAATTGACTGATGGCTGGCAAATCATAAATCATTCTGCCTTTCAAAGTGTGAAAAGACGTACCCGCGTGTAAACAAACTTCGCAAGATAAACAAATCAACCAAGATAAAATGTTTGTTAGCCTCACATGAATGCACAAGAGATCTTTAAACTTCTCATATTATATATTAACTTTTAATGGGTCGTTGCACCGTCTTGTTGATACCCAAATACAATTACTTGCACGAAAAGTAATAAATTTTACACCTCTGTAATATAAGAGTAAAATCGTTGTCTTGGTCACTCTGGGACATGGTTTCGATCACCGGTCAGGGGAATTCTTCTTCGGGATTTTCTCTTCCAGTTGTAAGACAAAAATATAAGGTTACTTTTAAGATCAAATTAAGTCCCTGCTTCAATTTGCCATCATCACTCATATGGTGCCTGTCTTTTTTAATATGGATTTATGAATGAATGACGTTATTTGCCCTAAATGTTTGTGTTGTCTCGGAGGTGGTCCCG
>JASPKZ010000882.1:0-160619 GCA_030220185.1 Diploptera punctata | reverse complement strand
TGTGTAGCAAAGTTTTCTCTTTCAATTTCAGGCTATCCTACTTCACAAAAATGCAAATTAAACAAAAAAAAAAGAAAGAATTCAGAATTTTAAAACAAGAAAACTTGAATGAAATGTCATATACGTAAAAACCTTTGCAAATAAGAGCTATAGGTTATTCTCAAAGCTGTGTATTTTCAACAAAGTTGTCAACTTAAAACAAAACATATTCAGGTATTGTCTAAATCTTTATAAATTATAATTAAATCCTCAACTGTTTTTACGTCTAATCATTTTTTTTTGCGCGATAGTGTATTTTGTCGTACTTACAGCAATGGCGACCTTGTTTGAAAGTTCAACTTCCTACATTTCGGGGTTGCCAACCTAAATAACTACACTCTAATAAAATAACTATACTGTAATATTAGGGCACGCCGTAGTGTAGTGGTTAAGGCACTACGCTACAAGCCGGAAGGTTGAGGGTTCGAGTCGCGATGGGGTCAGAATTTTTAAACTGACCCATACCTTCTGGCGGCATTATGCCCCTGGGATCGATTCAGCCTCTAACGGAAATCAGTACCAGACGCTAGTTCTGTACGTATTTATTGCTTCATATTGATTCAAATAAAGTTCAGTTCATTTAAAATGCAGTGACTTGTTTCGTATAATGTATATTACACTACCTTTGAAATATTTTTGTATATACATTGTTCGTGCTATATATATATATATATATATATATATATATATATGGCAGTGGTTTTACTTCCCGCTGCGAGGAACAATATAAAACTATAAATACATACTTACCGCCATTTTATTACTGATTGGTGTCACAGCCTACTGTAGCCGCGAGGAGGTTTACGGCCAAGTGTGCAATGGTAAACAAAACTTTTCAAGCTCTATTCATCGATTTCTGCTAACTGGATTATAATTTATTTTAATAACAAGTGAATCAAATTGCTTCGAATACATAAATTAATTATATTTTAATTAAACATAGTGGCGGCCGAATTTTAATAGGCAACTGGGCAAAAATGTATTCAGTAATTCATAATTTTATGAAAGAAAATTATTTTGTTCATCCACTCGATGAACGTAGTAATCTTGCAGCCGGATCTTGGACTAAGAGGACAGGAGGGCATGGAGTGGATGAATAAGAGACGAGTGGAGAAGGAAAATAATATTTCAGGCACAGAAAGACGTGAAAACATTAAAAATCTGTATATAAGACTGAATAAATAGTTATTATTATGATTATTATTATTATTGTTATTATTATTATTATAATTATTATTATTATTATTCATAAGAAAAAAAATGAATATTGATTATTCAATAGTAGATTATATACGGTATAAGCAATTAAATTGGTATGGGCACGTACGACGAATGCAAGAAGAAAGATTGCCCAGGAAAACATTGGAATGGTGTCCACCTGGAAGAAGGAGGAGAGGAAGACCTCTAAAACTCGTGGATGCAGGAATTAAGAACTGGAATGAGAGCAAGAGGACTGCAGGACATGGATTGGTTGGAGAGAGACGAGTGGAGAAGAAAAATAAAACTTTAGGCACAGAAAGATGTGTAAACATTAAAATTCTGTATATAAATAAATACATTATTATTATTATTATTATTATTATTATTATTATTATCAACATCGTATGAAGGACAGAACAGAAGTGAATATTTCTCACAATTTTCTGAAATGTTCTTTTTGATTTTATTATTGCTACTGGCGCATTTACGACTGCAGAAAGTATATATAGGCAAATAGACTATAACGTAGTATCTGTGGTAATGTAATTTCCATAGAACCCGAGCGCTCTGGCTAACAAAAACAAAATGGAGACCGTGGCAGTGCTATAAAACGGAATGTCAAGTCAAAAGGTCATTTTGCATCCAGTGGCCAGCACAATTGATTGTTATTTCCACTGGACACAAATATATATGGACTGATTCAAAATAAACCATTGCCTCCTATGACATTTAACTTTATTACACTACATTCACAGTAATTTGAAATTTCGAAGCAGTATTCCACTCTACCAACTTCAATGTTTAAATCTCAAAAAAATAAAAAATAAATAAGTTGACTCAGACTTTAGCATTTGAGGCTCGTATCCAGAAGGCACTGATTTCAAATCCTTCACCATTCTACTAACAATAAAACATTTTCGTGATTTTCTTCTGTTGAGTTAAATTGTATTATAAATTTGTTACAACTTATAAAATAATTCTGTTTCACGTATAATTTATCATATTCATACTATTATTATTATTATTATTATTATTATTATTATTATTATTATTATTATTATTTATATTTTAATAAAAAAATATACGACATAAAAATAAATACCGGGACGGAATTTGAACCCTTACCTCTGGATTGGTACTCCAGCGTGCTATCCATTACACCACCGGGCAAATCTAACACAAACACTTATAGATTCTCCATTGTTACGAGATGTAGCGAGAACTCGGTTCTCACTGCCATCTGGTAGCTACTATAACAAGTAAGCAAATTAAAGAGAATATTTTTACTTTATAGCAATTTATATTCTCTTTAATTTGCTTACTTGTTATAGTAGCTAAATACCAGATGGCAGTTAAGACCGAGTTCTCGCTACATCTCGTAACAATGGACAATATATATAAGAAAAATAAGTGTTTGTATTAGATTTGACCGGTGGTGTAATGGATAGCACGCTGCAGTACGAATCCAGAGGTCCGGATTGAAATCCCGTCCAGGAATTTATTTTTATCATGTCATATTAAGCTTGCATTGCTCAATGTAAAACATTTAATTATAAATAAATAAACAAATAAATAAATAAATAAATATAAATATTAAAGAGTGGGCGATAAGCTACACCTTTGTCTTAATTCAGTATTTGTTCAAAATTATTAACATATATTACAAGAGCAGGAAGATCTGATGTTAAGAGTCCCGGTGGAGTCGGCATTTTTAACTGGCTTAAACCTTCTAGAGACACTATGACTCTGGCATTGCTTCAGCTTCTTACTTGATTTCAAAAATATTCATTTCCACCCCTTTAAATGATTTAAATGAATTATACCCTAATCGTAAAGAAAACAAACTTCGAGTGTTGAAATATATGGTTTATTTCACGTTGATTCTAAGGTAATAAGTACCAGACGTTTGTTCTAGGGATAAATGCTACCACAACACAGGGTCTAGAAAGATAGGATCCGCTTTTAGAATGATCCTAATATAAACAAACTTGATTTGTATCCTTCCGCCATTCGTGCCACAATTACTGCAACATTGACAGGTAGCACATGTGAAGAATATAAGACATGTGATCGTTGAATTGGGTAAATTACAAGAAAGCTTGTGAGATTTTCCACTGAACGTGTGAAATACATATAAGTGCTTTTTGACCACTAGTTAAAGGTTTAACAGACTTGTGTTTTACAAATTTATATGGCGATACAGCAACAGAAGACTCGACACCTTCAGCCATTTTGTTGCATCAGAATCGTCTGAAGCATGACTCAAATGCATCATCCATACGTAATAAACTATTTTAAGTTGTAATTATTGATTAGGTATATTTTAAAACGTTTTATGTTTTGTATTATTTTCATTCACGAAGAATAACAAATATATTCAGAGGACATATTTTTAATTTAATGAGGTTAACTATTTTTTTTGCGTACTTATTGCTTCTACATCGAACATCGGTGTCCATAACCAGTGAAAAACGAGCAGGCGCTATAATTTTATTTTGAGGAAAATCACTTTAAGAGCGGATAAGCTTTAACCCAATGGATTCATAAGGCCTGTAGTTTGACCACATTATCTTTATACAAATAGGCCTATGAAGTTGGAATAGAAATTAAACACTGGTTCAACTCTTTGAACGGATTCTGGGATGCAGACTTTCACGGACGGTAATCTTTCTATTAAAAGACTCCGGGCTATGTGGCCGTGCCAGACGTTTCTTCCTCAACTGCGGAGGCATCTTCAGTGGCGAGTGCTTCTAGGTGTTGTTCCGTTGTTGTAGACTCGACTGTGAACGGTTGTTATTATGTCAGCCTGGCCTAACCGGGGCACGGCCTGTTGCGTGTAGATTTTTTTTTTTAATTTGAATCGCATAAATACACTTTTGACCTCACAAAGACATAGAGGGCCTCCGTGGATGAGTGATCAGTTCAAAATACCAGTGCCTCCTCCATACAACAAGAACATTTAAGATAAGACACCATTTATACTTAAGTTAAATACGAATGTAGATTTTTGTATGGGGATCTGTTAGGTCTTGAAATTTCTAGATATTTGTTTTATAGGTGAGAAAAAATCCCAATGAATTCTTCACTTAAAAAATCCTTGCTCGACCGGGGATCGAATCCGGATCCGATGCATAGGCCTAAAAGTTCGAGCTGGCAGCGGTAGGCAATATTATTTAAAAGTTAAAAATATGAAATTGGTTGTCCTTAACTATTGAATGCTGTCAATATACAGGGGGCCTTTCGGAACATATGTTTCATCTTCTGCTTCTGCTGTGGTACTAATTGTTGCTAGTCAGGATTTTGCACTTGGTATGTTGTCATTTAGTATTTGTGTGTACTTGACTCCTTTTATTATTTTGATTTCCTCGAGGATATTAATTTTCGAGTTTTTTTTATTTGTAGGGATTTTAAATAACACGTCGTTTGTATTAAATTTGTGACCAAACATGTAATGGAATCAGGTCAAGTGTATATTCTCAAATTAACCGTGAAATAACCTAGTTAACCGAAAGTGGACTTTCATAATTTTCTAGGTGAAAGCTAGCGGTCAGATTTTATGCCTTAAGTCCTTATGTGAGATAATAGATAATAATAATAATAATAGCTTTATTTTACCTGGCAGAGTTAAGGCCTTAAGCCCTTGACTACCACTCAACCAGGTTTAAAAAAAATACAAACAAAAAAAGTAGTCTTAAATCTAAATTACAATATATATATATATATATAAACGATTACAAGTTATGAATGCAATACAATTCATATTTATAATGCAATTTGATTTACTTTAAGTTTAACGAATTAAATATATAATATGTACAAGATATATAAAAAAATGAGGAAAAGATTAATGACATAGTATAAAATTAAATAAATAGAGAAAAATTAATTATTAGACAACCGGTAACTGTATAAGCGTGACTTAAAGGTACCAAGTGTGCGGCAACCCCTGATATCTTGAGGATGGAGATTCCAGGAGTGGGCAGAGGCTACTGTGAAGGAAGTAGAATAGGAGGAAGTGCTATGAAGAGGAATTGTTAGCAGGCTGCTATCTTGTGACCTAGTGTCAATATTGTGGTAAGAGGATAACTTCTCAAATCTGGACGCCAGGTAAGTAGGGATGTAGGAATTCAGAAGCTTGAAAAGTAGTGAAAGAGAGTGCAATTTATGTCTGTCAGTAAGACGGAGCCAAGAGAGGTTATTAAAGTGTTCGGAAATATGGTCATAACGGCGGATATTGAAAATGAATCAAACGCAAGCATTATGAACACGCTGCAGTCTCTGCGACAAGTCATAGTTTAGATCATTACATATAATGTCACAATAATCGAAGTGTGGTAACACAAGATTCTGCACAAGGATTTGTTTTAACGAAACTGGGAGAAAATTCTTTAAACGTCTAAGATAATGTAAGATGGAGAAAGTCTTTTTACATATGTGTTTCACTTGTGTTTGCCAGGTTAAATTTGCGTCTAGATGTAGTCCAAGATCTATTACTGAAGAAGAATAAGGGATAATTATATTATTTATAGTAATGTTTGGAAGTGTAGATATGTCAAAGGTTGTAAGCAGTCTTTGTTGTCCCATTAGAATTACTTGTGACTTGTTAGGATTTAGATTTAGACCGATACTTGAAGACCAGTTAAAGATGGATATGAGATCGTCATTCATTTTCGTCAAGCTGTTACAGAGAGAATGAGGAGGTGAATGTAGGTAAATTTGGAGATCATCAGCGTAGAGGTAATAACAGCAGTGCTTTAGTAGTACAGTTGGCAAGTCATTTATGTAGATTGAGAAAAGAAGAGGTCCGAGAATGCATGCAGATATTTACCCGATGAATGTTTTCACATCTTATGGCATTACTCAGTAGCATCGCAATTCAGAACTGAAGATAAAAAACTACAAATGTTGCTTAAGTATGTATATCATCATCTGGCTTTCAAGTATTAGGCCCAGTGGCCCGTTACGGTCTCCCGCCATCTCCGAAAAGGTCGACCCACAGATCTTCTGCCTAGAGGAATGTAGTGAAGAATTTGTTTTGGTATTCTGTGACGATCCATGCGCTGAATATGGGCTAGCCAATTGTTTCTATATTCTTGGAGGTATTCAGATATAGGTATGATGTTTAACTCTCTGGCTATTGTTGAATTTTTTGGTGGTCTAGAAGGCTATAACCTGCAGTTCGTCGCAGAAATTTCATCTCCGTTGCGTAATATGACGGTCATCCTGAGTTCTGATGGTCCAAGCTTCACTGCCATAACAGATTATGGGTCTAACGAGAACTTTATAGATTTTAATTCTTGTGTGTCTCTGCACTTTTGATGGTTTAAAAACTTGGTTGATAATTCTTAAAGCTTTATTATAGTTTTGTATTTTAATGTATATATCACATTCCTCATTATAAGTTAGTTTATATCCTAAGTATTTAAATGAATTTACTTGCTCTAATATTGAATTCTGAATACAAATTTTACTTCTTACTGGGAATTTCCTTGAAAGGCCATAACAAGTAGCTATGTATATTTCAGTCGTAATATTATTTTTTTTCACAATAGTGCGTTCTGCCGTACATACAGCAATGGCGATCAATATTGAAATTCCAACATCCTAAATTTCGGGGTTGCTACCTACAAATAACTAAATAACTATACTGCAGTGTTACAAAACTACCTACCTAGGGCGGGAAGTAAACCACTTCCCTACGTAAAATGTATATACAAAAATATATCCAAAAGGTAGTGTTAATATACATTATACGAAACAAATCACTTCATTTTAAATGAACTGAACTTTATTTGAAACAATATTAAACAATAAATTTGTACTTGCCGCCATTTTATACCTGAATGGTGTCACGGCCTGCTGTAGTCTCAACTAAATTATTGTCGGCATTTAGTGTATATCCATTGGCCAGGCTGCAATCGTCAGTCAGTTGCTTACAATGAAAACAAATATTTCCAACAAAGATGTATTATTTTACTATTATTTATTATTTTGAAAACACTATCATGCAAAAAATAATATACAATACACGTTTGTTGAAGTGTTTTTACAGAATCTCGGAAATTAAAAATCTCGCTCTCGCTCGGTTTTTAATTATTTCCTCGCTTCTGTAAAAACCACTTCCCAACCTAGCATTGTACTATACTATTATGTACTTGTACCATATATCTAAACAGAAAATTTGAATATACTTCCCTTTTGAAGTAAACAATACACATGCTTTTTCCATCCTGATCAAAACATATCTGTTTGCAAACGGATTTGAACCCCTTTATCTCAGATACAGAAACGAGTATACTAGCTTCAAATCCATTGGTAACTGCACGCTTAATTTTTAAACCTCACTTTACTTTCAGATTTTCTTCTAATTTTCATTGTAAGCAAATAAAAAACTTAAAAAAGAAAAGAATACTGGAATTTAATCAACTACTTGGAAACCTCTGGCATTGATTCACTTAGCGAGAATTTCCGTGTTTTCTGACCCATAAGACCGAAACTCTTTCTCTTTATATCCTAGTCATATTGTTCCGAGAAATTTTCCAAAGATCAAGAATGAAAGACTAAAAACTTCCTCAAGACCTTTAGTGTAACAGAAATATAAAGCTAGTTTTCTTTGTTGATAGAACAGTAGAGATCTTTTCCAATTCGAGATGATTGCGAGCTCATTGGAGTGTTAAAATTCCCGATCTTCTTCTTGAAATGGAAGTGAAACAAACTTGATTTCCCACAAATCGATTGACTGATGTACTATCATTTTGTGATAGTCGTAAAAAAAAGGAAATCTAACCACAGAATAAGACTCTGAACTTGTAAAAGATGTAGCTTCTACGAAATACAGTATGAGCAAAAAAATTACGATTCTCTGTCTTCAAAAGAGTTTTCTTGAAAACAAGAAAAAATGTGTGATGGCTTAACTTGAGAATAGGTTACTCTATCCTTTTGCATACAACAATCTCATGACATTGTTGCTCTATAAACGTTTTTCTATTTTTAATAACATTTCGTAGCATTTTTAACATTTTATAACGATTCTTAAAACATCTTTTTCAATTATTATTAAATATTTTTCTATATACGAAAATTGTGGTATATCTCTCTCTCTGTGATATTTTCTAAGATCTACAGAATCGCAATTAATTCGTAATTAATTCCAAAATATATTAACATTTACGGGAATTTATTGTGATGTTTTGTTATACTGATTTCACAGACATGTCCTGCCATCTAGTGTAAGTTACATTAAGCGTTCGCTCATGCACATTACGAATTCTGTACAACTTAGAAAAAAAGATTGAGTTTGTAACCCATTCTGAAGTTTTTCCAAATATGATAATTTAATTATCTTCATGAAAGTACTTAGACCAGAAAGCAAAGAACAGTTACAGAAAATATTTTGTTTAATAGCACTATTGATGACTGGAATAATATACAATTATTTTTAGTAGAGAGCGCAATCCTAAGACATGTCATATTTTTTAAAAGTTTGATTTGAGATTCTGGTAACTTACATATATATGACTTCTGATAAGTATTTAGTGATTTTTATTTTGTCTTAAAAGTCATATTTATTTATTTATTTTAGATGTTTGGTCATATATCTTCTAATTTAGTAATACCATATTTTAGTTATATTTCAGTTTTTTTTTTAGTGTCAGGTACTTTTTAAATAAACAACATAATGTATGTCACAAGTTGGTTTCCGGTTCGGAGATCGCTTTTTGTTCTTAACCCATTCGCTTCAAGTGTAAATCTTCAATGCATTTCCCCAGAAACCAGATATATAATCACCATAAATTATATTGTCTATTTTGAGATATTCAAAACGAACAAAAGATAACGGTTCTTGAGATGACAATAAGGGTGAAGACCAAAACATATCCCTCTACTATTCATAAATGTTAACAAAATATTATGTCCACCGCTGTGGTCTCGAGGTAGCGTGCTGCCTTGTCACGCAGCGGGCCCGGGTTCGATCCCCGGTCGGGGCAGTTTTTCTGGGTGAGGTTTTTATCGGGGTTTTTCCTCACCTGTAAGAAAAATGTCAGGAAAACTTTAAGGGCCAAACGGTCCCCGAAATCATATGGCTATCATCCTTATCATTATCATCCTTACCATTATCATTATCATCATCATCCTTCACCGGTGTGGAAAGCAACGGGAAGCTACCACACCTACACAATTCCCTAGTAAAGCTGCAAGCATAGCATGAAATTGCTATGATTGCAGTGAAGGACCTGCCTTCGGGCAGAATTACTATGGATGGATGGATGGAACAAAATATTACCCTGCCAAGGGATGTGTGAAATTTGCAAAATATATAACGGACAAACTTAAGCGAGTGTATCTCGTCTTCTGAATTGAAGGCCACTTAACAGCCGGCGAATATACCTCGTCTTCTGAGACGAATGGGATAAAATAACGGAGCATTACAACTTCCGCTTTTACTGTATGGAAAATAAATATGAACAAATGATTAGTATAATATGATTAATAGATTCGTTGAATTATAAGTTTTCTGGAAAGATCTATACACATTTCATTTCATAAATACATGCATATTTCCTTATTTTCATGTCACAGAAATCCACCCCTCCTTCGTGATTGATTAATAACGAATTCTTTTAGAGCGAGAAAAAATAATATCTTGCATATGAAAAGAGAAAAACGAGATACCGGTGGACTATTGGTTACTACGTATGCTCATATCAGGCTCCAAGGATTTCGGGTTCAAACCCGCCCGGAATCTATGAATTATTCACAGCGAAAAGGACGCATGCGAGGAAAATTTGTGGGCCATTTCACACCCATATTTGAATTGCGATACTAATGACCTTAGCTATTAAAAAGCGCCATTAAATAAGTATACTAATTCATAACTACAGATTACGAGTATGTGAGAATAAAGTTCTTAGCAAAAGAGAGACGGACAGATAGGCGACTGGAGAAGACTATATATCAGAGGGCTATATTAATTATCTTTATATGAAACCAGGTATATTAAGAAGAGTTAAAGTCTCATAGACTTCGATGGACAGGACATGTTGCACGAATGAGAAATGAAAAAGATAAATATAAGCTTCTTGTATTTGTTGTTGCCAACACGGTCCAATTTTGAGTTCTTTGCTAATATTCCTCTGGTGTGCTGGATTTCATAAAGGGGAAATCTAATTATTACAAACACATGTAATCGGTGAAAATATCAAGTTTATTTCTGTGTTAACTTAACGTAGATAAAAATAAGCAGAATCAAATGTTTAATCAAAGTCCGTTCCTAGGACTAGAGGGGCCTCGAAGAGTATCAACTTCGGATCAGGCAACACGTGGTCCTCAAAAACCACGTAAGTGTGCCCACCGCACACTGTGAATGCCTAACACGCACTGATGCTACTTAACGCACACTGCGATAGTCGAACACACACTGATAATGAGGTGTTCTTAAACCTCTTAACTAAAACAGGACCGTCGTCCTCGACGGCCTGGCACACCCTGAGAGAGAGTGTTGTAGTCATCTGCAGACCTGAACAATTCGCAGAAGTTGGCAACATTATAACCAAAATGCTACCAACAACTCAGCGTTACTGTATTCAGGCGCCTACAAGCGGCAGTCAGACGAACTACATCATTAGCGTAATAACAGACGGCAGGTGTCTGCTATTACCGACAGAGAGAGCCACTCTTGTCGCAACAGTATGTAAACAGAGGGAAAACGCCCAATTGGTAGATCACAAAGAGGGATATATTAACACTAAACGTGGTTTGAGGGAACTAGATTATGCAGAGAATGATGGAAATATATTAGCTCAGAATAGGGATGTGTATACAGCTTATGTCCGCGCGGGAATAAACCTGTGGGTTCGAAACTGCTAGTGAGTACGATAACTAATCAATTCCTGGAAAAAATGACTGAAGCAAAATAGCAACCACCTATAAATATCACTGGTGAACACGATTTTTGTCTTATGAGTACCAACAGTTGTACTTAATGCAGTTTTTTATCGTGTTTTCAAATATGTATTCGGAATTTCTCCATCACCCAATTTTGTTTTATTTCAAATTGAATTAATGGATTTAAATAATTATTTTAATAAACGTTTTTTCGTCCACAAATCCATTGTAACATAAAACCGAATGACCTAACTCAAGAGATATCATCTAAGGAGTAGTGATACTAAGACAAATGGAATCATAATATGCTGGCCGATTATTGTTGGACCATCAAGAGGCGAAATACGTATAACAGAAATTCGTCATTTCTTACTTTCTAAGTGAGTCCGAATGTTCGAATATTGTGTAGTTACGAATGTAGAAAATATTAAAATGTTTGAAATTATAAATTCCTGTCTCTCTCAGAAACCTTGCATGATGGAGAAAAACCGATATCATATTTGAATTCAGGAGAACAAATACTATCAGAATCACATATTTTGCTTTCTGAGACAAAAAAAAAGTTTATTTTTTTTGTTGCTCAAATATATTCTTAACAAAATATGAAAGCTGACGTAATTATCCCGTAATCTTTCATGTAAAGATGCAGGTTTTAAGCAAGTAATTCAAGCTTTTCACCGGGAATGAATTTCTCTGTATGATTGACATTCTCCTTTCACAAAAAAGTAATCTTATAAAATCTCTCAGCATAGGAAATAGAAATTCGGTGTCAGAAAATACTGCACAGAAGTTGAAGAAAGTTTTAAAAAAATCTAAATTACACTGAAGACTAACAAAGTTTTTTTTTTCATTACAGGATATTTTATAAACTGCAAAAGAATTTGGAACAACATTTATGCAAAAATTCGTTAGGAATAAGTAATTTCTTAGAAATAAAGTTGACAGTACCACATGTATAGAAATGTTGAGAAGTTCTAAATAAGTTGTGAGTACAGAAAAAATCCAGATAAATCACTTTTCCCTTAAACAGAGAAAAAGGCACTTTTAAATAGACACCGTACCTTCATTAAGAAAATTGGATAAACCTCGGTAAATTTCTGGACAAAACGCGAAAAATAAGGAAAACACTCATTCATGAATTAATATATGTTATCAAAATGCATCATCATCATCATCATCATCATCATCATCATCACTCCAGGGATTAGGCAATTGCCCGTTCCGACTTCATATTGCATCAGCCCAACGTCTTCTAGGTCTTCCAACATCACGCCCTTCCTCTTGCTTGATAGTTCCTGGCTAACAATGGATATCTCTCCTTACTCATTCCATCCATGTGATCAATCCATTTCTGTCTGTAATTCGTGACTTTATCCAATAAAGGCTGTACTTTCAATTCTCTCTCTTATATCCTCATTTCTTATTCTATCAAGTCTTGTACATCCTTTTACTTGTCTTAGGAACCGCATCTCTGCCGTCTGTATTCTATCCTTCTGTCTTTTCACTGGAGCCCAAGTTTCACATCCATACAATATTGTGGGAACCGCCATAACATTATACATTTTTATCTTGGTTTCTTTTCTAATTTTATTTTTGAATGTTCTCTGTATTGTTCCACACACCGTCTGAAATTTATTTATTTTGGAGTCAATATCTCTTTCCACATTGTAACCAACATCACAGCCCAAATATTTGAAACTAGACACCTGTTCTATATTTTGATTTTCTAAAATAATTTTGGTTCTCACTGGATCTCTTCCTCTAAAAGCCATGGTCTTCGTTTTCCTTACAGAAATCTTTAGATCGTATAATTTACATATTTCATTTAATGCATGCATTGATTTCTGTAAGTCGTCTTCATTTTTCTGTATTATGATTACATCGTCAGCAAATAGAAGATTATTTATGCACACTTTATTATCCATTCTTATTCCTGGATTTACTAAAACTTTCCATTTATTAAAAATATCGTCTATATATATATTAAACAAAATGGGTGATAAACTACATCCTTGTCGTAATCCAGTATTTGATTTGATTGCATCTGTTCTTTTGAATCCGGTATCTATAATTATATTTGTGTCTTCATATAATGTCTTTATTGTTTCAACAGGCACAGCGGGTATCCTTTCATTCGTAATATTTCCCATAATTTTTGTCTGTTTACTCGATCGAAGGCCTTATCCAAATCTATAAATCCTATGTGAGTTTCTAAGTTATGCTCTCTCTTCTCTTTTCTATGAGTTGTTTCAGTGTAAAGACATTGTCTATACATGACCTTCCCTTTCTGAATCCACTTTGATTTTCACTTATTATTACTTCTGTTATGTTTCTCAATCTATTATTTATTATTTTCGTATATATCTTGTAGCCAGTATTCATTAAGCTAATCCCTCTGTAATTCTCTCGCAATTTCTTCCGGTCTCCTCTTTTGAATATATTCTTCACAATTGCTGTTTTCCAAGTGGTTGGAATCCCATAGGTCTGCCAACATATATTAATTAGATGAAGTATTCGTAGTTTACACAATATTCCACTATATTTGATTAATTCCGTATTTATATTATCTAATCCTGTTGCTTTCCTATTCTTAGTGGTTTTCAAAGCCATTTCTAATTCATTTATGCCTATTACATCAATATTTTCCACTTTTATTTCTTCCTCATTGTTCTCTTTTCCTTCAATTTCCTCCTTTTTCCAAAGTTTTTCATAATGTTGGATCCATTCTTGTTCTGGGATTATGTTCAATCTGGCAGAATCTTTCTCAGTCTGATTAAGATGTTTCACTAATTTATAACCTATTTCTTGTCTTCCATACATATCATGTTCTACTGAGCTTATAAATTTATCCCATGACTCCTGATGGGCTTTACTTATAATGCTTTTAGCAATTCTCCTTTTCGTTTTATATTCTTCATAAGATTCTTCTGTTTTCAGTCGTAAGTATGTATGATATGCTTTTTGTTTTTCATTCACTGCATTTTGTATATTCGCATTCCAAGTTCTCAAGCCCTTCCTATTTCTTATTCTATTTTTCTTCCCTAATATCTCATTTGCTGTTTTATGTATTACATTTGATATATTTTCCCATTCATATTTATATCTTCTGACGTCGCTATCTCTGATATATATTTATTCATTCTGCTTTCATAATGTTGTCTAATACTTTGATCTTGTAATAAATATACTTTATATACTTCTTCTTGGTTTCTTTTGTTCTTTATGTTATTTTTCCGCCATTTAGCTATTATGTTTATTTTGCTTATCACGAGATAGTGATCAGAGTATATATCGCTGCCTCTATGTACTCTCACATCTTTTACCAAGGCTCCAAGCTTGTTTTTTACGATTAAATAGTCAATTATTGATCTTGAGTTATATCCACTTCTTGTATATTTATGTATATCATTTTTTTTCGGAAATAGGTATTCATTATTTTTAATTGATTATAGGCTGAAAACTGTTTCAAATCCTGTCCATTATCATTTATTGTTATTTCTCCATTATTTCCTATTACATTAGGTATAGGGACATTGCCTACTCTGGCATTTAAGTCTCCACTTATTATTAAATGATGATATTTTTGTATATTTATCAACTAATGTTTGTAATATTTTATAAATTTTTTTTGTTTCTTCTTTCTTACCTTCCTCTGGGGCATACACAGCAATTATCATCATATATCCTCTTTCAATTTTAAATCTGGCTATCAGGATTCTTTCATTTATAAACTCATAGCTATTCAATTTGTTCTTCCATTTTTCATCTATTAAAATTGCTACTCCACACTGCGCTCTTGTTGTCTGTTCTACTACGCTATACAACATAGTATAGTGTTTTAAGTCCTTTGTTCCTTTTAATTTCTTTTTTGTTTCTGTTATTGTTGCTAATATTTATTTCTTTTTTCTTTAATTCTCTTTCTAATTCTTCTTCTTTTGTATTTATTCCCCTTACGTTCCAATTTCCTAATTTCAAAATGTCCTTTATTCCAAATCGTATCCTTTTATCTTGCTTGGGTCGGTTCCTTTTATGACAATCCGGCTGATTTCCATGAAGCTTCTCAGTAAGATAAATGTCTCCTGGAAGCGTTACGAGCGCTTCGCAGGACAAGGATGGTGGAAGGGCTGCTTCCTCTGAGCCTCCAAACATGCTCCTCTGGGTATCCACCCCCCCAAGAGAGGGCTGCTTCTTTCCGCTCTTCAAGCCCTACAAGTTTAGCTGTGCTATTCCTTGTCGCCCTGTTGACCGTTGAAGACTTGACAAAGATGTCAAAATGCAATACCATTAATTATTAACAATTATATAAATTAATTAGTGTATAATGCTATTGTGTTATTATTTAATTGTAATATTAATGTGTTTTCTTTATGTAATTTTAATGTTAATGTTTTTTTAGTGTATAATGCTATTGTGTTATTACTTAATTGTAATATTATTGTGTTTTTTATGTAATTGTAATGTTAATGTTTTTAGTGTATAATGCTATTGTGTTATTATTTAATTGTAATATTATTATTGTGTTTTCTTTATGTAATTGTAATGTTATTGCTGTTTGTGTTGTTTATTTTTCTTTACACTAGTACCAATTATTACTTTATTGTAACGGACTGTCAACAGCACGTACGGCTTACTGCCCGTGCGACCATATTTGTAAATATCTTACTTTTGTCTAATAAAGTCCTACTACTACTACTTAATATTATATATATATATACTGCACCAAGTAGTCTGCGCAGTCGGAAAATAATGTTAACTATCATGATGTCTTTCTCTTTCTCTTTCTTACTGCGTTGCCACTTCCTGTCCTCTGTATATGATCTTTGTATGGTAGGTAGAGAGCTGACAAATACTATGGATTTTAATGCTCCGTCCTTCTAGGCGGTAATTTGCAAAATAACTAATTTGACAACCCTGTTACTATTAGGGTTACGTGTAGAATAAAAAATGAGGATATAAGAGAAGAATTGAAAGTACAGCCTTTATTGCATAAGGTCACGAATTACAGACAGAAATGGATTGATCATATGGATGGAATGAGTGAGGAGAGATATCCATTGTTAGTAAGAAATTATCAAGCAAGAGGAAGACGTGATGTTGGAAGACCTAGAAGACGTTGGCTGATGCATTATGAAGTCGGAACGGGCAATTGCCTAATCCCTGGAGTGATGATGATGATGATGATGATGTGTAGGAATGGGCTGACACTTCTCATTACATGTTGCCACATGTGATTTATTGTGAGGCTGGTAACGGAGAGACGACAAATACTGTGATTTTAAATGATCCGACCGCTAGCGCGTTCCATGCTTAAATGACTAATTTGATAACCATGTTAAGGTCTTTCATACGTGTTTAGGGATTCTCCGCCCACACTTAAAATTGAACCATTTCAGTATGTTATCGGATGTACAGTTTTCTCCTACATCCCTTCCATAGATACAGTAGTTATGCGATACTAGCGCTAAAACTCTTCCTCTCTGCTCGTGCGAAGCTAACCTGGTGGTATAATATATACTTTATGGGGAACCAGATATAATAAGAATGAGATGGGCATGACATGTGGTACAAATGTCGAAAGAGAGAGCTGCTTGGAAATTCTTTGTTGGAAAACCAGAGGTAAAGCGCCCAAAGTTAGGCCAAAAATGAGGTGGGGAGTAACATTAACAGGAATTCTATGCCACCTTGACACCTACATAAATTCAAATAAAAAATCTAAAAAAACGCACAATTTATTTTGCAGTATGTGAATAATTTATCAATAGAAATATGTAAGTTATGTTGATTTATTTAAAAGTGAGAAATGCCTTAAAATAAAGTGAGAAGTAGTGCTTATAGTAACCTAAAATCACCATATTTGAATTGCTCAGACAGTGTAGCCAATTTATCACAAATCCGCTAGCAAAAAAGTAGACTCTAAATTAATATGGTGTACTAACTCGCTCATTTTCGCACTCTAACTTGCCCAAACTAACACTAACAACTTGCCCATTATCTCACCACAACTTACCCACTAATATAGGCTTTCTTGGCCAGAATACCCTTATGTCTGAGTAAATATTTTGGTAATTGGCCATAGCGGGAACGTGTGTTGTCATATTGACCTCATGACGCTAGCTGTCACTTCTTTTCCGATCGAATATTCACAGGTGGCACTGTCAATTGTGGGAAATATATTATGCAGGGAATATTAGAGAGGAACTAAAAGTGCAACCACTTCTTCAACAAATAGAAAAAAACAGAACAGTTGGATAGAACGTCTTTAAAGAATGACAAGAGGACTGGATACCAAATATGGCACTGATATATAATCCTGGAGGACGAAAATCGGTAGGAAGACCAAGAAAGCGCTGGGCTGAACAGATGTGAGATCGGAACAGGCAAAGACCTTATCCATGAAGTTATTGTTGATGATGATGAAGTTATATATGAGATGATTGGAAAACATTATCTCAAGACACTGATGTACAGAGAACTTATGTCCGCGTGACCATGAACCTGCGGGTTTGACAGTGCCAATGAGTTATTTATTGAAGGAAAATCTCTCCATAACTAGACAAAACAGTTCCTTTGGATTGTTTTCCATATGTGCTACGTTTTCTATGTATTAAGAGCGTGTAGTGAAATAAAAAAGAATGCCAGTTAAGGGATATTTTTGTCTTAAAATTTCGTAAAGATTTATATTATGAAATCTGAGATCGCAATTTTTTCATCATCCAGTGTTTTATGTGTGGTATTCGGTGGAGAGTTGAGTTTGTGATGGAACAAGAACAGCAGTTGGATGTTGAGGGAGAAAAAAAAAGTTTTGGAAAGCAGTAAAACTCTTTTTATTGCCTGTGCGGATTTTATGTTGATGTCTGTCATCGTGCAAGGTTAGTAGAGGTTGGCAACCATGTAAAATGGTCATATCACGGCTGCGGGAGTTTGTTTTTTGTGCACTAGAGTGAGGGTTTGTGGCTAAAATGGAGTTTGGCTTTTAAATTAATATCCAACTGTGGAACAAAATGGAATATAAAACGTTTAGTAGGTAACCGCTTTTCAAATTATCTAGTTATGGACTAAAAGTAAAATAGGTAAAACGTTTGACGACTTTTACAATAATGGAGTACCAACTGTTAAACTGAAAGTGAGTTTAAGAGTACACCAAAATTGAATAAAAAACTACAGGTGTTGTTAGGGTAAATTTAAATGAACACGAAAAAACAATTTTGTACTCCCAAAATTAATTTTCTCCTGTAAAATCAAATACTTGTTTACATTAATGTCTATAAAATAAAATGGGTGGTCAACCTGGACCCATCCATGTAGCTTCATGTATTTTGTGAAATGAAAACGGAGTAATCGAAAGAAATCAAATTGTAAACTTCATTTCAAATTAAGTCCCATTTCAGTAATTATAATTTTAAAAAAGCTGGAAGTAGTATCGGTATTACGATGCAAGGTTGGGAAGCGGTTTTTACAGAATCGAGGAAAATGTTTAGAAACTGAGCTATCGCTCGGTTTTTAAACATTTTCCTCGATTCTGTTAAAACACTTCACAAACGTACGCCGTACATTATTTTTTTGCGCGATGGTATCTTCAAAATAATAAATAATAGTAAAATAATAACATCTTTGAACTTTTATAGGAATAAATCACTATGAGGCTTAATTTAAGACAAATTAAAATGTTTCACGCCTCTCCTCATAATTAATATTCTAAGTCGTTCTCGATTTCGGGTTCATGCGAACCCATCCTCAATACTATTTTGCCGATCGACATAACAACTGTCGGCAAAATGTTACTGAGGTTGGTTCGCCTGAACCCGAAATCGAGAAATACTTAGAACATTAATTATAAGGACAGGCGCGAAACATTCGATTTTATCTTAACAACATCTTTGTTGGAAAATTTGCGTTCATTATAAACAACTGACTAACGTTAACAGTGTGGGCAATGTTTATTAGTTGAAAGTACAGGAGGCCGAGAGTCATAATATGGCGGCAAGTGCGTATTTATTGTATTTTAATGTTTTAAATAAAATTCAGTTCATTTATGATGCAGTGATTTGTTTCGTATGGGGTATTAACACAACCATTTGGATATATTTATGTATATACATCGTACGTGGTATATATAGAGGACAGTGATTTTATTTTCCACACGTGGTTTGTAATATATAATATTATAGTATAGTCATTTAGGTTGGCAACCCCGAAATGTAGGAAACTGAACTTTTTATCAAGGTCACCATTCCTGTAAGTACGAAAAACCTCACTATCGCGCAAAAATTGAATAATTACAATATATTGAAATGTAATATTCACAAAAGCGGAAGCAATGTTTGCCAATAACTGAATACACCATATATTTACAATGGAATAACAGCCCAATGTAGGGCTTTATCCTCTGCTTTGTTAAGAGTTACTATTCAATAGTGTTCTGCAATATGGCATTTCCTTCACGGCAATCATAGAATTTTCATGCTGGCAGCTTCATGTATGGAATTTCCCGTTGCTTTCCACACCGGAGATGGTAAGAATGATAATGATGGCCAGATGATGTCCGGGGACCTTCTTTTGGCCTTATTGCTACCTGACATATATCTTACAGATGAGAAAAAACCCTGAAAAAACCTCACCCAGGAAGCCCGTCCCGACTGGAAATAGAACCCGTGCCCGCTTCATGACAACGCAGCACGCTACCTCAAGATCGCAGCGATAGCCTTACAGAGTTACTATACCAAGTTCATTTAATTACGCTTACTTCCCTAGATGTCATAAATGATATGTGCGGTCAACATACCGACCCAATGAGACACCTAGTAAGCAACTAAGGTATTTCTAGGATGGAATAGGTCGATGAATTTTGCTTAGAGGCCTCTCTATTGAGACTTGGGGATCTTTTGTATGTCGGAACCCACGGCTTTAATTCCATTTCCGGAGGACTTGCTCCTTGGATTTCTTCATCCTAAAGAATTACATCGATCCTAGCTGGGTTTGAACCCGCGACCCTCGGGACTAGAGGGAAGGAACAAAACCACTACTCAATCGCGGCGGAGAATTATAACTTAATATGCCAATCATTTACTCAGATTCTATCTTAAAATTCCAGTGAAGATGGCGTAAATGACCATTTAATATTTTTTCCCTTTACCCAAAGAAAACTTAAAGAAATATGTCGTAATGTCATACATAGGCCCACTTTCAAATAAAATATCTAAACACTTTAAAAAGTTGAACATTAATGTGGCATTTAAAACTAATAAAACTCTACAAAATATAATAAAAAAACAATAAAACCAAAACAAAAAAGAAAAAATTATCAGGTGTATATAAATTGAAGTGTGGCACATGTGACAATGTCTATATAGGACAAACTGGTAGACCTTTTATCTGTCGGATGAAAGAATACATGAGAGCATATAACAGAAATTTAGAAAATTCAAAATATGCTAACCACCTATTCCAATTTAATCATTGTTTCGATCCAAATTTTGAAATTTTACATATTTGTGGTAAGGGTAAGAAGTTAGATCTTTTGGAGGCTGTAGAAATTAATAAATTTAAAAGCAGTAAAAAACTGTTAAATTTTCAATTTGATTTGAATGAATCCCCTTTGTTAAATTTAAAAATTTAAATAAATATTGTTGTATTGTTGCTTAGATCAGTTGGAACACAATTCATAATTGTTAACATGTCTGAAGAAGGTACAGTGTACCGAAACAGCTGTCACTGAATTATATAATAAATATGAAAATCAAATAAACTACGTTTTATTTTTATTTAATTAACATTTAATATTTGTTTCGCTCTATAGGCGATCTGGGGCACGCCGAAAATATAGTTGATTAAAGCAATACACTTGCAAGCCGGAGGATCGAAGGTTCGATTCCCTGAGAGCGTTAAGATTTTTAAATTGGTCCAAACCTTCTGACGGCTCCATGGCCCTCGAATCGATCATCCTCTAACCAGAGTCTTATTCAATATGACAGTCGCCACTCTATATAGGTTAGGCCTACATGAATAACTTTTTATTGCACTCTTTTGCGCCCCGGGACTTGAACCCTGAACCAAAACCACGCTGTCTGCTACTATTTTGCGCCGCGTTGCTACCAAAAATTATGCGAACTGCAACCAACTTGCGCTGCCGTGTTTCAATCTACTACCTTGTCCAAATCGCTGGTCGATAGTTTCTCCCATATCAGTTCAATCCCGTAGGTGACGATCGGGGTGATCACTGATGCGAATAATTTCATGGCTGTGACTAATTTTAACGATGTGATGTCTTTGATACTGCACATAGCTCTTATAGCTGCTGCTGCTCTTTCCTGCACGAAGATTTCTACGCCTCAGACGCCATGGTAAACAGAGATTGGACGGGAAGTAACCAACCACAAAGGCACAGAATCATAGGTTTAGCAACACACGGATATCATCACAAAATGTGCAAAAATACAAAATTCCACCAACCGAGTGATTCGTGTGAATGAAGATATGCGACCAAAAGTGTGAGCGATACCATTACAACAATGCAGAATATGGACAGGATCACTGAACGAACTCATAAAAGACAAATCATAAACTTATAACTTAATGCTCTTTCGAGTGCCTCTTACCAACTTATATTAATCTACTACCTTGTGTATATATATTAGCATAGAGTTCATAACTATCAGTACTATTCATGATCCTTTGCCCGGGCCTATGAGAGGCAAAGATTGATTCATCCTTCCTATCTAAATTCATAAACATTAATCAATAATAATTCTTAAAACACACTGTAGCAATTTATGATGTTTAATTAACCTGAATGTACTATATAAACCATGAAAACTAGACGGTAACAAGGAGCTCATATAACTTTTGAGCAAGCTTATGTACAGGAATTATGCAAGACAGCTGTAGCATAGCTAACATATAATAATCAAAATATATAAAACTATTATTCTACCAGTTATATTATATGGGTGCGAAACATGGACTCTTACTTTAAGGGAGGAAAGGAGATTACGAGTATTTGAGAATAAAGTTCTTAGGAAAATTTTTGGACCAAAGAGAGATGAACAGACAGGTGAATGGAGAAGACTGCATAACAATGAACTACGTGGTCTGTATTAGGAAGCCAGATATAATAAGAACAGTTAAGTCTCGTAGACTGCAATGGGCAGGACATGTTGCACGTATGGGGAATGAAAGATGTGCATGGAAGCTTCTTGTAGGAAAGCCAGAGGGAAAACGCCCAGTTGGTAGACCAAGAATGAGGTGGGAGAACAACATTAACTATGATTTGAGGGAAGTAGATTATACAGGGAATGATTGGAAAGCATTAGCTCAGGATAGGGACATATGGAGAGCTTATGTCCGCGCGGCCATGAACCTACGGGTTCGATAGTGCCAGTGAGTAAGTAAGTAAGTGATATTTACTTAAAATGATATTTAATGTTAATTTGCACGTCTGAAGTTTGAAAAGTGAAATTAAAGAAATATATGACTTGATCATTCACGAATTAAAGGACAAACTATAAATAATACCAAAAATAACATAATTTACACAATCAATCTCTCATACATACTTTTAGTCCTGCCGAGGGTGCTTTTACCCTGGCTTGCCGGACCAACCAAACCAAAATACGCAGCTCCCGTCCTCCAGACGACAAACCAATGTTCCAACGAAAATCTGCGATAAAATGATAGTGTTCACTATGTGTGTAGCCTATTTGAGCGTTCCGAGGTAGAAGGGGAAGTTGCGCACTACAAACAGAGCAAAGGGAGGGGTAGAAATGAGAGTGGGAGTAGATAGAAAGAGAAAGGAAATTGGCATAGTTCACGAATCTCACTGTTGAAGGAGGATAAACAGCACTGATGCACCGAACCGAAATAGCACTTTCGGTTCACTTTGATTGATCCCTGGTGACTAAGACAGCAGCTAGCAGTTCGTATCGGTGTCAACTGGTGTTTCATACAACGACGACGTGATATGTAGAAATAGTTTTTCACCAACAGCAGACAGTTTTTTTATTACTAAGAAAACAAAAAGAGTTTACGGAAACGTTCTTCACCCAAAATCTCGTGGAGCCTGATATATGCATTTCCAATCATCCCTAAATCAAAACACGCAGTTTCATGCATCCTACCATCGCTATAATTTTCACCCTAAAAGTTTGAGACAACCTGTGTATATTAATTAATTACAAATATAAGATTCACAACACAGTTTCACAATAATAATTGCTTAATGGAGTATCAGATGCAAAACTAACTAACTAATTGCACTATCGAACCGGTAGGTTCTTGACCGCGCGGACATAAGCTCTCTATACATCCCTATCCTGAGGTACTCTTTTCCAATCATCCCCTGTATAATCCACTTCCCTCAAATCATGGTCAATATTATTATCCCACCTCGTTATTGGTATATCAACTGAGATCTGTGTTTGAGCATTTGGAATCGATTCCCTGAAATAATCTTCGCCCGGAGAACCGAATGGGGGACTATTTTACCTCATCAAAATTTTATCACAGTGGAACCCATGTCTGCGTTTCTTTATAGTGAAAGGTCGTCACGCTTTCGACCAGATTGTCATCTGCCTTATCGCCTTCGACCTGCCGATGCAAAACTAGTTGACCAAGTCCCAGAGTTATTAGTTTGGAAAGAAAAAAAAAAGAGGTTTGATTTTCTAAAATAATATTCTTTTATATATGCAGTAAAAGTCCCACGACGTTCATAACCAAAATCAAATAAATAAATCTTAATAACTTCGGCTAATAAAACTGTTGGAGGATTGTACTTTTGAACACATCAAATAAAAGTTCACAAAAGGAACAAAATAAAATGAATACAACTATATTTTAATTTTTACATCACGCTGTGATAGTGTTTTTTTAGAATATAATAAAACGGCACAGTAGAGATTCAAATCCCTGTAACTTTACGGCACCAGACTGGTGAAGCACCAAGTTGTACCTATAAATGGAAATGTTAAACAAAGTCAAACGGAGAGATTGTTTTAAATAACATATTGCATTTATTTTAAATGCTTTTTATTAATATTTAATTATATTCATATGTTTTCATTTCCAATATCAGAGCATTTTTAAAACGTGAAATTAATCCATGGTAAATACGATACCGTTAAAAACACGCTATATTGCAACGCATTTGTGTTCATTTTTGTTCCTTTTACGAACTTTTATTTGATGTTTCCAAAGTACAATCTCCAACATTCATGAATATATAAAAAAAGATTATTTTGAAATGTTAATCCTGGTATTTTCCTCTTTCCTATCACTGAGGCTTGAATGTAAAAAAGAAAAAAGTCAACTGGCATTGTTAGAAATTCTTTTATTTTTTTATTTTTATTTCTGACGTTTTCCCACTAGTTGTCGCCACTATGATTGTAGTAGCCCTCCTATGTAATTCTGTGAACAGCCAATTCTGAGCGTCCAAACTCGTTCGTATCCTATGAATTTATAGCTTAAAGAGCAGTTCATAATTTCTGGCGATGACAGCATGGATGGGACAAGTTGGAAAACTAACTTAGGGGGAGGCCTATGTATGGCCGACAGAGCAGCGTGTCTGCAAGCGTTTCAAGGTTTGTCCGCTACTTCGTCCAGGGCGCTGCAAGCACAACCACTGCTGGAACTGCTGTTGGAAATTGAATTAATGCCCAATTTTGCGAGACTCTGCAATCCAATTCTACCCTCCCCTCTCTTCTCTCTCTCTCTCTCTCTCTTACTCTTTCTCTTGTAATAATTCTCTCTTTCTCAATATCAATGGATACTTTTCTAAGCTAAATTTT
Source organism: Diploptera punctata (assembly GCA_030220185.1). NCBI lineage: Eukaryota > Metazoa > Arthropoda > Insecta > Blattodea > Blaberidae > Diploptera > Diploptera punctata. The sequence goes on along the minus strand of JASPKZ010000882.1, from coordinate 135,717 downwards.
TGTTTTAAGTGTTCTTCCAATTTGTGTTATTTTCGTTATAATATCTGAAGAGCGCTAAAAAATATTCATAATTGGAATGTAAACCGGTATATCATAAAATGAATATATGACGAATATCAATTAATATTCTTCTTATTATTTTTCATAATTTGTAGGATTTTCATTCTGTTTATTTCCAAAATAACTCCTTGGAGGAAGACGTATTGGATATGCATTCACTGTCTATCCATCTCTTGGCTGGTCTTCCTCTGGTTCTTCTCCCGTCCGTTGGTCTATCTTGATTAGTTATTTTTTGCAAGTCAGTTGTCTTCCATTCCTTCTATATGACCTTTCCAACATTTTCGTCTATCTATAATAAATTTGGTTATGCTCTTGAATATCCTTCTATATGACCTTTCCAACATTTTCGTCTATCTATAATAAATTTGGTTATGTCTTGAATATCCTTCTATATGACCTTTCCAACATTTTCGTCTATCTATAATAAATTTGGTTATGTCTTGAATATCCTTCTATATGACCTTTCCAACATTTTCGTCTATCTATAATAAATTTGGTTATGTCTTGAATATCCTTCTATATGACCTTTCCAACATTTTCGTCTATCTATAATAAATTTGGTTATGTCTTGAATATCCTTCTATATGACCTTTCCAACATTTTTCGTCTATCTATAATAAATTTGGTTATGTCTTGAATATCCTTCTATATGACCTTTCCAACATTTTCGTCTATCTATAATAAATTTGGTTATGTCTTGAATATCCTTCTATATGACCTTTCCAACATTTTCGTCTATCTATAATAAATTTGGTTATGTCTTGAATATCCTTCTATATGACCTTTCCAACATTTTCGTCTATCTATAATAAATTTGGTTATGTCTTGAATATCCTTCTATATGACCTTTCCAACATTTTCGTCTATCTATAATAAATTTGGTTATGTCTTGAATATCCTTCTATATGACCTTTCCAACATTTTCGTCTATCTTTAATAAATTTGGTTATGTCTTGAATATGACTATGAAATTAATATTAATTATGAACATTTTTCGGGAGTGCCCTGCCGTGGTATTTAGTCGCTGTTACTACCAGAAATTTCTAGAGACGTCTTCAGTGGCAAAGTAAGTTGTTAAGTGGAGGCTCGTCAGCGGATGCATGCTAGGAACCTCCTTGGTCACTGAATATGTCTTCCGCAACCGGAGACGAAAGTTTAATGGTAACAGTGACTATCATCAGTACCTTGCTGTTAAAAACGGTAGGTTTTTTTTGGACATGTTCTTGGTACTTCACAAAGTTTCTTCTTCTTCTTCCTTTCCAGGATTAGGTCAATGTGACCTGTTCTGGTCTCAAAGCAATCGTTTTCTTGGCCGTCCCCAAAGATCGTTTTCCGTGTGGTATGTAGATGTTGATCGTTTTGGGTAATCTTGTATTGTCCATTCTGTCTAAATGTTCTTTCCATTGGTATTTGTGCTCTTCTAGTTTATCGACTATTGAAAATATCTCCAGTTCATTTCTTATTGATTCACTGTGTATCTATCCATGCGTGTACATCCTTTTACGGATCTTAAATATCTCATTTCAGTGGCTTGAATGGGTGAGATATTTTTTTTTGTATGTACCCCAAGATTCAGATCCATATAAAAGAACAGGAACAGCCATGATTTTATATAAACTAAGCTGAGTTCCTCTTCGAGTCTTTCGGAGGGTTCTTCTTTTGGTGCCACACATCATTTGATATCGGTTTAATTTATTATGTATATCCTAATCGTAGCTATATGTTTATATCTGAACCAAGATAGTTAAAGTGTGCTATCTGTTCTATTATTTCACTATTGATTACTATTTTTGCTCTGACTGGCACTTTGCCCTCAAAAGCCATAATTTTAGTTTTTGAAGTTAAGACTTTAAGATTATAATAGAGTCCTAATTGTTTCAACATGTAAATGGCTACTTGTAAATCATCCTCTGAATTCTCTGGGAGAAATTTCAAGGTAGGTTTGGGCATTCAATGGCTGATAGTTCCCTTATATGTCGTATATTAAAGTTGGTTGACACATTTTTGCAGACATGCTCTTGATTCTGATTTGAAAAGGTAGTATACTAATTAATCAATTGAGTTGATGTTTACTTGATGAAAATCCACATCTATTAATTAAATAAAAATAAAACGTAGTTTCATTTGATTTTCATATTAATAACAAATTTATATTAATATAAATATGAAAATCAAATAAAACTACGTTTTATTTTTATTTCATTAATTAGTATAATAATTGTTCAGGATAAATTGGACGATGTTATGTATCAATCGGCTAAGCGCTATTAAATAGAATTTGATGTCATCTGTTGCACTGGCTCATAAAGTAAGTTTTACGCACTTTTTAGTGCCAATTATTTAAATATAGCCTTATTTTTAAAGAAAAATGTAATAGAGATTCTATGTTTTGCACAAAACGGCCATGAAATCAGATCTTCATAAATGCTAATCTAAATTTTGCATCATGCAGCTAAGCGCCAAATGTTCTCGCTCTTAGATTGTTGATGCATAACTGTCAAACATGAAAATAACTTGCAATGTGGAATGAAGGCTTTCACGGCCGGTAATCATAATATTAAAAGATTCCGGGCTATGTAGCTGTGGTCTATAACTGGTGCTTCTTCCAGACGTATCTCCTTCAACTGCGGTGGGCATCTTCAGTGGCGAGTGCTTCTAGGCGGTGTTCCATTGTTGTAGACTCGATATTCGCAGTCGAGTCTACGACAAGGGAACCCCATCTAGAAGCACTCGTCCATGAAGATGCCTTCCGCAGTTGAGGGAGAAACGTCTGGAAGAAACAGCACTTATACACGACGGCCACATAGCCCCGAGTCTTTTAACATTATAATAACTTGCAATGTCCAGTATTGTTAGTTTGGCGCTACAATAAATAGTGAAAATTTACTTAAATTTTAAATGTATTTTTCTCGAAACTTACATAATGGCTCATGGTCGGTTGATGCATAACGCTGTCTAATTAAAAGCAAACCTATATTTTTAAAGATTACACAAATTGGTTTTTACACACTTTATATTAGCTTGACCTGTATCTGTCTAGCTATGTAACGGATTCTTTCAACACGATTTTCACCCACTTAAAAACATTGGATCGACTTGAAACTTTGTATACTTGTAAAGAACCAATGACAATACAATAATTTCATAATTTTTTTCTAGAGAGCTTGGCAAGGATCGTCAGGACACTCAAAAAAATAAAGACCGGTATAATAGGTTGCGGACTTTCGACTTTTAGTCCAGCGTTGTAAAAAAATAATATTATATCCTCTGGTAGCTCAGATGGTAGAGCGGTGGACTGTAGTGGTATATAATTTCAGTAATCCATAGGTCGCTGGTTAAAATCCGGCCCGGCGAATTTTTTAGAAGTGTTACTTTTAGCTCATACGACAACAATATCGAATTTAAAGACATTTAAATTTTTATCTGATTCTGTAAAATATTAATGACAATTTTGTAAACTTACCACATTGTAATTTATCCAATAAATATGAGAAGGATGCGATTAACTGTAACTATTTATCTATAATAAAATATTCAAAAATATTATATTAATGTTAGATCATAATTTAAAGAAATATATTCATATTCGTACTAGACACTAAAAATATCTTATGCAATTAAATTTTCATGGGATTCCGGTTTATGAAAATCAATTAAACTATAAATTAAAAAAAATAATTGTTTAAAAAACTAAAACAGCACGCTTTATTAGAAAACCAAACTAAGAAATAAAAAATAAATAATGGTTTAAAATACTAAAACAACACGCTTTATTAGAAAACCGAACTAAAAATGAAAAATAATTTTAATTTCCAACACGCTTGGGATAAAATTAAAGTGGTCAACAAAAAAAAATCATCTCCAAAACATCTAGAATAAAACTACGTAGAGTTATCTAAAAAAATATTTTTACCATCAAATGCGTGAGGTGCTTTTATGGTTTTTACGTTTTCTTCTTAGAGACTTTACTTTTACCAATATCTGTTTATTATAAAATATATTAATTCATAAAGAGCACCACACGCTTTTGATGGTAAAATTATTTTTTTGTAGATAACTCTAGTTTTATTCTGGATGTGTTGGAGATGATTTTTTTGTTGTTGACCACTTTAATTTTATCACAAGCGTGTTGTAAATTAAAATTATTTTAAATTTTTTAGTTCGGTTATGTAATAAATCGTGTGGTTTTAGTTTTTTTCACTATTATTTATTTTTATGTTTTATTCACTTTGAAAATAATTTATATGTCGCCTGATACTATTACTTTTAATCACTCCATATTTAATTAATTCACTGACACTACGGAATCCGAGGATTCATGAATACGCGGTTATAAATTCTCCACTAATCCCCATCCAGAACTAATATTTTCCATTGATTCCCTGCAATAGTTCATCTCTCTCTCAAATCATGATTAATACAATTCACTCAATTTTTATCCTTCCTACTAGGAGCTAATCCTCGTGTTTTCCTACAAGAAATGTCCACGCTCCCACTATTTATTTAATTTTATACTATGTCTTTAATCTTTTCCTCGTTTTTTATATAGGCCTATCTTGTACATATTATATATTTAATTGGTTAAATTTAGAGTAAATCAAATTACATTATAAATATTAATTGTATTGTATTCATAACTTGTAATCGTTTATATATATTTATTGTAATTTAGATTTAAGACTATTTTTTGTTTGTTTGTATTTTTTTTAAACCTGGTTGAGTGGTAGACAAGGCCTTAAGGCCTTAACTCTGTCAGGTAAAATAAAGCTATTATTATTATTATTATTTCATATCCCATTTATGTCACATTCCCTGACCAACATAGTCTAAGTTACATCCGGTTCCCAATGAATTAAATAATAAGTAACTCATATTTATATAAAAAAAATCCTGACGCGACAGGCCTAGAAGGCCCTTAGCCTACCAGCCGGTTGCTGGCCTAACATCAACATGTGACAATCACATTACATTAGGAAGTAGGAAGTAATAGGACATCTTCTTCTTCTTCCGAATGCAGTATTGGGTGATGATGCCCGTTCTGCGACTACAAAAACTGATCTTTCCATCGGTTGAAGGGTCTTCCGAGGTCTCTTTTGCCTTTAGGGTTGAGGTGGTGTAAATCATCTTTGGTAAACGGGAATTTGACATTCTCTGGACGTGTTGGAACCATTTAATCTGATAATTTTGTATATGTTCAACCATTTCTCTACTATTCCCACTGAATCCTTATCTCATCACTTTTCATTCTATCCCTTAATGTTACTCCAGTTAGTGATCGGAGGAATCTCATTTGTGAACTATTAATGCGGGATTTATCTTTTGCTCGAAGTGTCCAGCATTCACGTCCGTATAGTAGAGCAGGTTTGGCTATGGCATTATGAAATCTCAATTGGATTTCTTTCCTCATTTGTTTTCCAAAATTTCTCCTAATTATACCATTTAATCTGTTATATTTTTCTAAATTTGTTTCCACATCTTTTTGATTATGAAACTGGATATATTATTACCTAAATAATTAAAGTGTGTTACTTGTTCTATTGGTTTATTATTTATTATTATTACTTTTACTCTCGAAAGTCCCTTTCCAGTGATTGCCATGGAGTTGATTTTATTTTCAGATATTTCCATGTTGTATTTTTCCAGGGTATTCTGCAATTTAAACACTGATCTCTGCAAATCATCTTCATCTCCGCTTATTCTCCGCTAGAAGTACTTGATCATCTGCGAAGATTATTGTTTGTATTTGATTTCCTCTACATATTTTTACTCCTGGGGGGTTTAGTTTTTTCCACTCCTGCACAATTTTATTTAGATATAGAATAAACAGTAATGGAGATAGTCCACATCCCTGTCTTAAACCTTGATTAATTTCAAAATTTATCTGTTATTTTCCCATGATCTAACTTTACTTTTATAAATGTGGTTTCATATAAACTTTTTATAGCATTTATTAGATTATTGGGGACTTGGTAGCTTTCCAATATTTCCAAATTATGTCCCGTTTGACTCTATCGTAGGCCTTTTCAAAATCTAAAAATAATATATATATATATAGGGGGATATTAAATTCTTTATCTTTCAACTTCTCAATTAGTTGTTTTATAACAAATGAACGTAATAGGACATTATTAGATTAAAAGTAAGATACATACAATGTTATTTACAAATATGGGTCGCATGGGCAGTAAGCCGTACGTGCTGTTGACAGTCCGTTACAATAAGTAACATTTGGTAATAGTATAAAGGGGAAAAAAAAAAAACACAAAAATAAAATAATATTACAATTACATAAAGAAAACACAATCATCATCATCTGCATTCATGGATTAGGTCTGTTAACCCGTTCCGACTTCAGCCCATCTCTTTCTAGGTCTGCCCACATCTCGGATGCCTTTAGGTTTGTATTTTCTTATTTGTTTTGGATATCTATCTTCATTCATTCTGTCTATGTGTTGCTTCCATTTTTGTCTATATGTATCTATTTTATCAGTTATTGCAAATATTTCAAGTTCCTGTCTTATTTCTGTCTTCCTTAGTGCACCCTTTAAGAGATCTCAAAAATTTTATTTCTGCCGCCGTTATCCTACTTAGATCTTGTTTTTTATGTATCCAGGCTTCTGATCCATAGAGCAGTACCGGTACTGCCAACGTTTTATAAAATTTCAATTGGGTCTCTCTTGTTGTTTTATTATTTAGTGATCGTTTTATCGTACCACATATTCCCTGGAATTTTGCTATTTTATTAGTTATATCATTATCATAATTAAATGAAATGTCAGAAAATGTCAGCAGAAGAAAACACAATAATATTACAATTGCATAATAATACAATAACATTATACATTAATTATGTAGAATTATTAAGAATTAATGGTATTGCATTTTGATAATATGTATTTATTCATGAATGAGTGTTGTTCTTATTTTCCGCGTTTTGTCCAGAAATGTACGCAAGTTTATCCAATTTTCTGGATTTATGATCATCTACCTCTATGTCAATCACAGAGGTAGATGATCATCCAGCCAGTGTAGGGGTGACATGTGGTCATCATGTCGAGTCCTCCAGCCGTTATAATTGGTTTTCTCAACCTGGAGTCGCTACTTATTTTAGCTACCCAAGTGCCTCGCGATGCTGGATGGGCACCGGTACCGTACTGGCCCAAATACCTTGAGAAAATTTCATCCCCCATGGAGACTCGAACCAGCACAAGTCCCGTACCTCTGCGCCAAGGCTTCCTGACTTAACCACTCGACTACAGCGCGGAACTCATCTTTATATATAAACATTGAAGGTATAGGCAAAGAGAATATAAAACATAGAATTCAATTGAGTAGTAAATAATATCATCGTTAAATTCCATATGGTGGGATAAGCACATTTGAAAAACACAAAAAAAATATTGGTGAAACATTGGTGGAATTTGTTGCAATGTATGGACAATTAATAAGTACTACAAGAATAGACTAATAGCTCTAGAAATTGATTATTTGCGCAGAAGTGCCAGAAAGTCAAAATTAGAACACGTCACAAATAAGGAAATTAGAAACATAATGGAACCAGAAGAAAGCATAATTGAAAGAATTGAGGAGAAGGAATTAAAGTGGTTAGGACATGTTTTAAGAATGGAAGATGAGTGATGGCCAAAACTACTATATCAATGGCATGCGACCAGAAGGAAGAAAAGAGGGAGACCATAGTTATCATGGAAGGAAAACATGAAGACATTAATGCAAGCAAAAGAACTAAGCATTGAAGATGCCCCAAATCATAATGTTTTGGAGGTTTGGCACGGGAAGATGGCAGCAGCTGTATAAACTCGAAGATATATATATATATATAGTAGTAGTAGTAGTAGGACTTTATTAGACAAAAAAGTAAGATATTTACAATATTATTTACAAATATGGGTCGCACGGGCAGTAAGCCGTACGTGCTGTTGACAGTCCGTTACAATAAAGTAATAATTGGTACTAGTGTAAAGAAAAATAAACAAAAACAGCAATAACATTACAATTACATAAAGAAAACACAATAAAAATATTACAATTAAATAATAACACAATAGCATTATACACTAAAAACATTAACATTACAATTACATAGAGAAAACACAATAATATTACAATTAAGTAATAACACAATAGCAATAACATTACAGTTACATAAAGAAAACACAATAATAATATTACAATTAAATAATAACACAATAGCATTATACACTAAAAACATTAACATTACAATTACATAAAGAAAACACAATAATATTACAATTAGGTAATAACACAATAGCATTATACACTAAAAAAAACATTAACATTACAATTACATAAAGAAAACACATTAATATTACAATTAAATAATAACACAACAGCATTATACACTAATTAATTTATATATAATTGTTAATAATTAATGGTATTGCATTTTGATAACATATATTTATTCATGAATGAGTGTTGTCCTTATTTTTCGCGTTTTGTCCAGAAATTTACCGAGGTTTATCCAATTTTTCTGGATTTACCAATAACTCGTAGCATGCCAATCTTTCCCGATTTGAATTTAGAAATCTTTCCGATATACATATATATACAGGGCAAGTCAAAATGTTGTGCAGGTTTTCAGAAATTTATTATGTGAAATGTAATGAACATATAATATTGTGAGACATATTGTATGAAAGGTAAACTCTCAAAGTTTTTTTTTAAATATTCACAGATGTTCTATGTGAGCGCCTTTTGTTACACGACAGATGTCAAGCCGATATTCAATCTCCTGCCAAACTTTCTGTAGCAGTCCGCGGTCGATATCAGCAATGGCTGCTGTGATGCGGGCACGCAGTTCATGCAGTGTTTGTTGGAAGTGGTGGTACGTAAACATGATCCTTTACAAGACCCCACATGAAGAAATCACACGGGGTTAGATCTGGTGAACGAGGTGGCCAATGAATGAGTTGTTGATCACCCTGAGATGCACGGCCTATCCAGCGTTGTGGTAAAGCCGTATTCAAATGGTCTCGAACACTGCCATGGTAATGTGGAGGGGCACCATCCAACTGCAGAATGAAATCTGGACTATCCGCTTCAAGCTGCGGAAGGAGCCATTGTTGTAGCATATCAAGGAAAACATGTCCGTTCACAGTACGTTCATGAAAGAAAAAGGGCCCATAAACCTTTGCATGGGAAAATGGCACAAAAGACATTCACTTTCGGAGAATCGCGTTGATGTTCCAGAGTTGCATGGGGGTTACCAGTTCCCCAAATCCTTACATTGTGTCTATTCACTTTTCCTGAAAGGTGGAAAGTCGCTTCATCACTGTAAACTACCCTCTCATGGAACTCATTCTCTTCCATTAATGCGAGAAAATCAACACAGAAGGACGCTCGCAAAGCATAATCGGCGGGTTTTAAGGCTTGAACCAGTTGCAAGTGGTAGGGTTTCATCTGTAAACGTTTCCGGAGAATCCGCCATACAGTTTTTTGTGGTAGTTGAAGTTCTGTCGCTCCCCGGTAGGTGGATTTCTGTGGACTCCGCACGAAGCATGTGCGAACGCGTTCGACTGTCTCTTCACTCGTCGACGGACGGCCAGTCGATTTTCGTTTACAGATACAGCCTGAATCCCTAAATTGTGTGTACCACTTACGAATGGATCTCCCATCCGGCGGGTCTTTATCGTATCTGGTACGGAAATGTCGTTGAACACTAGTCACAGAGTTGTTTACATGGTAATCAAGCACACAGAAAGACTTCTGATCCCCAGTCAACGCCATTTTCCTTTACTGCTCTGCTGTTGACATCTTGCGGGTGAACGCGGAACTTTAGAAGTGGACAACTAAACTTTGAGAGTTTACCTTTCATACAATATGTCTCACGATATTATATGTTCATTACATTTCACATAATAAATTTCTGAAAACCTGCACAACATTTTGACTTGCCCTGTATATATATATATATATATATATACACTGTGTCCACAAATTCCTGCTAACAAACCAAAGTAACTTAGGTCATAAACTATTTGAGATAGAAGCATGCGGTATTTTGCAACGTATTCTACATCTCTCGAAGTTTTGTTTACATTTGTTGCAGATTGTGATATAAACAACAATGACGACACCACAGGAAAATACCCAATGTGTATGGTGGTATGCTGAGTCTGGTAAATCACCAGTACCCCCACATCTGAATGTTACAGCGGTTAACATGTCTAGACAGAAAGAAATTCGCTTAATCAGAGAACATCACCCTCTGCAGGTACTCATTGTATTCGTTAATTGCGTTCAGCATAAAATCAGCAAATTCAGTACGCCGAGGGAAGTCAGTTGGCAGCCACGGTTGCGTAATTTGCAGTCGCTTATGGAGGACTTTATGAATGGTTGATATTGGTAAATGCAGTTCCCGTGAAGCATGACAAACCGATTTTTGAGGTCTGAGTTGAAATGCAAGTTACCTATTGTCGATAGTTTATTGGCTCACACCTGATCGTCCACTCCGTGGCAAGTCCATTACACTGCCAGTCGCTAGAAATTTCTCGGCTCATCTATTTATGGATGATTTGGATGGAGGATCTCTTCCATATTGCCGGCGGAAATTTCGCTGAACAGTTACTGGTGATATACCAGACTCAGCATACCACCATACACATTGCGCCTTTTGCTGTGATGTCGTCATTGTCGCTTAAATCACAATCTGCAACAAATGTAAACAAAACTTTGAGAGATGTAGAATACGTTGCAAAAAACCGCATGTCTCTATCTCACATAGTTTACGAGCTAAGTTACATTGTTTTGGTATTAGGACTTTGTGGACATCCTGTATATATAAATTAAACCTGCATAAGTTCCCATTTTATAGGCTTCTAAACCACTCAACTAATCTACATGAACATTTGTACTTTCAGTTTTCAGGTATGGCGAGTGTTTAACCCCATTATGTTCTAAAACCATTAAATGTAAGGTTCACTTGAAATGAAAACTAAAAATCGTTTTATCGGTTGCAGTTTTCACTGTTTCACAACAAAACTCATTATAACCTATTAAAATAAACCAAAGTAGGTATTATCCAAAAAACAGTGAAATCGGACCATTAGAAGTGGGTGTTAACCTGAAACTCGAAATTAGAAATTGAATACAATAATCACCATGGTTGGTTCGCCGCAGAATATACCATATTAATCAATTAACTCTTAATACTTAATTTATTTAGGCGTTGCAGAGCATGCCGAGTATTAGCTAATTGACAGTGGTTATGTTCTTTGCCTCTAGTCCCGAGGCTTGCGGGTTCAAACCCGGACGGTATCCGTAGATGTTTTACGATGGAAATATCTAAGGAACATGTCCTCCGGGAAGACTTTAAGCCTTGAGCCCCGAGTCTGAAGATTTACAAGCTCGTAAAAGAACCGCAAGCCTGAATAAAAAGGCCTCTTTCAAAAATTTAACCGACCTTCATCCATCCTAGTAATACCTAAGTTAGCTAATAGATGTCTCATTGAGGCTATGTGCTAACCACATTTCACTAGTTGGCTTCTGTAGGTAAATAACCGTAACTAAATTATCTCGGTTAGTAAACTCTCACTAGGGAGCACCCATGTCCTCACATGACACATGTTGTTAAATTAAAATGCCCACATGCTGCATAATAAAATAAAAGATGTGAATAACATACAGTTAACCTCGTAGAAAAAAAAATAAAAAAAAAAACAAAAACTTTGAAGTTACGGATGACTTCTACGCACCTTTCATGCAAATGGGGCCTCTATATTCTTTGTATGTATCTACTTACATATTGGGTGGGGAATATATTATGGGTCATTTAAATTCCTACATACATGAACATATGGGATACATACACGAACGCACACACACACACACACACACACACACACACACACACACACACATTATATTATATTATTTCTGGAATAAATAAATTATAAACATTAGAAACGTATATATATACCTTGCTGAATAACTCTATATTTAAGATAGAGTGTATTATATAAATTCACATACTACCACTCTATGATTAGTGAATATATATTTTTGTAATAATTACATATTTATCCTACTGTACATTCTTTAATTTTTGGAATAAATAAAAAATATATATGTTCTGTTCCTAATTCACTCTGTATTTAAGGTATTCATATTTCTTGAATAACAATTGTCCCGCGCCGTAGCCGAGCGGTTAAGGTAGGAAGCCTTGGCGCAGAGCTACGGGACTTGCGGCCAGTATGGGACCGGTGCCCACCCAGCATCGTGAGGCAATTGGGTAGCTACAATAAGTAGCGGCTCCAGGTTGAGGAACCAGCTATAACGGCTGGGGGACTCGACATGCTAACCACATGTCACCCTTACACTGGCTGTTGATCATCTACCTCTGTGATTGACACATGTGGATGCGAAGGGCCAGCAGCCGGCTGGTAAAAGGGCAACCGCTGAAAAGTGGAAAGACCTTCAATCGGAATCGGAATAACAATTAAATAACCCATATTTATTTCTTAGGTCGCTCTGTATTTAACTGGCAGTATATTATATTTTTATTTCTCGAGTTACGTTATAAATAACATATTCTATAACTCCCTAAATCATTCTGTACCTGGCTACAATCTAATAATTTCATAGTATTATGGTTAGGCCTCATATTCTTGACTATTAAATGCTGTGTCAAAGATTAGTAAAAGTGTCTTTATATGATTGGCTACAAGGTCAAGTATAGGTATATGGAGAGTAGGCGGAAAATAATAAATTGTTAAGTCGGCATAAAAATAATGGAAATAGGCAGTAAAATTCTTTTTCTGGTGAAGAGTTTTATGGCAATCGTTAAACTGAGTACTTTCTGTTCTTTCCTACATTTCCTGTAGTCATATATTTTTCCTGTCTTCCCACATTTTTTATTTCATCTTCATACTTTGTTAGTCTCGAATATGGGTGGTTCAACTTTTCTTCAAAATTAAATGTTATGTAACTTGGAACTTTTGTAAAAAATATGCTATGAAATTGTATTGTATTGTATTGTATTGTATTGTAAGCCTATGTTTTTCCTTTACAGAGATTTAGGCACTCTCCCCATAGAGGGAAGAATTTGAACCATATTAACTTAGTTACACTTGTTTTCGTATAGATGTCATTTTTGACTGGTCCTTGGTCAGCGTTCCGCCTCATACTGATATCTAGGAAACCAAGGTAGTACTAGGACGAGAAAATTAGATAAATTTTGCTTAGAGGCCTTTTCATTCAGGCTTAAGGATTTTTTATGAGCCTGAAAATCTTTAGACTCGGGACCCATGGCTGAAAGTCCCTCCCGGAGGAATTGCTCCTTGGATTTTCCACCCTAAAAAATCCATCGACCCCGGCCGGGTTTTGAACCCGCGACCCTCGGGACTAGAGGAAAATAATCGGCAAGAGCCAATTTAGAAGGTAAAGAATCCCAGTAGATAACAGGAAGACGATGATGACAATCTAATAATAATAATAATAATAATAATAATAATAATAATAATAATAATAATAATAATAATAATAATAATAATAATGTTTTATACCTGATGGAGACTATAATGTCTTCTCTTGCACTTCATCAGGGTTAATACCATCATGTGTAACATATGTTTGTCCTGTTTTATATGACTATTATTGTATTTTTTTTTGTATTCATATGTAACATATGCTTGCTCTGGTGAGTGGAAGAGAAGGCCACATGGCCTTAACTCCACCAGGCTAAATAAATAAATAAATAAAATAAATAAATAAATAAATAAATAAAATTTATACGCATATTAACATTTATGAATAGTCTACTGCTTTATTAATACAGTAAAACCTGTCTATGAAGGAATATGATGGTCCCTTAAATATATTGGCAGTTTTACTTCTTATAAAGTGTTCCCAAATAACAAGCTTCAATTTTCTCACGCAATGTAAGGGTTTTACATGCACATTAAAAACATAACGTATTGACTGAAATACAGACGAAATACTGTATGTAACACAGCTCATTTTGCACGGCAATACAAAACAATTTTATTACACAAAATCGAGAACTATAGGAAGACTGAAGAGTTTTCCAAGTCCCTCGCAGTAACGTAAGAAGGCAGTGGAAATGCGAGGACTCCCCACTGTTACACATAAGCAAGGGTATCCCCGCAATACAATGGAAACACAAGAAGGTAAAACGATATAATGCAGAAAGTGTCATATGCAGAATTTTCACGTGTGGTCATTAATACTGTAATTAGAACGTGCTTAAGAATAATTCTCCATCTCACTGACATAAAAATTAACTGTAGGTACTTTAAAAAGCATTCCGTTTCTGCGTTATTAAGGTTTCCAGCTTATACAGGACGATTTTACATATAAAATCGTACCGTTCTGGAGATTTTTTTCCGTCTTTACAGGTTTCCTTCTTATAAAGGTCCGGCTAACACAGGTTTTACTGTAATACATAAAGGCGTATACAATATGAAAGGTCCAGGAAAAGTAACAGGTTCAAATTAAGTTTGAGATACCATTAGATTCTCCTTTTAGAAGATTGAAACAGTAAAAGGAATAACAGGTTGGTCAAACTTTGGGATACAGGTAAAAATGTAAGTAAGTTGCATAATTAAAAGTGAATTTTCCTGCGTTTCAAGGAAAAGTAACTTAACTGGTTTACACCCAATTTTTTCATATACAGATGATAAGGAAAGAACAATATACTATATATATATATATATATATATATTACACCGTAAATAATATATAAGTTTATTAAATATCAAAAGTTTTTCTTGTTTTCAAGTAAAAATAACTTACTTGTCTCCCCTTCCCTTCCTTCATTGCAGATGACAGGAATTAACAGTAAAATAATAATATAATAATAATAATAATATATAATAATAATAATAATAATAATACCCTTTTCAACATCTACCTGGAAGACCTAATGAAGAACTGCTTCAGCAATATGGAAGGCATAAACATGGGAGGAAGAAGAATAAAGTGCTTAAGATTTGCTGATGATATGGCTTTGCTAGCAGAAGATGCAATGACACTGAGGAACATGCTGATGGAGCTAAATTATAAGTACGAGGATTGTGGGATGAAGATGAATATAAATAAGACGATGACCATGATTGTAGGAAGAAAACCAAGGAAGATAAACATGAGGATTAAAGATGAGACCATTGAGCAAGTGGAGAGCTTCAAATACTTGTGTTGTACTATCTGCAGTAACATGAACTGCGGTCAAGAAGTAAAGCAGAGGATAGCAATGGCAAAAGAAGCTCTCAACAAGAAGAGAAGCATTTTCTGCGGACCTTTGGCAAAATAATTACGGAAGAGGCAAGTGAAGGGTTTTGTGTGGAGTGTAGCATTTTAAGATGCAGAGACTTGGTCATTGCGACGGAATGAGGAAATGCGACTGGAAGCTTTTGAGATGTAGATATGGAGCTGGATGGAGCGTATAAAATGGACAGGCGAAATAAAAATAAAGATGTGCTAGACAGAGTGGGTGAAGGAAGAACAACACTGGAACACATAAAGAAGAGAAGAAGATATTGAATTGACCACTGGATAAGGAAAACTGCCTGCTGATGGATGCCCTAGAAGGAATGGCCAATGGAAAGTAGGTTAGAGGCAGAAAAATACATCAGATGATAGACAGTAACTTACTAAAATGAAGGGTTTGTTAGCGGATACAAAAAGGAAGGCTGAGTTAAGGAAAGAGTGGAGAATGCTGAGTATGCAGTGAAAAACCTGCTCTTGGACAGAACACTATATATGTATGTAATTGGCTTCATAACGAAAGTGCAAAATATAAAGAATAATAAAAATATTCATAGAACATGGTTATATACTTTAATGACAGTAATAAAAACCTATAAATTAATAAAATTTTTGAGTTGATAATGGAAGACAAAAAATATAGAACAAGAAATATATCCATACATCGGGTTATGTTCCATTTTCTAAGGAAATATACGATAACCATATTTTCCATTTTTTTTAGTCGAGTAGTCCTTGATACAAGAGGATTTCCAGTGACGGTAGCCGAAACAAAGAAGGATAAGGAATAGTGAGATATTAAGTAAAGTCTAGTCTATACCCGTATATTTCCCCCACGACTTATAAACTCCCTCCCGGAGAAAATGTCTTTTGGATTTTTTTTATTCTAAAACCCCGAGCGGGTTTGTACCTACGACTTTTGGGACTAGAAACAAAAAAGTAAACTCTATATCATTGAGGCAGATGATGTGCAGACGCGATCAAGAGTTAAGTTTATTATTTATCACTAGCGTGACACCCGGCAGAGGTTGTCCTGCCTGAACGTTCAATTCTCATGTCATGGGCGGAAGATAAAAATGTTACTTTTTTACCATAAAATTCAGCAATTAGGACATAATTAGATATTATTAAATAAGGTCGCAAGAAAACCTCTTACAGCCTTCTGTTGTGGCTCAAGAAGTGTGAATGATGACGTCACATAGTTATGTCGGAACATAACGATAATGCAGATGACTACGCATCTGACATAAAAAATCCTATAACCCGATCGCCGCGCTACCTACCAAGTCCAATTGTGAATCTAAACCATCCAGGGACCCACTCAAACACACAGAAAAAAAAATCATCCAATCGGTCCAGTCGATATTCAGGAGTTTTTAATTTCGGATTTCAAGTAAACCTCCACTTCTAAATTGTACCCTCCTTTGCAGATAAGTTAAGAACCGTCATATGACAATTATATTAGAGTGAAAAAAAAGATAAATTGATGAGAGTGAGTCAAAACAGATTTTTCCCCCCCCCTCCAGCAAGATTTAATTTCTGACCCTCTGTGCACCGGCCCCATACTGGCCGAAATTCTATGAGTAAATTTCTTCCCTCATAGAGACTCGAACCACCGTAAGTCCCGTAGTTCTGCGCCAAGACTTCTTTCCTTAACCACTCGGTTACGGCGCGAGACACTTGGTATACATGAAAGACAAAAATGGTTAGTGTGAGTTATTCCGTAAGAGATAAGGGACACTTGGTATCAATGAAAGACAAAAATGGTTATTGTGAGTTATCCGTAAGAGATAAGGGACACTTGGTATCAATGAAAGACAAAAATGTTATTGTGAGTTATCCGTAAGAGATATGGACACTTGGTATCAATGATAGACAAAATGGTTATTGTGAGTTATCCGTAGAGATAAGGGACACTTGGTATCAATGAAAGACAAAATGGTTTATTGTGAGATCCGTAAGAGATAAGGGACTCTTAGCTTCAAATTAAGACAAAAATGGTTATTGTGAGTTATCCGTAAGAGATAAACATATGCTGTCGCGGGACGTTTGTGTAGAGCTTTTTTGAGATATTTCAATTCTGTGTACATTAATTTTGTGTATTTTTTATGGTTTAGGCAGCGTAAGCCATTTAAGCGTCCAAAGAGCTACTTTTTTCACGTTTTCCACAACCAAAGGGCGATTTTTAAGGGTGTAGGAGTTGAGTATCACAATCGCTTATAGCCTATGTTCATCACGGGAATCCCTCTGAACATTTTGCAAAAAAACCCATCACAATCGGATCAACGGTATGGCCGCGCATAAAGTACGAACAAACAAACAAACAATTTTTATATATAAGATGCATTTACGTTATGATGGATAGAGTGTGAACGGAAATGAGTTGAAAGACAAAAGGGTGTGAGATGGAATAAGCGTGAGTAAAGATGCAGACGCTATGAAAGATTCGCCTGTCTTCCAGTCGTAGCCAATACATGTTAAGGGAAATAAGGACGAAGGAACAAATCAATATTATTTTTTGGGATACTCTTTCGGATACAGAAGGTCACATACGTTGAAATAAAATTGAATAAATTGAAAACACTTCTGCGGTACAACAGAGGGAACATTTAAATACAAAATAAGACGAGAAACATTGATAAAATTATGTTGATTGTTTGAATTGCCATTCTTATTTTTTTTAGATTAGATTAGATTTATTTAGCCTGGTGGAGTTAAGGCCATATGGCCTTCTCTTCCACTCACCAGGACAAAACATATATTACATCAGAATATGACAATATCAGTTAACTCTAATATTAAATACTAAATAAAAATTGATCAAAAAGATAAAAATCTATTATATACGATCTATAATGCAATCAGTTAATGTTAGTTAAAATTAAGGCTAAAACTAATAATAAAATGTATACAATCAAGACATATTAATTTGTCCCTGTCTATGTATATATTCCCAATTATTATCATCCCGTTTCTAGTATCTATCCTCAAAACCATAACTTAAACACAAGATCACAACATAGTATCTTACTTAATATACCGCAACATAGGACATCACATCACTCCATGTCATATACCATCTCCACTTCTCGCAACTGGAATTCCCTACCACAAGAAATAAGGGGCTGCCGGACATTGGCAACTTTTAAAAGAAATCTAAATTTATATTTGCTCTAACTCGACTTCATTATTATCCAGTGTAAGATATATATATTAATTGGTGTTTCCCGTATAATGTATCCTATTATTATTATTATTATTATTATACGTATCATTATTTGTTATTACCCTATAAAATGTTGTTTGTACATGACATTTACATTGCTACATTTATTGTATCTTTAACTGTTTATAATTAGTATAGTGTATATCTATATTTGTCGAATATTTATTTGTATTTGTGCTGGTTGAGTGGAAGAGAGGGCCTTATGGCCTTAACTCTGCCAGAATAAATAAAGTATTATTATTATTATTATTATTATTATTTATTATTATAATAAAACAAAAGAAAAATATGAGATATAGAAAACTAATTTTACGATTATACAATATTTAAAAACAAACACAAAAGAAAATATTTTTAATCTTAATATTATTTTCACAATTAATTGCATTTATTAATTGTTAAAAGAATATATTAATAATTCTTTAGTTGTTTTTGAAGGATGTTATAGTTTGACAATCTCTAACATAGGGTGGAAGGGAATTCCATGTTTGGTAAGTGAGACCTTAAAAGATAATGAATAATACACAGAGTGATGAGGAGGGATATAAAGGACAATGTGCTGATAGATCGAGTGTCAAGATTATGTGTTGTCGGATAGTCTGATGAAGCGGCGTGATAAATAATTAGGCGATGATGTGTGAAGGATTTTATAGAGAAGGGATAGGGAATGAACAGTTCTACGATCTCTTAGACAAAGCCACAATAATTGTTCCAGGGACGGTGTTAACATGGTCAAATTTGCAAATACCACAATAAAACGTGCGCAAGAATTATGAACACGTGAAGTCTTTGAGTGAAAATAATATTAAGTCTGTAAAGAGAGTTGGACACTTACCTATGATCAATTAAGACATGTCTAAGTTTCAGAAATAAAATTTCTTCGCTCTGTAACTGGAATATATCATTGGATTACAAAGAAGTACTGATATCAGAAAGGAATATAATATAGAACCAATCACAACATTAATAGACAAATATAGAATAACTTAGAGAGAGCGCGTGTCCTTCGAATGCCAGTCACTAAGATGGGGACAAGAAATTTAGGTTGTCCTTTAAATCAATGTCGTTAAGAAATTTTTTGTCGGCCAACGGGTCTAATTCTTGAAGACAATTATGACTATGAATTGAAGAAAATAACACATACTAAGGCATCATTAGTTGTGGCAACACTTGTAAATCAACGATCCTAGGTGGTGACCATTGTAATTTTTAGTATGTTGTTGACCAGTCTTTTTCATTTTTGGTAGGTAGTTATGTTTTAATAAATTTAATATATTTCAATATTATATATGATCCGATTTTTTTGTTGTATAAATCTGCAATATTGAAAGTCTCGAAATAGGAATATTTTTTATTGCATCACTTTTGTTACATTCAGTAAATAACATCGACTTAAAAATATATCCAGTTAGAATTGCTTAGAATGTGCAATTAAGAAGTACTCGAATATTCACCCAAATTCACCAGTCATGAGCCTTTGTGACTACTACTTATTTTCAAAGATCAAAGAACCTCTACGAAGCATTCGATTTTAAATCAATTCTTGATATTCGGATAGCTCTAGATCGACAGTGGAACAGATAATCCAGAAATGGTGGTGCAGATGTAGTACGCCGCCTTCCAAGTATTTGGGCAACGTATAATTAACTTGACAGGAGACTAAAAATGAAATTAAAATTGAGAAAAGTAGCCTAAATATTTATTTGTGAATTTATAGATGTGTTGCCATTTCTTATCGAATTACTAATAAGAAAAACCGTGGACGCTTTTTAATAATGTTCCATTTACTTGGATCTTTCCTGTACAAGTTACTCATCGTTGAATATACATGTAAAGAATATTTATTATCTAAAACTTGCCCATAATTCTATGGCACTTACTGCGAGAAACTTGGAAGATGTTTTTAACTGTGATAAAATGTAAGAATGAATAACAATCTCAAGCAATAAAGTTTCTTTTGAGAAAGTCCATGCGATAAGATTGTACCAGAGGAATAAAAGAAAGCAATACAAATTCTAAAAAAGAAACACGCCATTCGTGATACACGCTAGCAAGCATTCTGCTTTCTCCAAGTCATTACCTGGTAATTTATTCGCCTTATGATGAAAAAGAAATAACTTCTTGGTACCGAAATAGCTGAAAGTTTTTATATAAATTTTGTTTCTATATCGCTACTTAACTCTATCAAAGTATATTTTATAGAATATAGGTAACTTACAGTGCACCTTTCTTATGATCACTAGGATTTGTCTTTCTATTTACAATTTGGGGCTTAACAGCGCGCTGCCTTGTCACGCAGAGGGTACGAGTTCGGTTACCGATCGACACAAATTTTCTAGGTGACGTTTTTTCGGGGCTTTTCCTCACCTTCAAGAGAAATTTCAGGAAACGTTATGGCCAAGGATTCCCGAACATCATATGAGTATCATAATTAATTAATAATTTGTTTTTTTTTATTATTTAATAAAATAGTTTTAAGATTTGTCAATATATTTACCTAATGCCTTGTATAATAAGCGATAGATTAGTTCTTTAAAGTTTATTACTTTCTTTGTAGTTTTTCTTCTTTTCTTTTTATGTATAGTAGATTCGAGTGGTTATTCCTTTGTGTATACATTCTCGCATTAGTTTAATTTTAATTCTATTTAATTTCATTTTATTATTAGACATTATTTTCATTATTATTCAATTAACAGATAATTAATTGTTTAGTATTACTATTATTGTATTTTTTTATTTATATGTAACATATGTTTGTCCTGGTGAGTGGAAGAGAAGGCCACAGGGCCTTACCTCCACCAGGCTAAATAAATATATTCTATTCTATAATTATCACATTCATATACGCCTTATATTAAGTTCAGGATTAAGGACTCTCCCGTCGCTCCATAACGATCATGCATCCACAACATCACCGAGGCAACATACCCGCCTTTCTTGAGTCCCCACCGCAGAAGTAGGGGGTTACAATTACGCCGATGCCAGGAGAGAACATCAGAAATTTAGAAATGATAACCTGGAGCGTTGAATAACAAAATATTTTATAGAATACTACCTTTTTTGTAACATACTTATTGTCCATCGCTGTGGTCTCGAGGTATCGTCGTTACCTCGTACGCAGCGGACCATTTTTCGACCCACAGTCGCGAGAATTTTTCCTGGCTGAGGTTTATTAGGAGATTCTCCTCACCTGTGAGAGAAATGTCGCGGAACTCAATTTGGCCATCAAATTAATCCTAAATATTCCGCTTGTATAGTATGTGTAGGTGAATGGTGTGTCTTGACTTAAATATCCGGGCTGTGTAATTAGATTTCATAGTTTCATAAAAATTATGTAAAATAAATTAAAATTAAAATTTCACCTAAAAATGCTCATCTTAACCCCTCAACTAAAATTAACTATTAACTAAAAATATTCACTCCTTATTGATCTGATCCCTCATTTGGGAGAGCGTTCTATATATTTGTGTAATCGAAAAAAAAAATCATGGGTTTGATCCAAACTTTATAAAATCTTCTCCCTACAAGTCGTGTTAAGCAAAAATGGGACAAGTAAAAGTTTCTAAATTTGAAAGATTAAACTAATAACACTGAGCAATAATTTTTTTTTCTCAGAAAGAAAAATATGCGATTCTGATAGTATGTGTTCTCCTGAATTCAAATATGATATCTGGTTTCTCCATTACGCAAGGTTTTCGAGAGAGACAGGCATTTATAATTTCAAACACTTTAATATTTTCCTACATTCGTAATTACACAATATTCGAACATTCGGACTCACCTAGAAAGTAAGAAATGACGATTTTCTGCTATATTTCGCCTGTGGAGCATCCCTCTTGTTGGTCCAACAATAATCGGCCAGCATATTAGGATTCCATTTGCTTTGATATCTCTTTTCCTAGCTGAAACCTCCTGATAAAAGTGTTCCCCGTTCACTGCGCCAAGATTTTCCGGGAAGAAGTCTAGGTTTATTAAAAAAATAATTATTTAAAACCATCAATTGAAATTGAAATAAAAAAAAAAACTGTGGGTGATGGAGAAATTCCGAATACATATTTGAAAACACGATAAAAAAACTGCATTAAGTACAACTATTGGTACTCATGAGACAAAAATCATGTTGACCTGTGTGATCATTGTAGCTGCATCTTCCGTTTCACCTACTTTGTTACGACGTATCTCACCTTATAGCGAGAGTGATGGGCGGTGTGTGCCCACCTCAGGGCCAAAATCAAATTAATAATCTATATAATATTACTATTAAATCCACCTTCATATAAAATTTAACCTTCTAGTCCGTTTATTTAATATTACATTGTAATTTATACGAATGTGTCTAAATGGCTCAAAGAGTAGGGTGAATGTAGGCAAACAGTTTTCAGACACTTTTGAAATCCAGAATGGGTTGAAGCAAGGAGATGCACTATCTCCTCTACTATTTAATTTTGTACTAGAGTATGCCATTAAATCTTTAGAGAATGAGGAAGGCTTACAACTCAATGGTATTAATAAGCTGTTAGTTTATGCTGATGATGTAGTACTACTGGCCGATAGCGAGGAGATACTAAAGGCCAACATGCACACACTATTGAATATCACTAAGAAATTGGGACTGGAAGTACAATATCAGTAAAACTAAATATATGGTCACACGTAGAAATTTATATATAATGGAAATGGACAGCTAATGACAAATGAGGGAAATTTTGAGGAAGTGGTGAATTCAATACCTAGGAACAATATCACAAATAGGAATGAGGTGCACAAAGAAATTAAACATAGGCTCAATTCTGGAAATGCGTGCTATTATGCATTGCAGAGACTTTTGATGTCCCAACTCCTTTCAAAAAACGTTAAGCTGAAAATATATAAAAATATTATTCTACCAGTTATATTATATGGGTGCGAAACATGGACTCTTACTTTAAGGGAGGAAGGAGATTACGAGTATTTGAGAATAAAGTTCTTAGAAAAATTTTTGGACCAAAGAGAGATGAACTGACAGGTGAATGGAGAAGACTACATAACAATGAACTACATGGTCTTTATAGGAAGCCAGATATAATAAGAACAGTTAAGTCTCGTAGACTGCGATGGGCAGGACATGTTGCACGTATGGGGAATGAAAGACTTGCATGGAAGCTTCTTGTAGGAAAGCCAGAGGGAAAACGCCCAGTTGGTAGACCAAGAATGAGGTGGGAGAACAACATTAACTATGATTTGAGGGAAGTAGATTATACAGGGAATGATTGGAAAGCATTAGCTCAGGATAGGGATTTATGGAGAGCTTATGTCCGCGCGGCCATGAACCTACCGTTCAATAGTGCCAGTGAGTAAGTAAGTAAGTAATTCATCACCACTTAAACATAAATTGAACCTTGACCTGAAACACTATTTATAATTTTTTTTAGAAAATAACCCTATAAAGATTTTCATATACTGCGGTTGTATATATATATATATATATATATATATATATATATATATATATATGTGTACAAAATGTTGAACAAAGTCATTATGTAGTTAATACTT
Organism: Diploptera punctata; assembly: GCA_030220185.1. Lineage (NCBI taxonomy): Eukaryota > Metazoa > Arthropoda > Insecta > Blattodea > Blaberidae > Diploptera > Diploptera punctata. Next base: position 111,632 of record JASPKZ010000882.1, on the reverse strand, counting down.
TCATTGTTTGGAACTATCATTATCATCATCACTCCAGGGATTAGGCAATTGCCCGTTCCGACTTCATAATGCATCAGCCCCACATCTTTGGAACTTTTTAAGATATCAGTTAATTTGTATTTAAATAATGATAGTTATTGACAGTCCCTGACATGACTGGGAAAATGAGTTCCATGCTCTAGTCACAGATATTGTGTAAGTTTCGGAGTATAGACATGTTCTGTGCTGTGATATAAACAGTAAAGTAGTAGCTTTTGATGTTGTTCCTAAGTTGTTTTAAACCGATAAGTTTTTTTTAAAAACGCGTTCATAAGTAACTTGGTAAATATGTGTGCAGAATTTGTAACAGTGCTTGTTACGAAAAAGAACTAATTGAATGAAAGTACTTTGTTAAGTCATATTTATGCATATTTTGCCATTTCTGTATGATAGAGAATATTTTGCCAGACTATTTAACTCATGCCCCAAATGGGAGTCGATGACGAATCACATTTCAATGAATTTTGATTTACTACCAATCAAGCCGTTTTTCACCTTGATTTTATCAATTTAATTTCATCATATTAAAATCAGGCTCCTTCATTTTTAAAACGTTCTGAATAGGTCAGAGCATTATTTTGCAGTGAGTGACTCTCTAAGAAATACGTTGTACATAACAATTTATATATTAAGATGTAAGAATCCTAGAATGCAAGTGGCTACCAGATTGTATATATAGTGCACGAATGTAAAGATATACTGCTTGCGGTATATAATAGAAAAACATTTATAGCAATTGATTATACCACAAAAAGTAAACCAATGTTTGCACTTTCTTAAATGTATTATTTCCCAGGTATTTAAGTTACAGAAAAATATAATCGACATATTTACATCATTGGACATCATAAATTAATTAATAACCTGCATGCATAGTAATTCTGCCCGAAGGCAGGTCCTTCACTGGAATCATAGCATTTTCATGCTATGCTTGCAGCTTTACTAGGGATTGCATGTGTGGTAGCTTCCCGTTGCTTTCCAAACCGGTGAAGGAAATTGTAATGTGATTATAAACTTTGATGTGTTTCAATTTTTTCCACTAGGGTGTATCTTACAATATTGCGATCCTTTAGCAATAAATAATATGATCTGATTTCAGTGATGAACAAATGAAACATAATAAACTTTTCTCATTTTTTAACAAACATCGCCGTTTACATTAAATATATACATATTTTAAAATAACTATATTTAAATAATGATTTGTGAGTAAACAGCTTAATTTTATTCGTTAAATAGTCCTAACAAATGCCACTCTCGATTTCCAAATTCTCTAGATAAATTGGAAATCACTCGTGTCATTACTTATAATATATTTTCTTTCAAACATTTTCCTATGTATTGCTGTTATGAAAAAAAGTTTTAATGTCAAATTGTGAACTCAAAGCTATTACTCCTGAACGCTTGACTATGAAGTCAGTACTTGTAAAACCTGATTAAATGTAGACTTAATGTTTGCTGTGTAGACATGTTCACTGTTTTTTTATTTTCGTGGAATAATTTGACTCTGAATTTATGAAAACAACTAACCGTAAACAAGAAAACAGGTCACATGATGCTGTGGAAACAACTGACTGTTGTTAAAGTAAAGATTGAAACCGAAGAACATACAAATGCAGAAAGCAAATTTATCAGTTTTTGTTTCTGTATCAGAGATAATATTGATGCTGAATTGCATACCAGTAAAGTAAACATAAAAGAATCACCACATTAGACCCTATGTAGTACTTGTTGAATTGAATAACAGCCCAGAACAACGTTGAATTTGTTTTTTTCCAAGTTGAATTTTATATTGTAAAAGATTTTTTCATGATAGTACATTGTGTCGAATTTACAGGAATCACGATTTATAATTATTATTCATCCCTGCCGTCCCCTCTTTACAAAAAAAGAAGAAGTAAGTGCTAAAATAATAAACTGAAAATGATAACAAATCTATTACCATGATTGAATGTCCAATTTCCTAAATTTCGGGGTTGAAAACCTATAAATAACTACAAAGTAATATTACAAATTACCTATCTAGGACGGGAAGTAAAACCACTGCCCTTTATGTAATACAAACTATGTACAATGTATATGCAAAAATATACCCAAAAACATACATTATACGAAGCAAATAATTGCATTTTAAATGAACTGAACTTTATTTGAAACAATATAAAACTATAAATTCGTTATTTCCGCCATTTTATACCTGATTGGTGGCATGGCCTGCTGTAGTCTCAATAAATTATATTCGGCATTAACCTTATATACATTGGCCACACTGGTAACGTCAGCCAGTTGTTTATAATAAGCGCAAATATTTCCAGCAGAGATATTGTTTTACTATGATTTATTATTTTGAAAACACCATTGTGTAAAAATAATGTACAACACACGTTTGTGAAGTGTTACACAATCTCGGATATTAAATACCACTTCGCAACCTCGCATTGTAATGTATTATTAATGACATATAGAATATTTTTTGAGTGTAAAAAGATTAACTTTGAAAAAAAAAAGGTTACAACCTTCTTCTGTATGGCTACTTACAGCAATTACACTGAGAAGCAAAAATAAACTTTATTTTGTCTCAGAAAGATAATTATGTGATTATGATAGTATTTTTTCTCCTGAATTCAAATATGATATCGGTTTTTCGAGAGAGACAGGCGCATTTATAATTTCAAACACTTTAATATTTTCTACATTCGTAACTACACAATATTCGAACATTCGGACTCATCTAGAAAGTAGGAAATGGCGATTTTGTGCTGTATTTCGCGTGTGGATCATCCCTCTTGATGGTCCAACAATAATCGGCTAGCATATTAGGATTCCATTTGCATTGATATCTCTTTTCGGTAGCTGAAATAATTTGCGTTAGTTCATTTTGTTTTATTTTACAATGGATAAATGGACGAAAAAACGTTTATTAAAAAATAATTATTTAAATCCATTAATTGAAATAAAAAACTGTGGCTGATGGAGAAAATTCCGAATATATATTTGAAAACACGATAAAAAACTGCGTTAAGTACAACTATTGGTACTCATGAGACAAAAATCATGTTGACCAATGTTAAACTACAACCCCATTACTTTATGGCATTACAGTCCATAAAGAATTTTACCCTCTTAATGATCTGTCAGAATAAATAAATTATTATTATTATTATTATTATTATTATTATTATTATTATTATTATTATTATTATTATTATTATTTAGGAATATTCCACAATAGAGTGTTTGTCCTTCAACCCCAAATAATTTGTCGCCAGAGGTTCCTGTCTAAAACGTGTGCTTCCCTCAAATCTCTGGCTTCCATACTTCTCTTCACTCCATCCATCCATCGACCTCTAGACCTGGCCTCCCCCACTTCTTCCATTAGCTTTCCAATTAAGGATCTTCTTTGGTATTGTCTCTTCTTCCATTCTGATGAGTTGTCCATACCCTTTGAAACGTTTTTCTTCTATTTTTCCTAATATGTTTTTTAACTTGCATACATTCCCTTATTACACTGTTGTAAATAACAGCACAATTATTATTGTTATTAATATTATTATTATTATTTATTATTATTATTATTATTATTATTATTATTATTATTATTATTATTTATATTTCAATCCTCTGTTTCCATCACCTGATATCCATTCTTCTTAAGTCACCCTCCACGTCATCCAACCATCTAAATATTGGTCATCCTGTCTTCCTTGGTTTGCCACAGAATCTTTTCTGACTATTCTATTATGCTTCTTTCTGACTTCTTCTTCTTCTCCTCCTGCTCTCCTTTATTGTAGGTCCATGAAGTGTTCCATTCAGAATTAAGAGTACCCCATCTCTTTTTTGACCTTCCAGTGTCCTTCTCCCATCCTCTGGTAACTAATCTCTTGCTATGCGTACAATTCTATCTGGTGTCATACGTGATATATGCTGATTCCCTTCAAATGCTATTTTCTTCGCCCATTTGCCTGTTGCCTAATTTTTCAGCTGCCTTCATATTTATTCATATACTTCGATCTTTCGTTGATTTACGTACGTCTTCCTGAGAATATTTATTTCATTTCATTCTGACTACATATTCCAATCAGGAACACTCTTTTGATTTTAATTTCAGCTACAATATTTAGTTTACCAAATAATTATTTAATTATTTATTCTATCTTTTCTACGAGACTTAACTATTTTTATTATACATTATTTCCCATAAATTGCAATGTAATTTACTGTTTAATATTCGTGTCCATTCGCCTACAAATACTCAATACTCTCTTTGGTCCAAAAAGGTTCCTAACAATTAAGTACACATGATTTTGTTGTCTTCTACCTTAAAGCAAGAAAACAGGTTTCGCATCCATATAAGATAAATGGCTGAATAACAGTTATATATACAGGATGTTACGGAAATGAGTGCAGATTTTTCGTGTGGTGGTAGGGAACATCCTTATAAGTATTTTAACACAATGAACCTTGGGTCGGAAATGCATTGTTGTGGGTCTGCAGAGTAAAACAGCATTTAAAATTGTTGAACACATTGTTATTTATTTATTAAATCGAAGAAAAATGAAAGGTATTACATGTTATTTTACAGTAATTGTGGAAATCGCGACCATTGACCTGGACGCACAGTTCCGCACGTCTCACCTCGGACTGGTGAACTCTAAGAAGCATATCTGGATGATCCCTGATTTTCACAGTTGCTGCTACGAACCTTGCTACAAGCTCTGGAGCTGTGCATCCAGGTCAATGGTCGCCATTTCCAACAATTACTGTAAAATACCATGTAATAACTTCCATTTTTCTTATATTTAATAAATAAGCAACAATGTGTTCAACGATTTTAAATGCTGTTTTATTATGCAGACACACAACAATGCATTTCCGACCCAAGGTTCATTGTGTTAACCCATTCGCCTCAAAAAAACGAGATAAATTCGCCGGCAGTTAAATGGCCTTAACTCAGTAGACGAGATACACTCGCTTAACTCTGCTATTATATATTTTACAATATTTTGTACATCCCTTGGCAGTGTAATTTTTTGTTGACATTTATGAATAGTAGAGGAACGTGTTTTTGGTCTTCGCATTTATTGTGATCTCAAGTACCGTTATCTTTTGTTTGTTTTGAATGTCTGAAAATAGACAATATAATTTACGGTAACTAAATCCGGTTTCTGGGAAAATACATTGAGCATTTAAACCTGAAGTAAATGGGTTAAAATACTTGTATGGATGTTCCCTGTCACAACACGAAAATTCAGTTACTTATATCGGTAACATCCTGTATATATATATTGGATATATGAATTTCATATCTTACGGTTCATGTCTAGAAATCTGAAATTATAATTTATTTACAAGGACGTCCATTACATTGCCATCAATTTAAATCCGAAAGTCAGTAATATTTAATGTATAAAATATTTTCTTCTATAGTATGTAAAGGCATTTGAAAAGCTTTATTAATTTCTACAGTTTTCTTATGTGCCAATTAGTTGTAAAATCTTGCTATATTTATGAGTGAATTTCAAAGAAATCCTAATAAAGCTAAAGTACTTAGACGTGACGTTAATGTGAAAAAGTAGTTCTTAAGTCCCATTCAATAATCAATAGCTATAGAACAAGTTGTGAACAAGTTTTGCAAGAGACTTGAAAGGGCTAAGAGCGTAAATACCGAATCATTAACGTTTTAAGGAAGTTTATAATATAACGTCGTCTGGATTAGAGATTTTTCTTTCATCTACCCGTCATTACAGTTTTAAGTATAATATATAACAATTATGAAATGATTGATTGGTCTTATAGCATCTGCTTCTACGTACATCGTGTTCTTAGAGTGTCACAAAATTTCTTTAAAACAGGTATTTGGAATTATGTTTTAAAGTAGTAGTAGTAGTAGTAGTAGTAGTAGTAGGACTTTATTAGACAAAAAGTAAGATATTTACAATATTATTTACAATTATGGGTCGCACGGGCAGTAAGCCGTACGTGCTGTTGACAGTCCGTTACAATAAAGTAACAATTGGTACTAGTGTAAAGAAAAATAAACAACAAAAAAATCAATAACATTACAATTACATAAAGAAAACACAATAATATTACAATTAAATAATAACACAATAGCATTATAAACTAAAAAACATTAACATTACAATTACATAAAGAAAACACAATATATTTACAATTAAATAATAACACAATAGCACTATACACTAATTAATTTATATATAATTGTTAAGATTAATGGTGTTGCATGTTTAAAAGTAAAATATTTCTGTGCAACGGATCTGTGCCCCCGTAAGATATGTGAACTAAAGCCTAATTCCTTTTCTGTCTCGGCAAATCATTTCCCTCCCTGCACACTCCTCTCTCTCTCTCTCTATCTATCTATATATATATATATATATATATATATATATATCTTGCACTTGCACTCCAGTGTTGTCAACTCAACTTCAACCTTGCATTATTCAATATTCTAGAGTCATGACACTGGAGGAGGTTTGGCAACATTCCTACCGATATGATAATTTACCGTGGCTGCTGTTTGACGTAGTGGGTAGTACTGTTGATAACACAGAGCAACTAAAAATAAACTTTTTTTTTTGTCTCAGAAAGAAAAATATGTGTTCTGCTAGTATTGTTTCTCCTGAATTCAAATATGATATCGGTTTTTCTCCATCACGCAAGGTTTCCGAGAGACAGGCATTTATGATTTCAAACATTTTAATATTTTCTACCTTCGTAACTACATAATATTCGACATTCGGACTCACCTAGAAAGTAAGAAATGATGATTTTTCTGCTATATTTCGCCTGTGGAACATTCCTCTTTATGGTCCAATAATAATTGGCCAGCATATTAGGATTCCATTTGCCTTGATATCTCTTTTCCATAGCTGAAAATCTCCTGAATTAGCTCATTTGATTTTATTTTACAATGGACAAATGGACGAAAAAACGTTGTATTAAAAAATAATTATTTAAATCCATTAATTGAAACTGAAAAAAAACTGGGGATGATGGAGAGACATCCGAATACATATTTGAAAACACGTTAAAGAAATCCTTTCCTTTAAGTACAACTATTGGTACTCATGAAACAAAACTCATGTTGACCTTGTCAATTTTGGAGGCGGTCAGCTGGAAGTTCCAGAAGAGATAAAATAAGAAACAGTGTAATTAAACAAAAGATGAATGTTCAAACGTCATTGTGTAGTTTATTTAAAAACAAAACATTAAATGGTTTATGTCATGTTAAAACAATAAAAAGAAGTCAGAATTAACCAGAAACACACTGGAATGGGTGCCCTTTGATAGAAGAGAAGAAGAAGATGGGACCAAAATTAACATGCGGCTATTGTTGTTTAGAGCAGCATGAGTGAAACATATTTATTTATTGATTTTACCTGATGGAGTTAAGACCGTAAGGTCTTCTCTTCCACTTCACCAGGGTTAAATTATACATACAATAAGAATTATATTTGCTACATAATAGATATAAACAACATAATATAAATTTGACAAGGGTAAGAAAGAAAAATAATAATAATAATAATAATAATAATAATAATAATAATTTTATTTATAGACAGAATTTTAATGTTTACACATCTTTCTGTGCCTAAAGTTTTACTTTTGTTCTCCACTCGTCTCTCTCCATCGTATCCATGTCCTCCAGTTCTTTTACTCTCATTCCAGTTCTTATTTCCTGCATCCACGAGTTTCGAGGTCTTCCTCTCCTCTTTCTTCCAGGTGGACACCATTCCAATGTTTTCCTGGGTAATCTTTCTTCTTGCATTCATCGTACGTGCCCATGCCTATTTAATTGCTTATACCGTATATAATCTACTATTGAATAACCAATATTCATGTTTTCTCTTATGACAGTATTTCTTATTTTGTCTAATTTTGAACATCTTGCTGCTCTCATCAAGAAATCCATTTTCCAACGACATAAGTTTTTGTTGAATTTAATAATAATAATAATAATAATAATAATAATAATAATAACAATAATAAAACAAAAAATATATAACCTATAATTAAATTAAGTAAATGGCTTGGTAAAGAAAGTTTAAAATATAAAGGAATAATAAAAGTATACATGGAACACGGTTATATATTACATTGTCTAAGGAAATATTAAGTGAGTTTCTTTTTAAACTGTTTTGACTCGGGCAATCCTTGATATACGAGGGGACGGAATTCTAGAGTCGTGTGGCTGAAACAAGGAAGGATGAGGAAAAAATAAATAGACGACGGAGATTGGAATGGCTGAGAGATATTGCACAAAATGACAGCATATTAAATTGGCGCAGGAAGATATTTTGAAACATTCTATAACCAGCTAAATAAATTAAGGTCAATTCATAATTGTTAGTTTCTGCAAATTGAATCCCGGTGAAATGGAAGAGAATAATTTATGGTCTAAATTTCTTCAGGTAAAATTCATTATCATCATCATCATCATTATTATAATTAGGCCTATTATTATTAAAAAATATAAGAATGTTTAGACATAATCGTATTAGACGTTTTAAATATGCTAGGATATTTCATAAACAAAACGTAATCAGTTGTTGATGTTCACACCCTGTATAAAAATCTTCATTTCGTTGTAATGTTTCATGGTTAGCGGTTTGTTTTAAAATGTCTGGCGAATTCACTTCTATCACATATTTTTTTTTGTAGCTGTCCTTTACCTATCCCACATTTCGACATTCATATGCAAAGTTCGTGAGAGACTGTTCTAAAAGAGAGAGAGATAGAAAGAAAGAGAGAGAAAGTAGATAGAATGGTATATACCACCTTAGTGGCCGCGTACAACTCAATATCAGAACCTGGCAACATACGTATTTTTTTAAAGCTCACCTTCCTGTATGCCCTAAAACATAACATTGAGGTTAAAAAGGGATAAAAAAGCCTCAAACCAGGTTTATATGTAATTGGAATTCCCAACGGATTCCTACATCACTAGCTTTTTTTGTCCCGTAGATTTGTCTCGCTTTTCAGAAATTCCACATATTGCAGATGACTAGGTTTTAGTATTGTCTTTTGTTGTCACATATGTCTGGTGTGCTTTGAGCTTTGCCTCTCGACATATGTAGTATTCCGATGAGTGCTTTTTTAAAGTCCAACCCTCCGTATCACCAGCAAGTGCAGTTGTTTCATTGTATTGAATTCACAAGTGGCTTAGACAAAATACGAGTGGTTACACAGGATAAGAGTCGAATTTAAATAAAACTGACGTAATACAAACAAATTCAATTTATTTCAATTACAAGTTCATTTTGAGAACTAGTACAATAATCTAAGAAAACCTAATGCTGGTAGCATTCGGACTCTTCTTCTTCTTCTTCTTCCTTCCAAGTATTAGGCCAAGGCCTGTTACGATCCTATAGAAAATTTTCCCTCCAGTGATTCATAGTGATCTTCGTTCTTTTGGTATATAATTATAGACAGCTTTGGGGATCCATTCGGACTCATATTCGGGAAATAGTAATAATAAATCTTGTAAGCCCTGTTTTCCCTCAACGTGATTTAAGCGCTCTCCCCTACAGGGAAAGAATTGAACCGACTAATTTAGTTACACTTGTTTTCGTATAGGTGTCATTGGAGGGGCCCGTGGTCAGCGTTTCGCCTCATACTGACATCTAAGAAACCAAGGTAGTGCTAGGAGGGAAAATTCGGTAAATTTTGCTTAGAGGCCTTTTTATTCAGGCTCAAGGATTTTTTACGAACCTGAAAATCTTCAGACTCGGGACCCACGGCTTAAAGTCCCTCCCGGAGGACTTGCTCCTTGGATTTTTCCATCCTAAAAAATCCATTGACCCGGCCAGGTTTTGAACCCGCGACTCTCGTGACCAGAGGTAAGGAGCATAACCACTAGTCCACCGCGGCCTATAATAATAATAATAATAATAATAATAATAATAATAATAATAATAATAATAATAATATAATCCATGTATCCATAGTAATTCTGCCCGAGGGCAGGTCTTTCACTGCAACAATCATAGCATTTCCATGCTATATCTTACAGCTTTACTAGGGAATTATAGATGTGGTAGCTTCCCGTTGCTTTCAACACCGATGAACGATGGTGATGATAAAAATAAGGATGATGGTGATGACAGGTTGATTTTCGGGGACCGTTGGCTCCTAGGCTTTCCTCGCCAGCCTAAACGACTAGACCGAGTTTGATGAAATTTTTTTGTGTGTGTTTGAGTGAATCCATAGATTGTTTAGATTCACAATTGGACCATCTAAAACCTTTAGGTGTAGGAGTTCACCTGCGGTGAAAATTTAAAAATCGCTCTAGCGGGCACAATTTTCGATGTTTCGCAACAAAACTCAATATATCCTATTAAAATAAACCGAGGTAGGTATTTAAAAAAAAAAGCGATATCCGATATTTTAGAACTGGAAGTTTATCTGAAATCCGAAACTGCCATATTTTGTCTGTCTCAGCGTATTACAATACAATTAAATTAGACTTTAATATTCCATTTCTTTAGACGTAGCAAACCACGACGGTATTAGCTAGATGTTCATAAGTAATGCCACGAGTGATTTCGAATTTATCTAGAGAATTTGGAAATCAAGAGTGGCATTTGTTAGGACTACTTAACGAATCAAATTAAGCTGTTTACTCACAAATCATTATTTAACTATAGTTATTTTAAAATATTTATATATTTAATGTAAACGGCGATGTTCGAAAACAGATGAGAAACGATTGATACGCTTCATTTGCTTCTTTTGTTCGTCAGTGCAACCAGATCATATTACTTATTGCCAAAGAATCGCAATATTCTAAGAATGCACCCTAGTGGAGAAATTTATAACAACATTATAGGTATTAACAAGTGAATGATAAATCAAGAGCTTCAGAACATTTGAATACTACTACTACTTATAGGTATTAATTTCTGATATTCTATGATGTAAATATATTAATTATATTTTTCTGCAACGTCATTTCCTGGAAAATAATTCGTTTAAGAAAGTTCAAACAAAGGTTTCTTTTTTATTTGTGGTATAATTAATTGCTACAATTGTTTTTATATTATCTTCCGCATGCTCCATCTGTTGACATCCATGCACTATATATACAATCTGGTAACCGTATTTCTTAGAGGGTCACTCACTGCAAAATAATCCTATAGCCTATCCAGAATGTTAAAAAGCAGGCGCCCTCTATAATATGATAATCTTTTGTTGATAAATTCGAGGCGAATGTTAAAAAGCAGGCGCCCTCTATAATATGATAATCTTTTGTTGATAAATTCGAGGCGAAACATGACTGTGATTGGTTGTAAATAAAAAATCATTGAAATGTTATTGGTCATTGAATCCCATTTGTGGCATGAGTTAAATAGTTATTAAAAATGATATGAATTGTATTGTCACATGTGCCCTTTTGGTTCTAAAATCATTATGTGATACTTTGAAAACATATTGACTCAGAACATGCAATGTAGAATGTTCCGAGAATCTTCTCTGATGATTATATGCATGCAAAAGGTATTTGGGTTTGATCTAAACCTTATTTCAACTATATTGAATTTCCTGCAAGACAAATGGCTAACAGAGCAGATATGAGCATTCTTAGAAAATTGCCCTAAAACTGTATTTGACCATAAGATAATATGTTATCATGAAAACGGACCACTTGCCAGGTTTAAAATTAACCCTTAAATTGTCAATACGATATTTCCTCGTGCCAGTTATTTAAATGTTCCGGACCGCAAGGAAAATAAATTAATGTAAAACTGTAAGTTAGTATTGTATATTATTGCGTAATTTGACATAAATTTAAATAATTTTTAATCGTTTGTTTTTCTATTGATCTAAAAACAATATCAAATAAAATGAAATCAATGTATCCAAAAAGATACATTTTTAATTTAAGGGTTAATGGCACTTTTATAGTTCTTCACATATTTCCGAAAATTAACGTAAAAAGAGGATGGTTAGACAACGTTTAAAGGTCCAAAATAACTAGAACATTTGTTTATATAAAAATTCAAATTTACACCACAACCCATTAAAAATTCGCTACATACAATTGCAATCAACACTTTTGAAATTCATATTAAAGCACCGTTGAGGTTACGTAATAAGATGTTAAATATACATTTTTACCTGGTAAGTCAGTCGTCCTCAACTAAATTATTAAACTTCTTGAAGTTATTCCAATATGGAGGCCTTTCGAAAACAATGTTTCATCTCCTGCATTTTAACTGGAACTGATGATGATACAATTGCAAATAATTACCAATCTATTGCGGAATTAAGTTGATTACCCACGGGTTCGATAGTGACACTGATTAAGTTAGAATATTCATTTAGTTAACAGTATTATTAATATTGTCAGTATTTTTACGTAAATTGTTTATTTTAACCCTTAAATTCGTAATGTATCTTTTTGGATACATCAGTTGGTTCAATTAATTTAACATTTTAAATAAATCAGAAGAAAACACAAAACAACAAAAGAAACCACTTAAATATGTCTCTAATTATACAATATACCTAATAATAACAGTTGCACAAGATTCCGTTTTCACTGCGGTCCGCCACATTCAAATAACTAACAGAGGAAAATTGTGTTTTGCCAGTACTGAACTTCGGCTTCCCGGGTGATGTAGCTGTATAAACGCTTGCTAAATTACATATATAATTATTGAAACGAATTGTGCGTGTGCGTGTGTTTATATTGTTATGATGCTATAAAATATGTTCACTTTACAACAAAGAATTTTAGAGTATGATTCATATGTGACAAAATAATTGAGCAGGCTGATGCTATGTTTTGTAAGGATTTTCAAAAGAAAACTTGATGCGTGTGAATTCAAACTTTCGTAAACGATGCCAGAAGTGTGCGGAGGAATAAACACATAGTTTTCAAGATTTTCTGTTACAAAGTGCGGTCCGCCACATTTAAATAACTGGCACGAGAAGGTTTGCCAATTATATATCAGTGGTGGAACAGTGAAGTCAAGTCAAGGCATCCTAGATACACCGAGTACGCAAAGTTTCCTGTTGGCGGTAACGTCAGCTCCTGTTACTGGTAATAAGGATCAACCGACGAGCCAACGTGAACTGGTGGGCAACCTGTGGTCAAACCTTGGAGTCTTGAGGCGCTACTGCTCGGGGCTTTTGCCTCTCTCTACTCCAAGTTGCAGATTGAAATCTTTATTTTCTACTGATAGCTGGCTGAAAATAGTGAATTGGTGAATAGTGTTGTGCAAGCGTGTCGCTTTTTTCCGGGTGGGGCCTGGCGGGCCACACCCATTAAAGAGTATTCAGTTTTTTTCAGTGAAATTTTTTCAGTGTTGTGTTTATACAGTGGTGTTTGGTTCCTGCAAAGCAACTCTATTAACTGCGAGTGCTTTGTTAAGCCTTCTGCAAAAGCAACTCTATTAACTGCGAGTGCTTTGTTAAGCCTTGTTAGTTCAGTTTCAATCAAGCCAAGTGCTAGTGTAGTAATAAGTAATTAAGTGCTGAACAGTCTTACCATGGCTGCTTCACTAAAAAGCATAAGTGCCGAGCAGGCTATGGACCTTGAGTATGAGGAGCCCCTCCGGCCTACGAACTTTGGGAAACTGCGCTCAAAAAATTTGAAAGATATGTAGTTAATCAAATTTTCCACCTGAATCAAAAATACCTAGCAGTAGCTAGCGAGGTGCGTGGTTCCCTCGTTATAGTAATCAATTTCATAAGCACGTTCCCAAATTTCGGTCAGTCCGATTTTGCTCGTGATGTTACACATGATTGCCTAAAAAGATTAAGGGAGATTAAGCTCAATATGAAATCTAACCAAGATTATTTTGAAAAAATGCTACATGAATTGAAATCAATACTTATGGAAACTCCCTGTATCCTGTTTTTTCACAGGTGCAGATCAAATTCCTACAGCGAATACAGAATATGTAACTGAACCTAAAAAGATTAAAACACATGAGAAAGAGAAACCATCCCAAAATAGTTCAAATGATAACATGAATAGCAAACAAATTCAAATAAAGAGAAACATCCCAAAATAATTTCAAAAGATAACATGAATCACAGTTTCAAATAAAGAGAAACCATTCCACAAAATAAAGCAACTACAGGTCACATCACGACCAAATGAGGGTGTCGGCTGTGCCAGTGCAAAATAGATTTTCAATTTTATACCGAAATACCGGATTCAATGGACACAAGCCGACCCTTTTTTTACCCAAGGCTGCCTCAACCTGCGACCGTCACGGGACAAGCAGACTTACAGCAGCCTACCAGGCGTAGTAATCAAACGTCCAGGAAGCCTCAAGTAATGCCGCAGACGAAAAGGGAAACACCACGCCCACAACCAAAAAAACGGTGATTGGGCATGGTGACCTTTTCAGGATGAATAGGGAATAAAAGGAAAAATTTGAAAAAAGAACCGTAGACAAAAGTAGTAAAACCCAGGACGGTTTGAGATACTACGCTACCTCGGAGGCAGACGCTCATCCCATCTACTCAAAGAATACTTCAAAAATGCAAAGAAAGAATTTTTATACATTTCAACTCAAAAAAGAGTCTTGCCTCTGAGGGCTGTTCTAGAAGAGGCTTCCCCTCCACATCACTGCTGATGAAGTCAAGGAAGAACTTAAAGAACCTAGAATATCCAATAATATCGGTAAAAGCACATCATCCAAAAAAGAAGGAAGTTATACTCCCTTACCATTATATATCCTGGAACTTCAGAACAATGATGCTGGTAGAGGAAATATATCACTTAAACCGCCTCTGTTTGGACAGTGGTGGCTGTGGAACAATACAAACCTAAGGCTGGCCATGAAGCAGTGCTTCAGATGCCAGAGTTTAACCATACTTTCATTGGGGTGCTCCTTGACCAACCATTGCGTAATTTGCGCTGGTACTCATAGTCATCGTGAGTGTCCGGTGAGAACCGCGGCACTCACGGCACAGAGCCCTGCTGAAGTGCGCAAACTGTGGGGAAAAGGGACATCCCGCTTCCTACCGGGGTTGTGAAGTCCTATAAGAAAGCAAAAGAGACTTATGAAAAAAGAAAACCAAACCAAAGTCCAACAACCCCGCGTCCCAACCTCGAACTTTCACAACAAAACCTGTTAATCCTACAGTCTCATATAGTGTCTATGGTAACTTCTGACATCACAGTTAAACCTACTGCAGGCAACGCTCCACCGTCAGCCAGGGTCTGTGGCTGCTATAACCAAATGACGGATCAGGGACAAAAACTTTTCCATGACATCAAGCCTCTGCTGAGTGGTCTGACGACACCTAGTGGAGAGGTTTGTGTTCCTGACTAACCTGGTGAAACTCATGTTTCGGAGATGGCTAGGCATCCTCCACAAGCTATCTTAAGTGTCATGGCATTTAATGCCAATGGTGTATCCAACCAGATATCATGAGTAATTACTTATCAAAAACAAGAGATACGACATTCTCTTCTGACGAAAACGCAACTTAAAAAACCAAGAATGAAATTCCAAATTCCGCAGTACTACACATATAGGAATGACCGCCTTGATGGTCCCCCTGGAGGCACTGCCATCTGTATCAAAAAGTCCATTGGCCATATGGGTGGCCCAAATCCCGGGACTTTCAATTTATTGAAGCCACGGGTATCTTCCCTAACCAATCACAGACCGCGAAACATTATTCATAGCAGCAATCTACAAATCTCCTCGAAGACTTCTGTACAAGACACGCCTTAGATATCCTCCACTTTCTTCTATCGCCCCAAGCTATCTGCTTGCGGGATACTTTAATTCAAAACATCATTATTGGAATTTCGTGTCCAGATGTCTCCGTACATCCTTCCAAAACTACGCACTTAATAACAAGTGAAATCTTGCCAAAGGGAACACACACTGTTTTCCAAACACGCCTACGGTCTCAGTCCGATTTTGGACAGTTTTATCGAAGAATGTTGCTATTTCACCACACATCACTACTGTTCAGACGCACTTGACTCTGATCACACGCCACTACTTTTTAAAATTTCATCCACATTTTTATTGTCCTCCCCATTTAAGCTACAACATCATTGCACGACTGGCCGCGTTACACTACATGTTAACCTGGTTTTGCCTACACTCTCTGTCGATTCTAGGGAAACAAATAGAACACACTTGGTCCCTAATCTACAGGCCACAATAAAAAACTGCAATTACACGGCTACAAACGGCGACCAAAAGAAAACTAATAATACGCGAACAAAATATAACGACCAACACTTCAAAAATTATTAAATATAAAAAAGGCAGTACCAAAAAAATGTACCGCGATTCGGAGCTCCACATCACAAGCAGAATACAATCACTATGCTCATTTGTCAAAAGCCGGCTTAAGATCTGAGAAATGCTGGATTGGGATTTCCCTTCGCAAATTCTCAGACAAAAAGGAACTCACCATGGGATGATATAAAACGCTCAAAGGAGTCGAGCTCCGCCTCCTTCCTCAGCCATCAGTCGACGGAACTTGGGGTATTCCTAGGGAGAAGGCCCGGTTCTAGCGCAATTTCGCGAACCGGTTTGGACCTTAGAGCTTACAACACCGACTCACGAAGTGAGGTGCAACATACATCAGACTTTCAGACACACTATTCCTATACCCATCTGATGTACCGTTTGTGACTCAAAGCAATTGTACATAACCTCCCGTCCCACCGTGCCCTGGCATGACAGATTTTACTCTGGCCATAAACACTTACTGAAAAAACCTTACTCCTACTCCTACAATAGTGACCTTTGCTTTCGTGTCCACTATTCCCTGAAGTATGGAAGAAAGCAAAGGTAATCGCTATTCCTAAACCTGGTAAGACCCAACCATACCGGACAACTTGCGTCCAATCAGTCTTGCTTACAAGTGCTGGGCAAAATTATGGAAAAAAATTATTTTGGCCAAAATTAAAAATTGCAATTTCTGAGAGAAACCTTATTCCTACTCATCAGTTGGATTTTAGAAAAGGCACATAGCACTCCCACTGCAGCTTGCAAGGACTGGGTTGACCATGTTGTTACGGGCTTCAACGCTAGGAAAAGTTACTGTTGGCAAATATTTTCTTGACATTGAGAAAGCTTTTGATACTACTTGGATAAATGGACTTATTTACAAACTTATCAAATTCAACATTTCGGCTCATTTAATTAAATTGTAGCTAAATACCTCACTAACCGACAATTTTATGTGTCGGTTAGTGGGTATAATTCTGACTGCAAGACCCTCTTGGCGGGAGGAGTTACTCAAGGTGCAGTACTCTCACCTTATCCTATATAGCCTTATGTTTCCGACTTACCTACTTTCTAGCCGTAAATCTCGCATCCTTTGCTGATGATACGTGTCTGTTTATCAGGCACGTTTTCGTTCCGTACCGTTCCAAATTGTGTGGTCCAACTGCCCTAAATACGTCCAATCCTATATTCGTCTGTGGAATATAAAAACTAAATGGCAAATAAAACAAAATTCGTTGTATTTGCAAAAACCCACAAACGCACTCCTGCCCGACTCACCTTTAGGAGCTCTTAGACTCCGTCCAGAGACCTTCAGCCAAGTATCTTGGAATCCATTTGGATTCCAAGCTTACGTTCAAAATTCATATTGAAAATCTAAAACATAAAGCAAACGCTGCCCATTGCTCTTTTATATCCATTTTTCAAGTCGCCTATGCTATCTACCAGATCAAACTTACTTTATATCAAGTTGCGATCCGCAGCATGTTGCTGTACGGTTGTGAAGCCTGGAGTATCCTAGCTGCTGGACTAAGAAAAAAGTTCAAATAATCCAGAATAAATGCTTAAAAATTATACTTTCAGCTCCACTACGCACTAGAATCTCAGTTACTTCACGACCAAGCCACAGATGCCCTATATTGCCGATACAATTGAAAAAGGGTTGTGCACATGTTGCAAACTCATAGAAAATCATGCAGAATCCAATTGTTCGCAATATAGGGCATATGCTACAGCAAACGTGCTGTACACCCGAAAACATATTCACCAGAGACCCGATGACGTCCACTTCCATGATATGTGTGCTGGGATTCCAGCTAGGGACCATCCTCATATCATCCATACCTGCTACGGAAATGAAAACATAAGCCGCGAGACAGCAAGGCTAAGGAACAAAACCCCTACTGAATAAACACAATGGTGTTTGGCCGCCAAGGGACCTCAACTGGTTCCCAGAAAGCGGCACGCTGGGCAATGCTAGTCATTGCCACAAAACAGTCAGTCAGTCAGTGTTTTGCCAATTTAAAGGTTAACGGTTTATTTATTTTACCATATGGAGTTAAAACCGTAAGGTCTTCTCTTCCACTGCACCAGGGCTAAATTATAATCATAAGTAATGCCACGAGTGAATTTATTTAGAGAATTGAAAATCAAGAGTGGCATTTGTTATGACTATTTAACGAATAAAATTAAGCTGTTTATTCACAAATCATTATTTTGAAATTACTTATATATTTAATGTAAACGGCGATGTTTCAAAACAAATGAGAAAAGTTTGTAATGCTTCATTTGTTCATCACTACAACCAGATCATATTATTTATTGCCAAAAGATCGCAATGTTGTAAGAATGCACCCTAGTGGGGAAAAAATGAAACATATCAAACTGTTTATAACCAACATTATAGGTTATTAATTTATTTCTGATGTCCTATGATGTAAATTATACATTTTTGGAACGTAAATTCCTGGGAAATAATACGTTTAAGAAAATTCAAACAGTGGTTTCATTTTATTATGGCATAATCAATTACCACGAATGTTTTGTCTATTATATCCGCAAGTAGTATCGGCTTACATTCGTGCACTATATATACAATCTGGTATCCCGTATTTCTTAGAGAGTCAGTCACTGCAAAATAATGCTCTGACCTATTCTGAATATTAAAACTAAGGGGGTTGATTTTAATACGATAAAATTAAACTGATAAAATCGAGGTGAAAAAACTGTGATTGGTTGTAAATAAAAATTCATTGACTCCCATTTGGGACATGAGTTAAATATAATAACAATTATGAATTATCTGCAATTTGATAAATAATAAGTAATAGGCGTTAGGGTATGCAATATAGGCTACAGATGACAAAAAAGAAGAAAAATATTATAAAAAGAGTAATAATAATAATAATAATAATAATAATAATAATAATAATAATAATAAAGTACACTGCTCTGGTCTCGAGGTAGCGTGCTGT
This sequence comes from Diploptera punctata, assembly GCA_030220185.1. Taxonomy (NCBI): domain Eukaryota; kingdom Metazoa; phylum Arthropoda; class Insecta; order Blattodea; family Blaberidae; genus Diploptera; species Diploptera punctata. The sequence continues at coordinate 92,377 of JASPKZ010000882.1, read as the reverse complement.
CATGGCAGCGCGGAAAGAAGCTATCCATATATCCCTATCATGATCTAATGTTTTCCAATCGTCCCCTGTATAATCTACATCCCTCAAATCATAATTAATGTTATTCTCCCACCTCTTTATTGGTCTACCAACTGGGCGTTTTCCCTCTGGTTTTACTACAAGTAGCTTCCATGCACGTCTTTCATTCCCCATACGCGCAACATGTCCAGCCCATCGCAGTTTTAGGGACTTACTGTTCTTATTATATCTGGCTTCCTTTGGCATGACCTGAAGTAGTACCCGCTCGGAGAACCGAATGGGGGACTATTTGAACTCCGGAAAATTGTATCCAAGTTGAACCCATGTCCGCAATTCTTGAGGGTTGTATTTTTACGGTGAAGATCGTCGCTCTTTCGACCAAGGTGCTTTTTTCGTCTGGCATATCATCTTCGACCAGTCCGGCATGGGTTACACTATCGGCAGCAATGCTCACCGCCGGCATACCTTCGGGATCATTTAAGAACGCAAGCCACTCCACCACAAGGTAAAGATACCATGGAGAGAAATATATAAATAAATAAATAAAAATACTGAACTCTTCAAATTAGTTCAGTCTGTTTTTCGCCTACGGTAATCATGTAATGAGTTTTCAAATTAGTAATAAATAAAGGAATGAAAAATGGAACGGAACAAAATAGACAGTATTGTCTTCACTTTAACTGCTATTGCATAATTCAGTAGATCGATGCGCTTCTTTATAAATAGTTCTACTCTAGAATTAATAATTGCTTTAATTAAGTTTATTACAATTGATTATCTTAAGCCTTCTTGATACTTTGTCAGACAGGAAGATAAAATTCAGAAAATGGTTTCCATTAAGAATTAGTTAAATTTATGACCACATTTTCTCTTAGATATCGTATTTTGAAATACGTTCTTCTTTCCCCATAAGTTATTTGCTTTCATCTTCCATTATCTTAATGTTTTATATAAGCTCTACACATGTGTAGTATCTCCTTCTCTTTCAGTATTTTCTGCTGCTTCACCGCACTTGAGATTAATTACTGCCGCCCGGGACTCGGATAATGGAAGGGGCTGAGAGAGAGAGAGAGAGAAAGGGGTACAGCATTAGTGGACTATTTTCTAATACTGATTTGTGAGTGGGATTTACCGCATTGGATACGAGGAGAAAGTGCAGAGAAGGGGTGTGTGAGTTTGAAGGTGTAATTTTAAGGGAAGGGATGTATGTTCTCCATTAGTGAGGGTGTGCAAATGTAAAATGTACAACTGATAATGTACCAGAATTTTAACAGGATGTTACAAAAGTTATATGTGACGTACAGGGTGAAATAAAAATATGTGTACGTAAAATGCCATTTTAATTAGCTTATATTCGTATAGTTCAACATATTTGCACTCACTGGTTAGATTTTTTCCTACACAGATCGAGGATCACCATTATATTTTTAAATTCGGATTAATTATTATTAATAGGTCCTATTATTATAATTATTGTGCGCTATACATTATTATAATTATTATTGTTATTATTATTATTAGGGGGCACGCCGTAGCGTAGTGGTTAAGGCACTGCGCTACAAGCCGGAAGGTTCTAGTCCCGGTGGGGTCAGGATTTTTAAACTGACCCAAACCTTCTGGCGGCACTATGGCCCTGGGGTCGACTCAGCCTCTAACGGAAATGAGTACCAGACGCTTGTTCTGGGGGTAAAGGCGGCCGTCACGCAGGGCTGACAACCCGGCTGACATCAAGTGCCGATTGTCAAGAAAAAGTGGGAGCCTTAACCTCCCACTACCCCAAGGGCCTCCTGAGGCCTGTAGTGGGAATACTTTACTTTTTTATTATTATTATTATTATTATTATTATTATTATTATTATTATTATTATTATTGTAAGCCTATGTTTTCCCTTTACAGAGATTTAGGCGCTCTCCCCCTACAGGGAAGAATTTGAACCGTACTAATTTATTTACACTTGTTTTCGTATAGATGTCATTTTGTGTGGTACGTGGTCAGCGTTCTGCCTCATACTGACATCTAGGAAACCAAGGTAGTACTAGGACGGGAAAATTCAGTAAATTTTGCTTAGAGGCCTTCTCATTCAGGCTTAAGGATTTTTTACGAGCGTGAAAATCTTCAGACTCGGGACCCACGGCTTAAAGTCCCTCCCGAAGGACTGCTCCTTGGATTTTTCCGTCCTAAAAAATCCATCGACCCCGGCCGGGTTTGAACCCGCGATCCTTGGGACCAGAGGCAAGGAGCATAACCACTAGTCCACCGCGGTCGATTAAAATAATAATAATAATAATAATAATAATAATAATAATAATAATAATAATGTAATTTAATTCCCTCCATGGTATCTTTACCTTGTCGTGGTGGAGTGGCTTGTGTGCTTAAATGATCCTGAGAGCTATGCCGGCGGTAGCATTGCTGCCGATAGGGTTACCCATGCCGGACTGGTCGAAGGTGATAAGCCAGACGAAATAAGTACCTTGTCGAAAGAGTGACGATCTTTCACCGTAAAAATACAACCGTCAAGAAATGCGGACATGGGTTCTACTGGGGTAAAATTTTCCGGAGGTCAAATAGTCCCCCATTCGGTTCTCCGGGCGGGGACTACTTCAGGGAACCCATGCCAAAGGCTCAAACACAGGGACATGTTCCTAGGAACATGGAATGTTAGGACTTTATACAATAGCGGGGCACTAGAGATATTAACGCGGGAATTGGATAAATCGCCCTTGGATATAGTCGCTTTACAGGAAGTTAGGTGGCCAGGAGAAGGTAGTCAGGAATCAGGAAGCTTTTCATTATACTATGGGGGTGCGGAAAGACCTGCATTTGGAACGGGTTTTTTAGTCAGAAGGAGGATCCTATCCGCTATCCGAGAGATCATCATCTGGTCAGGGTGAAAATCAGACAACGGCTATCGCTTATGAGAGGAACAAACGCTAAAGATGATTCTGTAAAATATGAATTAAAAAACTTGAAAAATGATGAAATGCGGCAAGAATACCAAATCAAAATTGCTAATAGATTTGAAGTACTGGAATCTTCAGATGACAATGTGGGCAAACGAAGAAGAAACTGATATAAATAAAGAATGGGAGGCTATAAGAGATACTATGTAAATTGTCAGCATCAGAAAGCATTGGTTGTTTTAAAAGAGAGGCAAAACAAGAAATGGTTTGATGAGGAATGTGCTGACATTGTAAAGAAAAGAAAGCTAGCAAAAATGAAATGGTTACACGAGCCAAATGAGGTAAATTTAGAGCAATTGGGTAGTGTTAGACGGGAAACCACCAAGTTACTAAAGAGTAAAAAGAGGGAATATTTGAGAGAGAACATTAATGATCTTGAAATGAATGCAAAAAATTGGAACATTAGAGAATTATATCAGGGAATTAGAATAGAGAAGAAGGGGTTTCAGGCTAGAACAAACATAATTCGGAATGAAAATGGGGATATGATTGCAGATTCCAGGAGTATATTAAATAGATGGAAAAGTTACTTTAATCTGCTATTAAATGTACATACAGAACAGGACATTGAGGAGGATAAGTTACAGACAGCAGAAATGCTTGTCGCACAGCCAAGTGCATTAGAGGTTGAAATGGCGATTGAAAAATTGAAGATGTATAAAGCATCAGGTTCAGATGAGATCCCAGCAGAACTGATAAAATCAGGGGGAGAATAAGTGATGGACAAGATACGCTGGTTGCTTAGTATGATTTGGGAAAAAAGAAGCTCTTCCAGATGAATGGAAAGAATCAATTATCGTACCAATTTATAAGAAAGGAGATAAAACTGATTGGAATAACTACAGGGGCATCTCATTACTTTCAACTTCGTACAAAATTATAACAAATATATTAGTCAGCAGACTCACTCCCTATATTGATGACATTCTAGGAGATCATCAATGTGCATTTAGAAGAAACAGGTCTACAACAGATCAGATTTTTAGTATAAGACAGATTTTAGAAAAGAAATGGGAATATAATGGTACTGTACATCAACTATATGTAGACTTCAAAAAAGCATATGATTCAATTAAGAGGGAGAAGTTATATAGTATCCTGCTGGAGTTCGGAATTCCTAAAAAGTTAGTTAGACTTATACGAATGTGTCTAAATGGCTCAAAGAGTAGGGTGCGTGTAGGCAAACAGTTTTCAGACACTTTTGAAATCCAGAATGGGTTGAAGCAAGGAGATGCACTATCTCCTCTACTATTTAATTTTGTACTAGAGCATGCCATTAAATCTTTAGAGAATGAGGAAGGCTTACAACTGAATGGTATTAATAAGCTGTTGTTATTATGCTGATGATGTAGTACTACTGGCCGATAGCGAGGAGATACTAAAGGCCAACACGCACACACTATTGAGTAACACTAAGAAATTAGGACTAGAAGTAAATATCAGTAAAACTAAATATATGACCACACGTAGAAATTCAGTATATAATGGAAATGGACAGCTAATGACAAATGACGGAAATTTTGAGGAAGTGGCTGAATTCAAATACCTAGGAACAATAATCACAAATAGGAATGAGATGCACAAAGAAATTAAACATAGGCTCAATTCTGGAAATGCATGCTATTATGCATTGCAGAGACTTTTGATGTCCGAACTCCTTTCAAAAAACGTTAAGCTGAAAAATGTATAAAACTATTATTCTACCAGTTATATTATATGGGTGCGAAACATGGACTCTTACTTTAAGGGAGGAAAGGAGATTACAAGTATTTGAGAATAAAGTTCTTAGAAAAATTTTTGGACCAAAGAGAGATGAACAGACAGGTGAGGAGAGGAAGGAAGACTACATAACAATGAATTACTTGGTCTTTATAGGAAGCCAGATATAATAAGAACAGTTAAATCTCGTAGACTGCGATGGGCAGGACATGTTGCGCGTATGGGGAATTGAAAGACGTGGCATGGAAGTTTCTTGTAGGAAAGCCAGAGGGAAAACGCCCAGTTGGTAGACCAAGAATGAGGTGGGAGAACAACATTAACTATGATTTGAGGGAAGTAGATTATACAGGGAATGATTGGAAAGCATTAGCTCAGGATAGGGATGTATGGAGAGCTTATGTCCGTGCGGCCATGAACCTACGGGTTCGATAGTGCCAGTGAGGAAGTAAGTAAGTATGTAATTTAATTAACGCATGAGTGCAACAAATAAGAACTCGAATGAAAACTAGTGGACTGGAGGGCATGGAGTAGATGGGTAGGGACGACTGGAAGGGGAAAGTAAAACTTTAGGCACAGAAAGATGTGTAAGCATTGAAAATATGTATATACATAAAACATTATTATTATTATTATTATTATTAATTTCGTATCACTATTGTTATTATCCTATAAAATGTTGTTTGTACATGAAATTTTTCATTGCTACATTTATGGTATCTATAACTGTTTATAATTAGTATAGTGTATATCTATATTTGTCAAATATTTATTTGTATTTGTGCTGGTTGAGTGGATGAGAGGGCCTTATGGCCTTAACTCTGCCAGAATAAATAAAGTATTATTATTATTATTATTATTAGTAATAGTAGTAGTGTTATCTAACTTTGTTTTGACTGACAGAATAAGACCTTAAGGCCCTCTCTTATACTCAACCAGGTTAGGTCACATTTAATTCTTTTCTTTTATATCTAAGTTACAATAAAAATAAAATTATTTCATATACGATTACTACATAAATCATATGTTTATTTAGTATAAATACACCCAGAATTCTACAGCACCGGGGCCATGGTGGACCGTGTGTGGTGTGGCAAGAAGTAATAGACTCGTAAGTACTAAAACGTACCATTAATAGTAATAACTGGAAGGCGCACAAAACGTGCACACGAGTCTATTACCAACATAGAAACCCAAACGAATGGTACCCTACCCCTCTAAGCTATAATGAATATCATATACACTCGGAGTGGGGGTGGCGACTTTATGGGAGGAGTCATCGCCCTTATAAGGCGAGGACGCGCGTGAAAACTCTCTCACGCTCCTGCGTTCTGCAATAGTCAAGTTCTTCAGTAACCGTTCGCGAAGGTGATATTAAAAACACGTGGGCGGAAGTAATTCACATCAACTCCACTCCGAGTTAGTGAAGTATTAAAACACTGTAAATCTGCAATTGTACATACAAATTTATCCATAAACTAAAATAATAAGTGTATAATTTAAAACATCCCTGAGTGATCATATGCACAGTGGACAAAAGAAAATTTCGAATTGAGACACGTCATCACTAGGCTGGCAATCCACGGATTCCACCATGTGATATGCAAGAACAAGAAATTGCATGAACAAAATGTAGACTGTAAATGTATGCTATGTGAAAAAACATGTGACCGATATCACATTGAGCTATGCACAAAAGGAACAAAGACAATTTGTGAATATGCAAAAATATAAATTTAAAATGTATTCTTACTTTAATCCTGGCAATTTGGCTGCATTAAAATTATTATTACTTACAATTGTCATGGCTTCGTCTTCAAGATCGTAGAACCATCCATTCCCTATGCCTTCTCTATAACATATTACACACATCTTTACCTTATTATTTATCACACCGCTTCACTAAACTCTCTGATACACATAACTTAGATACCCGATCCCTTGAGCACAGTGTCCTTTATATCCCTCCTCATCATACTACCTATTATTCGAAATCTTTTACAGTTTCTCTTGCTAGAACATGGAATTCACTTCCACCCTATGTCAGAGACTGCCAAACTTTACCATCTTTCAGAAATAATTGAAAATAAAATCACTACAGAAACAACTCACTAATTACTACTTTTTAAGAATTAATAATGCGTTTTTGCATTATTTAATAAAAATAGACTTAGGATTTGTTAATATATTTACCTAATGCCTTGTATAAAAAGCGTAGTAGATTAATTCATTGTAGTTTATTACTTTTCTTGTATTTTTTTTTCTCTTCTTTTTATGCATAGTAGATTCGAGCTGTTATTCCTTTTTTATTCATTGTGTCATTAATTTAATTTTAATTGTATTTAGTTTCATTCTATTATTAGACATTAATTTCATTATTATTCAATATGACAGATAATTAATTGTTCAAGACTATTATTGTAACTTTTTTTTGTATTCATATGTAACATGTTTGTCCTGTTTAATATGACTATTATTGTAATTTTTTTGTATTCATGTGTAACATATGTTTGTCCTGTTTTATATGACTATTATTGTATTTTTTTTGTATTCATATGTAACATATGCTTGTTCTGGTGAGTGGAAGAGAAGGCCACATGGCCTTAACTCCACCAGGCTAAATAAATCTATTCTATTCTAAATCTATAAAGTTAATGAATAAAGGGGATGTTATATATTATTTTTATTCGACGATATAATGTTCTAGCCAACTTGTATAAGTTTAATTACTTATTGAAAATGCTCTCTTTGATAAAGCCATACCATAATATATTCGCCTGACTTTTTTTTTAATTTTTCGCTTTTCTATATCTTTGTTCCAGCGCAACGAGAATTGCATATAATTCATTATCGCTGAAAGAGGGGAGTTCGCAGCTGGCTTGAGTAAAGTGCTGTTGAAATATATTATTAGAAAATATCTCCCCCTTCTCATCTCACAGTCCATTAATGGCCTGTTAATCCAACATTAATTAACGGTTAATTTTTCCAGTCTTCCTCCCCAACTGAAATATAATCGCTAACGATCTTTTTTTTTTTCGAGGTATTAAATGGAATTCTCTTGTCTCTTTAGAAAAACCATTTACCATTCAACAAATTCTATACCTTAAAAATTTGGCTTCGCCATATTTCGAATAAAATTTCAAAATTAATATTTTATTTATTTATATACAGATGTTCAATATTTACACATCTTTATATGCCTAAAGTTTTAATTTCCTTCTCCACTCGTCTCAATCCATCCACTCGAAGTCTTCCATTCCTCTATATCTCATTCCAGTTCTTATTTCTTACATCCTTTAGTTTCGAGGTCTTCCTTTCTTTCTTCTTCCTCCAATTAATATTTTTGTTTTAAAATTGTCCGTCACGCAGAAATTGCGTAAACTAACTGAATGCCTCAGAAGTCAAATTTGTAGTTCAATTTCTTTTTCTGATTTCACTGAATACATATATATGAGCCTACATCGGTCGCGGTGGACTACTGGCTAGGCTGCTTGCCTCTGGTCCCGAGGGTCGCGGGTTCAAACCCGGCCGGGGTAGATGGATTTTTTAGAATTGAAAAATCCAAGAAGTAAGGCCTCCGGGAGGGACGTAAAGCCGTTGGTCCCGAGACTGAGATTTTCAGGCTCTTAAATACCCGCAAGCCTATATATAAAGACTTCTGACTGACTAACTAACTAACTAGAAGTCTTTATGTTACATAGTCTTCATAGGACATAACAATTAACTACATGGTCTTTATAGGAAGCCAGATATAATAAGAACAGTTAAGTCCCGTAGACTGCGATGGGCAGGACATGTTGCGCGTATGGGGAATGAAAGACGTGCATGGAAACTTCTTGTAGGAAAGCCAGAAGGAAAACGCCCAGTTGGTAGACCAAGAATGAGGTGGGAGAACAACATTAACTATGATTTGAGGGAAGTAGATTATACAGGGAATGATTGGAAAGCATTAGCTCAGGATAGGGATGTATGGAGAGCTTATGTCCGTGCGGCCATGAACCTACGGGTTCGATAGTGCCAGTGAGTAAGTAAGAGTAAGTCTTCATAGGAAGTCAGATATAATATACATTTCAATTTATAATTTCTACAGCATCCAAAAGGTCCAACTTCTTACCCTTATCATAAACATGTAAATTTTCAAAATTTGGATCGAAACAATGATTAAATTGGAATAGGTGGTTAGCATATTTTGAATATTCTAAATTTCTGTTATATGCTCTCATGTGTTCCTTTATACGAGATAATAAATATGAATTTTCAACAAGTAAACACCAACTCAATTGATTATATATTTTCTTAAATTGTGGGTTAGGCACCTATGGCAATGAGGAACTCATTTATCAAATACCCCAGTATTTAGTTTAATTGTATTCAATTCCTGGAAACGTTCCTTGCTAGCGGTTTAATATAATGTGTGTGTGGCAATATTGCACCCCCTGATCTATAAATTATGCATAACATGTTATATGTATAACATTTGAAAAAGGGGAGCCCATCTTGTATCATCCATCATCTGAAAGCAAGTTTACTCAACAAATTGTATCTTCTTTCGACCTACTTTTTCTATTTTACTTGTTTTTATCAGTCCAGTGTATCTCGTAACATGCATTTTCAAACTTCTTTTTTTTTTTCTCGATATCACAAAATAAACTGAAGTTGTATAAAATATTTCCTCATGTTTACTCTCTATCTGCTTTATATTGACTGTATTATACAAAATGGAAGCAAACATGTAATAAATCACTTTGTAACAAAAAATCAATGATACATGAACGAAAGAGAGAAAGTGTTCTGTTTTTATTCAGGGTGAATGACCAGTACTCTGAAATAGTTATATTACGATGTGAGGTTGGGAAGTGGTTTTTACAGAAGCGAAGAAAAAATGTTAAAAAACCGAGCGATAGCCAGTTTTTAATTTCCGAGATTCAGTAAAACACTTCACAACGTGCGGTTGTACATTATTTTTTGCGCGATGGTGTCTTACAAAATAATAAATAATAGTAAATTAATAATATTTCGTCGGAAAAATTTTGTGTTCATTATAAGGCAAACTGACTAACGTTAACAGTGTGGGCAATGTTTATTATTTGAGACTACAACTGTCCGTGACACCAGTCTGTCATAGAATGGCGGAAAATACGTATTTATTATTTTATAGCGTTTCAAATAAAGTTCAGTTCATTTAAAATGCAGTGATTTCTTTCGTATAATTTATATTCACGCTACCATTTGGGTTATATTTTGTGTATAGCATTGTACGTAGTATACATAGAGGGCAGTGATTTTACTTCCAGCACCAGGTTTGTAATATGTAATATTATAGTATAGTTATTTACGTTGTCAACCCCGAAATGTAGAAAGTTTAATTTCAATCATAGTCGCCATTGCTGTAAGTATGACAAAGCGCACTATCGCGCAAAAAAATAATGTATAATTTAACATTTTGTCTCAAATGTAATTGCGCCCGGAATTAAGATTTCATTCGATCGGGTTTGTTTTAGAGATTTTGTTTATTTTTTAAATTCAGTTCGAGGGTTTTTTTTATTTAAACTATCGAACTTAAAGTCGTGATCTCGCGATCATAGGTTGTAGAGAGGACTTAGTTGGTAAAGTTTAGAAACGTACCATTAGAAAGTAATGTTTAAATGTAATTAGTTTGAAGATTGGCTGATATCGTGTTTAAGATGTAAGATTAAGTTTCGAAGATTGGCTGATATCATGTTTAGATGTAAATTAAGTTTGAAGATTGGCTGATATCGTTGTTTAGATGTGAATTAAGTTTGGAAGATTGGCTGATCTCATATTTAGACGTAAATTAAGTTTGAAGATTGGCTGATATATTTAGACGTAAATTAGTTTGAAGATTGGCTGATATCATGTTTAGATGTAAATGAAGTTTGAAGATTGGCTGATATCATGTATAGATGAAAATTAAGTTTGAAGATTGGCTGATATCGTGTTTAGATGTAAATTAAGTTTGAAGATTGGCTGATATCGTGTTTAGATGTAAATTAAGTTTGAAGATTGGCTGATATCGTGTTTAGATGTAAATTAAGTTTGAAGATTGGCTGATATCGTGTTTCAGAATAAGTATTACAGACTTCTAGGGGTTGTACTACACCTGTCGAGTCCGAGGAAGATCTTGCAACAAATTCTGGCGACAGCAGAAATTATTGAGCACACACCATATATGTGGTCGTGTGTATGAAAACATGCGTCGCAGGCACACTTTTTTGCAACGAACAACAGGGTCGCCACGTAACACCACACTTGCAGTCAACTCCTAGAAGTTTGTAATACTTAGGTCAACTGTAAAATACAAGGTACACGATATCAGCCCACTGTGTTTCGATTTTGAAACTTATTTTACACTGAAATGTTACGTTTCCGGACATGGGTTCCTTATTAAAACTTTATCTACTAAATCCCCTCTACAACCCCTAGAAGTTTGTATTACTTATTGTGAAACACAAGGCACACGATATCAGCCCACTGTGTTTCGATCTTGAAACTTATTTTACATTGAAATTGTACGTTTCCGGACATGGATTCCTTATTAAAACTTTATCTACTAAGTCTCCTCTACAACCCCTAAAAATCTGTAATAGCAATTATGAATCACCCTGTATATTTGAATTGATTGATTTCAATTGCGAAGGATATGCCATTAACATAAACTGAGGTAGATATATCAAAAAATCAGCGAAATCTGACGGTTACAAGTGGGGGTTTACCTGAAATTAAAAATTAAAAGTTGACTTTAGCAACCGCGAATATTTTTTTTGTCGCAATGTATTTTATACAGTTTTATTAAGCCATTTTTTTACTTATTAAACTAAAACTAAAATAAAATAAAAATAAAACGTAGTTATATTGATTTTCATATTTATTATATAATTCAGTGACAGCTGTTTCGGTACACTGTACCTTCTTCAGACATGTTAACAAATTATGAATTGTGTTCCAACTGATCTAAGCAACAATACAACAATATTTATTTAAATTTTTTAATTTAACAAAGGGGATTCATTGAAATCAAGTTGAGAATTTAACATTTTTTACTACTTTTAAATTTATTAATTTCTACAGCCTCCAAAAGATCTAACTTCTTACCCTTATCACAAATATGTAAAATTTCAAAATTTGGATCGAAACAATGATTAAATTGCAATAGGTGGGTTAGCATATTTTGAATTTTCTAAATTTCTGTTATATGCTCTCATGTGTTCCTTTATCCGAGAGATAAAAGGTCTTAATTTTCTAAATTTCTGTTATATGTTATAAGGTCTAAGACCTTTTATCTCTCGGATAAAGGAACACATGAGAGCATATAACAGAAATTTAGAAAATTCAAAATATGCTAACCACCTATTCCAATTTAATCATTGTTTCGATCCAAATTTTGAAATTTTACATATTTGTGATAAGGGTAAGAAGTTAGATCTTTTGGAGGCTGTAGAAATTAATACATTTAAAAGTAGTAAAAAACTGTTAAATTCTCAACTTGATTTGAATGAATCCCCTTTGTTAAATTAAAAAATTATATAAATATTGTTGTATTGTTGCTTAGATCAGTTGGAACAATTCATAATTTGTTAACATGTCTGCAGAAGGTACAGTGTACCGAAACAGCTGTCACTGAATTATATAATAAATATGAAAATCAAATAAAACTACGTTTTATTTTTATTCAATTAATAAATATGGATTTTCATCAAGTAAACACCAACTCAATTGATTAAAAATAAAATACTCGTCTATTTAATTAATGTACGCGTAGCAGCGCATGCCGAGTATTAGCTAGTTACAAATAAATTAAAATACCACAATACATATGAGATAGTATCTGTTTTACATAAATGCATTTTTTGTCATGATCAATTTCGGCGATTAAGGTTACCGACTGGTGAAAATGTTCAAAATTAAAAACAATGCATTTTTTGTTTATTTACTTTTTAATCACTCTTATTCTTTAGGATCATTTTCATATACAATTTTTATTGTAGGAGCAAAATTGAGTCCATGACGTAAGAGCTTAAATACCCTTGCACGTGTGGCCTGCATTACGACTTAAACTTTAAAAAGCGTTTTTTCCGTTTTCATATTTTTGGCATTTTTCAAAACTTAAAATGCTCCTTGCGATGCACTTTTTATGCTATCGAAGTGAAATTTTGTAGTTAGACTCTCCAATATCTGATAATTCACACATTTGCTGTGCAGTTACTAGTCTAAGACACATGTGGTCTCTTAAATTGAGATGGAAAAAATAATGAGAGTGATAATTTTTTTTTTCAAAAAATGAAAAATAAGCAATATCCTCCCTTTATGATTTTTTCTTGCATAGCAAATATGTAGTACTACTGGCCGATAGCGAGGAGATACTAAAGGCCAACACGCACACACTATTGAGTAACACTAAGAAATTAAGACTGGAAGTAAATATCAGTAAAACTAAATATATGGTCACACGTAGAAATTCAGTATATAATGGAAATGGACAGCTAAGGACAAATGAGGGAAATTTTGAGGAAGTGGCTGAATTAAAATACCTAGGAACAATAATCACAAATAGGAATGAGATGCACAAAGAAATTAAACATAGGCTCAATTCTGGAAATGCATGCTATTATGCATTGCAGAGACTTTTGATGTCCCAACTCCTTTCAAAAAACGTTAAGCTGAAAATATATAAAACTATTATTCTATCAGTTATATTATATGGGTGCGAAACATGGACTCTTACTTTAAGGGAGAGAAAGTAGATTACAAGTATTTGAGAATAAAGTTCTTAGGAAAATTTTTGGACCAAAGAGAGATGAACAGACAGGTGAATGGAGAAGACTACATAACAATGAACTACATGGTCTTTATAGGAAGCCAGATATAATAAGAACAGTTAAGTCTCGTAGACTGCGATGGGCAGGACATGTTGCGCGTATGGGGAATGAAAGACGTGCATGGAAACTTCTTGTAGGAAAGCCAGAAGGAAAACGCTCAGTTGGTAGACCAAGAATGAGGTGGGAGAACAACATTAACTATGATTTGAGGGAAGTAGATTATACAGGGAATGATTGGAAAGCATTGGCTCAGGATAGGAATGTATGGAGAGCTTATGTCCGCGCGGCCATGAACCTACGGGTTCGATAGTGCCAGTGAGTAAGTAAGTAAGTAAGCAAATATGTTTAGTGGAATCATAAAGATGCTGAATCTCAAATTTCATCAGGAAATATTTAAAATGTATCGTAAGGAGCATTTTTAGAACATATTAAAAAAAATGGTTTCAAAACTGATAATTCTGAAATTGTTGTACTTATAAACACCAGCAGACGAGGTTAGGAGAGACCTCCAAAAGTTTGGGATGGGTTGAGTATGGGAAAAAGGGACTGAAAATCGCAAGAATGTGTGGAGAAAAATAAGAAGGAGGTGTTTAGACATAAACCTACAAAATACTTAGGCCGAATGTGCGGGAAAACGATCAATGATTTTACAAAGAGACCCAAAACAAGTTTGGAGGAAAGAATCTTATATACTCAATCTAGGATTTAAAGAGAGATCAGAACTTGCTTGGTTCAGGTTAGGGGCATGGAAATGTTTAAAAATTAGTGACGATCACGATATGAGAACATGCCTAATGTGCGGGAGCTTTGAAGACGAGATACATATATTAGGAAAATGTAACAAATTGGAATATTGGAGGCATCCGTTATTACCGCAAAGATTTCTAAATTCAAATCGTGAAAGATTGGCATGCTAGCAGTTATTGGTAAGCCCAGAAAATTGGATAAACTTTGGTAAATGTTTGGACAAAACGCGGAAAATAAGAACAACACTCATTCATGAATAAATACATATGTTAACAAATTGCAATACCATTTCTTCTAATAATTCTAATTAACTAAGTTAATGTATAACGTAATTGTATTAAAGTAATTGTATTGTTATCTAATTGTAATATTATTGTGTTTTCTTTTTTGTTTTACGTTATATTTTTACCAAACATCAACTTATTGTAACGGACTGTCAACAGCACGTACGGCTTACTGCCCGTGCGACCCATAGGCCTATTTGTAAATAAGATTGTATGCATCTTACCTTTAGTCTAATAAAGTCCTTATGTATGTCTGTATAAACACCAAACTTCACAGAAACGTTTCTATAAGCACTTAATATATGTGATAAAGATTTCGAAACAATCAGGTGAAAATTTAAAAAAAATAAATTCACCATTCGGTCCCCTTAATGAATGACGGAGTTACGTAAGAAACTTTTGAGATTTTTTTTTTCCATGGGAACAACCTCAATAGCTTCATTCCTTAACAATTAGCTAAAAATGAAGAGAAATTTAAAAAGTTACTCTTTTAATGTCTATTTTGCTTTGAAATATTGTTGAAAACGTAACGAAGTTTCACTTTCCCTTTTGTTTAATAAAAGTTTGAAATTTGTTTTTGCCGGTAATTGTGAGCCTAAGAGCACGTCTCCATTGGATAATTATTTTGTACGAAATGCATGTCCACGCAGCGCTGTTCACACGAGAGCCATCTGACCAAAGTTTGAAGCACAATCTGGGGATCAAAACTATCAAGATTGTGTGTACGTTAGAGCTACCCTGAATGACGGGAAAGTATTTTCAGAACCAAAACTGAAGATGGAGAATGTTGTTCTTCATACCCCATAACAACGACAGACGTGGGGGAGAACAAATAGTTCTGGAGTGGTCCTCCAGGGCCATCTTAAAACTTAGAAAAACTTTTAAATTTCATAACGAGCCATCAGGGCCAACTATATTTTCATGGAAGAACATATAAAAATTTAGATCTTGGTCAGAAGGTTTTAATACGACAATCATCATCATCATCATGACCAAATTCGTTTTAGGTTATGTGGCCTGTACGGTAAACGTAGCGAAGATGGTCTTGATCTTGATTTATCTACGATACAGTACTTTTCCTACAACCCATTATATATTTTACTTGGCACGAATTCTCTCCTTTACAATACAGTCTAAATAGAAACTTAACTTTACATGCTCGTTTCAGACTTAGTAATTTTTCTTTTCTTTTATTTGCAACCATAACAAATATAGGCACATAAAAGAACAAACCTATTTAAATAAATAGATACGTAAGGCAAGGGTGTAGTTTATCACCTACACTTTTTAATTCATATATTAATGACATCATCCAACATTGGAAAAGAAATGTTAATATAGGAATACGAATGGACCGTTTTAAAATATTAAACGTTTTAATGTATGCTGATGATGTGGTTATTATTCAAGAAAATTAAAATAATTTGCACTATTATTTACGTGAATTAAATCAGTTATGCCAAGAACATAATTTTAAAATATCGAAAGAAAACAATAATGGATTTTTGGGGAAATTAACTTATAAAATAAAAAAAAACATAATAGACAACAAACCTCTGAAACAAGCAACACATTTTAATTATTTGGATTGCGATTTTACTATAAACACAAAAACTGAAAGAGACATAAATATGAAACTGTCGAAATTTCAAATGATATGCGGAACTATACATGAAACATTAAATAACAAAACAAGAAGAGATACTAGATTGAAGTTTTACAACACATTGGCAGTTCCTGTACTACTTTATGGGAGTGAAACTTGGGTAACGACCAAAAAATTACAAAGTAGAATACAAAGCGTATAAATGAACTTCCTTAGAAGAACAAAACGCTGCTCAAGATTGGATCGGTTAAAGAATGAAGATACAAGAACAGAGTTATCATCATCATCATCATCATAGTACATTCACGAATTTAGGCCATTTGTTGATCCGTTTCGGCCTCAAGAGAAACACCATCCAAAAGTCTTTTGAGTGGACGTCTTGGTCTTCTTCTTCCTGTAGGTTAATATCTTAACATTAGTTTGGGTATTCTGTGATCTTCCATTCGATGAACATGTTGTATCCATCTTGACTTATAATCAGAAATTTTGTTTTCTAAAGGTTCCATGTGTAATTCTTCTAAGATGTCTTCATTTTGTTTGTAATCTAGTAGTGTGTATCCTGCAGTCCTCCGAAGGTATCTCATTTCAGCAGATCTAAGTCTCTGTATATCCTTCTATTTCAACGTCCATACTTCGCTACCATACAAAAGAGTTAGAAGAGCCAGTGTTTTATACACTTTTAATCTTGAATGCTTTTGGACTAACTGAGGCTTGAAGATAGAATTAATTAACCCTAAAATTCTTAGAAATTTAGATATTTTTGCATTTACATCCTTTTCTTCTTTATATGAGATATTGAATCCTAGATATGTAAAATTATTCACCTGCTCCAAAATTGTATTGTCCAGTACAATTTCACTTCTGACAGGATCTACACCTTGAAATGCCATAATTTTTGTTTTTTTTTTCTGTAGATATCTTCAAACCATATTCTTCTGTAATTTTGTTAAGTTCATACAGAGCTTTCTGTACATTATCTTCTGAATTTGCTATTATTATTTGGTCGTCTGTAAACAATAGGGTGTTTAATTTTATATTTTGTGATATTCGTATTGGAAATTTATATTTCTAGAACACTGTTATATATATATATCCATTGAATGATAAAATCAAATAATATAGAGATAAATGTTTTAGACATGTGGAAACAATGAATGTAACAAGATTACCAAGAGCAGCATTCAACTACAAACCAAGAGGTTCAAGGAATGTAGGAAGGCCAGTGAAAAGATGGACAGAACAACTGTGACGCGGAACAGTAATTTGCCTAGCCCGTGAAGTGAAGAAGAAGATTATTATTTACTTCCGGTAACATAATTCTTATTGTTATTCTCAGGAACTGCTTTCAACAATACACATTTGATAGAGACACTTAGAATCAGCCAACAGAAGCCAGAACATGAAAATTGTAATGAATGATTTACGTTTTACGGTAAATATTTTCGCGATCAGATCTTAAGTCTTTGTTTTTCTGTCTTACATATCTGGTTCTGACTTTATCCCGAATCCGATTTTTTTACTCACACCTTGAAACTGAGGTGCGTCTTACATTCGGACATACACGGTACAAATCAATGTGTTTTATTGATTAGTGCGGATAAAAGTGATATAAAAATGTTTCGTCATGTGTGTGGAGCATTAGGGATTAAAAGATTAAAATATAGCAAATTGCTATTGACAGGCAATATAAATAACGCATGTCGCTTTGTCTTGTTATTTTTGTCGTCAGTTGATCCACTTATCTGACATCTGGTGAGAGCCACTCAAATCCATTAGACAGATGATTCTAGAAGCCGGCTGTACGGTTCCAGTGAATTGTGCTTTTTCTCCCTGTCCACTCTCTTTCACATCTCTTTCTATCGCAGTGTGATTATAAAATACTGACGTTGAAGATAGTCCCTAAAACGACTTGGTACTTTTAATTACTTTAGAGGCCTATGAATTTATAGTAGACTCGTAAGTTCATGGTCGCGCGGACATAAGTTCTCCATACTTCCATATCCTGAGCTAATGTTTTCCAATAATTTCCTGTGTAATCTGCTTCCCTGAAATTATAGTTATTGTTATTCTCTCACTTCATTCTTGTTCTGCCAACTGGGCGTTTTACCTCTGGTTTTCCTACAAGAAGCTTCCATGCAAGTCTTTCAATTCACGTTCGTGCCGCATGTCCTGTCCATCGTAGTCTACGAGACTTAACGTTTTTATTATATCTGGCTTCCTATAAAGATCATGTAGTTCACTGTTATTTAGTCTTCTCCATTCACCCGTCTGTTCATCTCTCTTTGGTCCAAACATTTTCCTAAGTACTTTATTCTCAAATACTTGTAATCTCCTTTCCTCCCTTAAAGTAAGAGTCCACATTTCGTAGTCATATAATATAACTGGTTGAATGATAGTTTTGTGTATTTTCAGTTTAACGTTTTTTGAAAGGAGTTGGGACGTCAAGAGTCTCTGCAATGCATAATAACATGCATTTCCAGAATTGAGTATATGTTTAATTTCTTTGTGCATCTCATTCCTATTTGTGTTTGTAATTCCTAGGTATTTGAATTCAGCCATTTCCTCAAAATTTCCCTATTTAACATTAGCTGTCCACTTCCATTATAAAATGTATTTCTATGTGTGACCATATATTTAGTTTTATTGATATTTACTTTCAGTCCCAAATTCTTAGTGTTACTCAATAGTGTTTGCCTTTAGTATATCTTGCTATCGCCCAATAGTACTACATCATCAGCATAAACTAAGAGCTTATTAATACCATTGCGTTGTACTATTTTTAATATCGGGTTTCGTGTAAAGCTCCAATTCTAATACTAGAATTCTATTGGGCATGGGTAACCGTTTTAAAGTACAGTCCTTTTTTCTTCATACTGGTTTAAACAGAAATCAATCCGCGTTATTTTCAGCCGCTCTATTCGTTTTATACCAAGTGGCACCTGTTTCAGTATCTTTGTTGGGAATCTCTCT
This sequence comes from Diploptera punctata, assembly GCA_030220185.1. Classification (NCBI taxonomy): domain Eukaryota; kingdom Metazoa; phylum Arthropoda; class Insecta; order Blattodea; family Blaberidae; genus Diploptera; species Diploptera punctata. The sequence goes on along the minus strand of JASPKZ010000882.1, from coordinate 73,236 downwards.
TCTGTCATTCTTATTACATTACAATTGCATACATTTTATTACTTACTTTATTAAATCCACAGTTAAAGTTCAAACATTCATCTTTTTTTTTAATTACTCTACTTTTTTATTGTATCTCTTCAAGAAATTCCATAAAAATATTTCTGCAGAATTTAATTTACTTAAAATTAGTATAAAATAATATTAATTTCCAATTATTAGGCCTATTATTACATACTTACTTACTCACTGGCACATCGAACCCGTAGTTTCATGGCCGCGCGGACATAAGCTCTCCATACATCCCTATCCTGAGCTAAAGCTTTCCAATCATACCCTGTATAATCTACTTCCCTCAAATCATAGTTAATATTATTCTCCCATCTCATTCTTGGTCTACCAACTGGGCGTTTTCCTTCTGGCTTTCCTACAAGAAGCCCTTTGGCATGGGTTCCCTGAAGTAGTCCCCGCCCGGAGAACCGAATGGTGGACTATTTGACCTCCGGAAAATTTTACCCCAGTTGAACCCATGTCCGCATTTCTTGACGGTTATATTTTTACGATGAAAGATCGTCACTCTTTCGACCAAGTACTTTTTTCGTCTGGCTTATCACCTTCGACCAGTCCGGCATGGGTAACCCTATCGGCAGCAATGCTACCGCCGGCATGGCTCTCAGGATCATTTAAGCATGCAAGCCACTCCACCACGACAAGGTAAAGATACCATGGAGGGATTATTATTATTATTATTATTATTATTATTATTATTATTATTATTATTATTATTATTATATTAGAGGATGTGATAGATTTGGCTATCTGGGAGTAAAAGTAGATAAAGAAGATATAGAAGAAAATTATATTAAGAACAGAATAAATAAAGGTATAGCAATAACAACAATGATGAATGGAGTCCTATGGAACAGATATATAACCAGAAAAAATAAGTTACAAATATATAATTCTATGTCACATATGGAGCTGAAGTTTCGAAATTCAACAAAAAACTTAGAACAAAAATTATGTCAATACAAATGGATTTCATAAGGAGAGCAAAAATATGTTAAAAATTTTAAAAAAAGGAGAAAAACTGTCATACGAGAAAAATATTAATATTAGATATTCAATAGTAGATTATGCAAGATATAAGCAATTAAATTGGTATAGGCATATACGACGAATGCAAGAAGAAAGATTACTCAGAAAAACATTGGAATGGTGTCCACCTGGAAGAAGAAAGAAAGGAAGATCTCGAAACTCGTGGATGCAAGAAATAACTGGAATGAGAACAAGAGGACTGGAGGACATGGAGTGGATGGATAGAGACGAGTGGAGAAAGAAAATAAAACTTTAGGTACAGAAATATGTGTAAATATTCAAAATCTGTATATAAATAAAATAATATTTTTTATTTATTTAGGAATATTCAACAATAGAGTGTTTCTCCTTCAACCCACAGTGATTTGTCGCCAGAGATTAATGTGTAAAGTACCTTCTTCCCTCAGATCTCTTGCTTCCATACATCTCTTCACTCCATCCATCCATCCATCCATCCATCCATCCATCCATCCATCCATCCATCGTTCTCTAGGCATGTCTCTTCCACTTCTTCCATTAGCTTTCTAATTAAGGATATTCTTTGGTACTCTCTCTTCTTCCATTCCTATGAGGTGTCCATTACCATTTGAAACGTTTCTTTTTCTATTTTTCCTAATTTACTTTATTTTTTCAATTTGCATAATTTCCCTTAATGTGTTGTTTCTGACCTATCCCTTCTTGAAATTCTTGTCGATCGCCTCCAAAAAGTACTATTTTTAATATATATATATATATATATATATATATTCAGAGCATTTTAACATACGGTGCTGAAGTCTGGCAAATTCCTACCAGGGAAATGAAAATAATTTTAAGTACAGAAATGGATGTTTTAAGAAGAGTAGCTGGAAAATCTAGAATGGATAGAATACGAAATAAATAAATAAGGGAAATTATGGGTGTACAAGAGGATCCGGACATCGTAGACATTATAGAAAATAAAAGATTACAGTGGTATGGCCATGTCAAAAGAATGCCAGAACAAAGATTGCCTAAAATTGTCATGGAATGGATCCCAATGGAAAGGAGGAAAAGAGGAAGACCGAAGAAAATTTGGATAGAAGGGGTACAAACAGCTATGATTATCAGAGGAATGGAGGAAGATCAATGGATTGACAGAGAGGAATGGCGTTTGGTTTCCGGAAGACGGCGACAGCTGCCATGATACCGGATGATGATGATGATATATGTATATATATTAAAAATAATAATAATAATACTTATTATTATTATTATTATTATTATTATTGTTTTTCTTGCAGTTGGCATTGCAGGTTTTCCTTCGGATACAGGGCTATAGTGAAAATGATTTTTGCACAACGATAGTTGGGTGATGAATTGAAAGCAAATTGACTGGAAGACATTGATGGACATTTTGTAAATAGATTGCTTGTGTAATTATGAACAAGTTTTACATAACGGGACTGAAAATGCTGTGACGGACATGTTGCTATCAGAATGCAAGTCTATTTTCATGTTTCAATTAATATTGATACTGTAACGTTTTGAATAGAACCGTTACCAGCTCCTGGGCATCCGCAACCTGCTCTGAACATCATTTTGGTGCGATTTTGTATTGTACCAGCTAATACCCGGCGTGCATTGCTACGCCTAAATAAATTGAATGTGTTTTTATGTCTAGTTAAATAAGTAAACAGAAAGAACTTATACATTTATATTGTAATTATTTTTAGATAGCCCATGCTGATCACACAGCGTTGCCCGGGAATCTACTTTTCCACTACACCGTGCTTATAATGCGTGCATTCGATTTGTACTCAATCTCCTTCGTTATGACCATTTCAGGCCTTATCATGGCTACGCCTAAACGACAGAAGAGCTTTGCATTCACCTGCTTTATTATTCCAAATACTGCACACATATTTACTAAGTTATTTATCAACATGTTTTCAAAATTTATCTCAAATTTATATTAGCAACAAGATCACAAGAATTTCCTTTACTTTTGATACAACAGCACTGGACATGTTTATATTCAGAATCTTACACAATATATGTGACTAGAGCTTGGAACTCACTTCCCAGTCATGTCAGGGACTGTCAATCGCTATCATTATTTAAATCCAAATTAACTGATATCTTAAGTTCGACACAATTAAAACATTAACTGCATAACACAATATTCAGAATTCTGCAAATAATCATCTAGGAAGCTTTGCTTACTTTATTTTATTTTATATTATTTTAATTTTATTATATTCTATATGTCCACCACTGTGGTCTCGAGGTAGCGTGCTGCCTTGTCACGCAGCGGGCCCGGATTCGATCCCCGGTCGGGGCAGTTTTTTCTGGGTGAGGTTTTTATCGGGGGTTTTTCTTTACCTGTAAGACAAATGTCAGGAAAACTTTAAGGCCCAAACGGTCCCCGAAATCATATGGCCATCATCATCATCAACATCCTTATCATTATCATCATCATCCATCACAGGTGTGGAAAGCAACGGGAAGCTACCACACCTACACAATTCCCTAGTAAGCTGCAAGCATAGCATGAAAATGCTATGATTGCAGTGAAGGACCTGCCTTCGGGCAGAATTACTATGGATGGATATTCTATGTTTTTGTTAGTATTAGCTAGTATTAAATCACATCATCATTGTCTTTTTTTTAAACTGTATTTAATAATAACTTAAAATTGTAATATGTATGTAATGTTTGTATAATTTTACTATTCGCTGGTTGAGTGGAAGAGAAGGCCTTATGCAGCTAAAATAAATAATTATTATTATCATTATTATCATTATCATTATTAATATTATTATCACTATTATTGTTATTATTATTATCTTCTTGAATCAATGACTTGAAAGATAAAAATGGTTATTGTGAGTTATCCGTCATGTACTATTTTGTAGAATTTTTTTAATATATTCATTCTGTGTACATTCATTTGGTATATTTGTTATGGTTTAGGGCCGCTCTTGCGCAAGCGGTTAGAAGCTCGCCTCTCATCGCTGGGGTCCCGAGACCGAGTCTAGGTCACTTCATATGGGTCTCGTGGAGGACGAAACGGAGCTTGGACTAGTTTTTCTCGGGGTTTCTCCCGTTTTCCCCGGCCACAATTTCATTCCACCATTTCTCCATACTCATCTCATCCATTTCATTTCATTTCGTTTAACTGCCCCTGTGATGGTGCGTCAGGCATGGTGGTCGGCCGGCAGTGTTGTCAATTATAGTCATATATATATATATATATATATATATGTGTGTGTGTGTGCTTATCTCATCTCATCCCTCGACCCGACTCCGAGTTAAACACGAGTTGAGGATATATATTTAATTTATATCGTAATTATTTTTAGATACCCAGTGCTGATTACCCGGAAATCTTACCATTATTGAGCTGAAAGACATACATAGTTATTGGGAGTAATCCATAACATACATACATACATACATATACTACATGTAATGGCGGCTAGCTACTAACACGCACAAGTTACGCTCCAGGTTTTAAGTTACTTTTCAGCATTTGCCTTCGTTATTTCATAGTTAAAGTTGTATATTCGTAGTCAGTTTAAGTTTAAATTTATATTAGTTAGTGTCAAAAGTGTGTACATTTAACAACATGGGTAAAAACACACGTAATTCAAACAATGATTCGACAAGTTCTACGGAGGAAGCAGTGAAACGTGTGGTGAAAGAGGCGCTGCAGGATCCCAGCACTCTGCAGGTGTTTGTGTCCATGTTGCGGGACCAGGTAGTGGCGGAACTGCAGAGAAGACCATCGAGGACAACACTAAAGTAATTGAGGATCTGAAAAAGACCCTCGATGAAAAAGACAGAAAGATTGAGGTGTTGGAAAACCAATTAGACGATCTAGAACAATACCAGAGACGTCAATGCCTCAGAATTTTTGGTGTAAAAGAAGAGGCCGGAGAGGACACTGACCAGAAAGCCATCGAGGTGGCCAAAAAAATCGGTGTCGATCTATCAGTGACAGACATTGACAGAAGTCACCGTGTTGGTGTTAATAATGCAGAAAGACCGCGGGCTATAATAGTGAAATTTGTTAGTTACCGCAAGCGCAGTGAAGTTTTTCTAAGCAAGAAAAAGTTGAAAGGAAGTGGGGTCACTGTTCGCGAGGACCTAACGAAGTGTCGCTATCGCCTGCTACAAGACAGTATACAAAAATACGGTATTCAAAATGTATGGACAATGGACGGTGCCGTCATAGCCAAAGTAAATGGCGAAAAACGCAAAATTAGATCTTCTACGGATATCAACTAGATAGGACCTGAGTGTAAAATATGTTTACTTTATTTGTCTTTTCTTTGCTAACAATTATATTGTTAATTTATTTCTAATTTAGGTAAGTTTTAAGTTTATTATTTTTTATTTAGGACAACTTACTTGTTTTATTTTCATTTTTTTAAGTTATTTGTTTAGCTAAATTATTTTAATTTTATTAGAGTTATTACAGTACATAGTTTTATTTTTACTTTCTGCTATTGGCAACATTGAGCTGACAAATGATGAATTATTTGCAACCCTTGACTTACTCACCTTCTGCAATCACCCTCTTATTGTGCAGACAGCTTTTAACACAGGTAGCAAACATTCCTCAATCCCTACCATCCCCTCCAAAAAACACTACCAGTCTACTTAGGAATGCATTTTCTATTGATAAATCATCACTTAAAATCGCTCACGTAAATTCACAAAGCATTCTGTCCCACTTTGATGAGTTTGAAACGATATTTTCATCTCTTGGACTGAGCGCCATTTTAATTTCGGAAACCTGGCTCACCCCATCCATACCTTCGTCCCTTGTTCACCTAGACGGATATTACACTGCTCAGAAATGACAGAATAGATAAAAGAGGGTGGAGGAGTTTGTGCCTTTATATCAAATGAGCTTAATCCAAGAATTGTCCACAAGTCCCCTTGTGTATATTCCGCTCGCCCCGAGTTCTTATTCGTAGAAATTCAAGCCAGTCTAAAAAAAGTCTCTTATGCATTGTATACAAACCTCCAAAAATTGGGCACCTTTCGGATCTAGAAAACGCTCTGAACGATTCACTGCCTCATTATGAACACGTTATTGTCGCAGGCGATTTTAATATAAATCTTCTTCAGACTGACTCACCAGCCATACAACTTAAAAATATGTTCCAAAGCTTTAATATGACCATTGATCCTCTCTTTGCCACACATCACACTGCTACTTCCGACACTCTACTGGACTTAATTGTGACTACTCATCCACAGAAAGTACTGTCATATGGACAAATTCCTGCTCCTGGCATATCTGCTCATGACATTGTATTCGTAGAATACTCACTCCAGTGTCCTAAAAGACGCTCTAAATTAATTACGTACAGAAATTTACAAAACATAGACGATACTAAACTAAAATCAGACGCTTTAGAACTACCTTGGTATTCAATATGGAATCTTAGATCAGTTGATGAAAAAGTAGACACATTTAATACACTGATACTACAACTATACGACAGACATGCACCAGTAAAAAACCCGACGATTTTCCCGCTCCCCTGCTCCCTGGATGAATGATTCAATACGTGAACTTATGTCAAAACGAGACAAAGCATACCGAACATACAGACGACATAAAAATGACGAGAACTGGCAACTGTACAAACAACTTAGAAACACAACTACACAAACTATACGTAATGCCAAACTACGACACGCCCACAGTATAATCGGACCTGAAATAAGTGCACGGGACACTTGGCGAAAGCTCCGTGCAATGGGACTTAGACAGTTGAATCCCTCAACTGACTCTATAGACATTTCTGTTGATGACTTAAATGAACATTTTACCTCAATACCCATGACACCTCCAGACAACAAGACTAAAATAGACATTCTTAAAGACTTATCCCCATCCCCACATATAGGAACAGATAAATTTTACTTTTACGACATTTCGCCTATAGACGTTAAAAAAGCACTCAAGCGGATTAAATCCAATGCGCAAGAAACAGATAACATCAGCATTTTAATGCTAAATAAAATCATTGACATTATTCTACCCACAGTGACTCATATTTTCAATGCTTCCCTTATAACTTCTATCTTCCCTATTGTATGGAAACAGTCTAGAGTTCGGCCTATACCAAAAATAAGTACACCTACTAACTGTAATGACTTCCGACCGATTAGCATCCTTCCGACATTATCTAAAGCCCTGGAATATATTGTACATAAGCAAATGACTGATTATCTCCAAGAAAATCACCTCCTTGATCCTTATCAATCCGGCTTTAGATCTGGTCATAGCACAACCACAGCTTTGCTAAAAATTACCGAAGATATTCGTGAAGCTGTGGACAGACGTCAATTGACTCCTTTAACCTTACTTGACTTCAGCAAAGCTTTTGACACAGTAGACCACGACTTACTTATGATAAAGCTCAAGCACCTACATTTGTCTGATAGCGCTGTATCCTGGTTCGACTCATACCTGCACGGTCGTCAACAATACGTTTCATTAAACTCTAGATCTTCGACTTGGCGTAACGTGCCGGCTGGAGTCCCCCAGGGCAGTGTTCCCGGACCTCTTCTTTTCTCAATCTACATAAATGACTTGCCAACTGTACTAAAGCACTGCCGTTATCACCTCTATGCTGATGATCTCCAAATTTACCTACATTCACCTCCTCATTCTCTCTATAACAGCTTGATGAAAATGAATGACGATCTCATATCCATCTTTAACTGGTCTTCAAGTATCGGTCTAAATCTAAATCCTAACAAGTCACAAGTAATTCTAATGGGACAACAAAGACTGCTTACAACCTTTGACATATCTACACTTCCAAACATTACTATAAATAATATAATTATCCCTTAATTCTTCTTCAGTAATAGATCTTGGACTACATCTAGACGCAAATTTAACCTGGCAAACACAAGTGAAACACATATGTAAAAAGACTTTCTCCATCTTACATTATCTTAGACGTTTAAAGAATTTTCTCCCAGTTTCGTTAAAACAAATCCTTGTGCAGAATCTTGTGTTACCACACTTCGATTATTGTGACATTATATATAATGATCTAAACTATGACTTGTCGCAGAGACTGCAGCGTGTTCATAATGCTTGCGTTCGATTCATTTTCAATATCCGCCGTTATGACCATATTTCCGAACACTTTAATAACCTCTCTTGGCTCCGTCTTACTGACAGACGTAAATTGCACTCTCTTTCACTACTTTTCAAGCTTCTGAATTCCTACATTCCTACTTACCTGGCGTCCAGATTTGAGAAGTTATCCTCTTACCACAATATTGACACTAGGTCACAAGATAGCAGTCTGCTAACAATTCCTCTTCATAGCACTTCCTCCTATTCTACTTCCTTCACAGTAGCCTCTGCCCGCTCCTGGAATCTCCTTCCTCAAGATATCAGGGGTTGCCGCACACTTGGCACCTTTAAGTCACGCTTATACAGTTACCTGTTGTCTAATAATTAATTTTTCTCTATTTATTTAATTTTATACTATGTCATTAATCTTTTCCTCGTTTTTTTATATATCTTGTACATATTATATATTTAATTCGTTAAATTTAGAGTAAATCAAAATACATTATAAATATTAATTGTATTGTATTCATAACTTGTAATCGTTTATATATATATTGTAATTTAGATTTAAGACTATTTCTTTTGTATTTTTTTTAAACCTGGTTGAGTGGTAGACAAGGCCTTAAGGCCTTAACTCTGCCAGGTAAAATAAAGCTATTATTATTATTATTATTATTATTATTATACATACATACATAAGGACTTCATTAAACAAAAAGTAAGATACATACAATGTTATTTACAAATATGGATCGCACGGGCAGTAAGCCGTACGTGCTGTTGACAGTCCGTTACAATAAATTGATGTTTGGTAATAATATACTTAAAAAAAGAAAACACAATATTATTACAATTAGATATCAATACAATTACATTATACATTAATTTAGATATGTAGAATTATTAAGAATTAATGGTATTGCAATTTGTTAACATATTTATTCATTCCTGAATAAGTGTTGTTCTTATTTTCCGCGTTTTGTCTAGAAATTTGCACAAGTTTATCCAATTTTCTGGGTTTATCAGTAACTCGTAGATGCCAATCTTTCACGATTTGAATTTAGAAATATTTCTGGTAATAACTGCCGCCTCCAATATTCTGAATCGTTACATTTTCCTAATATATGTATCTCGTCTTCAAAGCTCCCGCACATTGGACATATTCGCATATCGTGATCGTCGCTAATTTTTAAAAATGTCCATGCCCCTAACCTGAACCAAGCAAGCCCTGATCCCTCTTTAAATCCTAGATTGAGTATATAAGATAATTTTCCCCAAACTTGTTTTAGGTCTCTTTGTAAAAATAGTGATCGTTTTCCCGCACATTCGGCAAAAATATTTTGTCGATTTATATCTAAGTACCTCCTTTTATTTTTCTGCTCACATTTTTGCAATTTTCAGTCCCTTTTTTCCATACCCAATCCATCCCAATCTTTTGGAGTTCTCTCCTAACTTCGTCTGCCCAGAATTTCCCATTTGCGTTCCTAATTTGGTGGTCGTAACAAATTGCTCTGAGCATTGTTTGTTCACTTTGGATTAGCCGCAACCAGTACTTGAGTACACGAATTTTGCAGTTTATGTCGTCCTGAAATGACCCAAATCATATAAAATTCCACAGATAGAAACGGCCTTACTAAGTTCTGTAATATATTTTAGAAAATGCGTATATACATAAAATATAGAAATATGCTGTCATGGAGTATTTTCTACAATTTGTTTAGATATTCAATTATGTGTACATTATTTGTATATTTGTTTTGGTTTTAGGCAGCGTAAGCTATTTAAGCACCCAAGAAACGACTTTATGGTGTACCGATGCATTTTCTTTCTTAGTCCCGGCGCTGTAGTATGTAAGTAATGCAATATGTTATTTGTCATATTGACAGAATTTCTATTTAGGTTTGCCAATCGGCAGTACTTACTGACATTTCTTTGTTTCTTTGTTTCAGGTAAGATTTCAAATTTCTCACCCACACATTCAGAACTGTGAGTATATGAAATAATGATCTTTTGCATAGATTTTGGAAACGTTACAGTTAATTGTATTATATTCTTGAAATCAGGTATTCTTTGACAGAATTACAAAAGTATGAAATTAGAACAGACGAATTTGATTATCTTAGAAAAAGCCTTCAAAAATCAAGACAGGATAAAATGAGAAATGAGTTCCTTTGGAGATAAATGAATGTCACCACATCTGTTGTTAAGAGGATTGAAAATCAAACTCTTAAATGGTATGACCATGTACAGAGAATAGAAGATGAAGGAGGCCAAAAAATGTACACCAATGGTCACCCAATGGAAGAAATAAACGCGGTAGACTATGATGGAAATGGAAAACTTATGTGAGAATTATAATGGATGATATGAGATTGCAATGATAGAAATAAATGGAAACTGAAGATAGCAAATCTATAAGTGGGGGAAAGCCGAAGAAGAAGAAAAAATCAGGTAGACAGCAAGCAAAAAAATATTGACAACAGAGATGGATTTTGGGCGAAGAGCAGCAAGAAAATCAATAAAAGAGAAAATTAGGAACCAGAAATTTAGAGAAATAATTAATGTTAAATGTAATAGTATAGAAATACTAAAACAACGAAGATTGAAATGCTATGGGCATCTGAAGAGGATGGAATGTAATAGAATTCCAAGAATGTGCTGGATTGGAATACTGAAGTCAGGAGGAGGAGGGGGAAACCCAGAGAACAATGGATGGATGAAGTGAGAAGAAACATGATCAGCAACGACCTCAAACTAGAATATGCTGAGGTTATAAATATATGGCGAAGCAATATACATTAGGGCTGAAGAATAACCCTGTTATGTAGAAAAATATCCTTAATAAAAGTGTATTATTATATTATTATTTATTATTATTATTATTATTATTATTATTATTATTATTATCATCATCATCATCATCATCATCATTATTTGTAATATTCCAATTTATAAATAGGAAATGCTAAATCCGAGAAATAATGGATGTTCAAAAATATGTACTTGCAGGTTATTAAAAAGATGACTGAAATGGTTTGGTCACGTAAAGAGATGTCAGATGACGAGAATACTTAAGATGATATTAAATTTTAAATGGAGGGCAACTGAGAAAGAGGAGACCATAAGAACAGTGGATTCAAGGAGAGCATAGGAGTATGGTGTCGAGAGAATTAACAGAGAGTGATGCAGAGGATGTCATGGAGGAGTAAAATGTACAATGGGTTGTAAAAAAACTACTGTATTGTGGAGATATTCCTAATAAAAAGAAGAATTAATAATCGTATTAAAATTGTGGACGTTGTGAAACAGAAGGATATACAGAAACTTAGATCTGCTGAAATGAGATACCTTCAGAGGACTGCAGGATACACACTACTATGTCAGAGACTGTCAAACTATAACATCCTTCAAAAACAAACTAAAGAATTATTTAATAACAAACTAACTTATACACCTCACTGATAGTATTCTTTTAGCAATATTAATATATTTAATTATTTATGTAAATAATATTAAGAATAACAAATATTTTTATTTGTTTTGTTTTAAATATTGTATAATCGTAAAATTAGTTTTCTATATCTCATTATTTTCCTGTTTTTTATATACACTAGACAGGGACAATTTAATATGTCTTGCTTGTATACATTTTATTATTAGTTTTAGTCTTAATTTTAACTAATATTAACTGGTTGTATTATAGATCGTAATATGTATATTAGATATTATCTTTTGATCAAATTTTTACTTAGTGTTTAATATTAGAGTTAATTAAGATTGTTATATTCTTATGTAATATATGTTTGTCCTGGTGAGTGGAAGAGAAGGCCACATGGCCTTAACTCCACCAGGCTAAATAAATCTTAAATCTTAAAAAATCTTAAAATCTTACTATATCACAAAAAAATGAAGACATCTTAGAAGAATTACACATGGAACCTTTAGAAAACAAAATTTCTGATTACAAGTCAAGATGGATGCAACATGTTCATCGAATGGAAGATCACAGGATACCCAAACAAATGTTAAGATATCAACATGCAGGAAGAAGAAGACCAGGACGTCCACTCAAAAGACTTCTGGATGGTGTTTTTCTAGAGGCCCGAAATAGTAAGTGTCCTGCAATTATATTAGCTGCCAGCCGAACCGCCAGGGTTCCAGGTCGAATTATATTTCTAATTGTTTCGATGCAAACTATAAATGGTATTAAAATGGGGGGAGTTCCTTGTGGAACTAAATGAGCAAATATCAACAAATGGTCTAAATTCGTGAATGTACTATGATCATGATGATTAATATTGTTATTATATTATATGGATGCGAAACATGGACTCTTACTTTAAGGAAGGATAGGAGATTAAGAGTATTTGAAAATAAAGTTCTTAAGAAAATGTTTGGACCAAAACGAGACGAACAGAGAGGTAAATGGAGAAGACTACATAACAGTGAACTTCATGCTCTTTATAGGAAGCCAGATGTAATCAGAACAGTTAAGTCTCGTAGACTGCGATGGGCTGAACATGTGGCGCGAATAGGGAATGAAAGGCGTGCATGGAAGCTACTTGTAGGAAAACCAGAGGGAAAACGCCGAGTTGGAAGGCCAAGAATGAGGTGGGAGAATACGATTAACCATGATTTGAACGAAGTAGATTATACAGGGAATGATTGGAGAACATTAGCTTTGGATAGAGATGTATGGAGAATTTATGTCCATGCGGCCATGAACCTAATTGTTCTTCTTCTTATTATTATTATTATTATTATTAGTATTATTATTATTATTAATATTATTATTATTATTACCTAAGAGAGATAAACAGACAGGTGAATGGAGAAGACTACATAACAATGAACTACATGGTCTTTATAGGAAGCCAGATATAATGAGAACAGTTAAGTCTCGTAGACTGCGATGGGCAGGACATATTGCGCGTGTGGGGAATGAAAGACGTGCATGGAAGCTTTTTGTAGGAAAGCCAGAAGGAAAACGCCCCAGTTGGTAGACAAAGAATGAGGTGGGAGAATAAAATTAGCCATGATTTGAGGGAAGTAGATTATAAGATTTTTAAGATTTTAAGATTTAAGATTTATTTAGCCTGGTGGAGTTAAGGCCATGTGGCCTTCTCTTCCACTCACCAGGACAAACATATATTACATAAGAATATAACAATCTTAATTAACTCTAATATTAAACACTAAGTAAAAATTTGATCAAAAGATAATATCTAATATAACATATTACGATCTATAATACAACCAGTTAATATTAGTTAAAATTAAGACTAAAACTAATAATAAAATGTATACAAGCAAGACATATTAAATTGTCCCTTGTCTAGTGTATATAAAAAAACAGGAAAATAATGAGATATAGAAAACAAATTTTACGATTATACAATATTTAAAACAAAACAAATAAAAATATTTGTTATTCTTAATATTATTTACAAAATAATTAAATATATAATATTGCTAAAAGAATACTATCAGTGAGGTGTATAAGTCAGTTTGTTATTAAATAATTCTTTAGTTTGTTTTTGAAGGATGTTATAGTTTGACAGTCTCTGACATAGGGTGGAAGGGAATTCCATGTTTTGGTAAGTGACACCGTAAAAGATAATGAATAATATACAGTGTGATGAGGCGGGGATATAAAGGACAATGTGCTGATGGGATCGAGTGTCAAGATTATGTGTGTCGGATAGTCTGATGAAGCGGGCGCAGCGTGATAATAAATAGGCGATTATGTGTGAAGTATTTTATAGAGAAGGGATAGGGAATGGACAGTTCTACGATCTCTTAGACGAAACCACGATAATTGTTCCAGGGACGGTTGTAACATGGTCAAATTTGCGAATACCACAAATAAAACGTGCGCAAGAATTATGAACACGTTGAAGTCTTTGAGTGGAAATAATATTTAAGTCTGTAAAAAGAGTGTCACAATAATCAAAATGGGGCATTGCAAGTGTTTCTACTAACATTTTCCTAAGGGCGAATGGCAAACAATTTCGTACACGATTTAATGAATGTATTATTGAGAAAACTGTTTGCATGTATGGTTTATTTGTGTATTCCAATTTAAGTTTTTGTCAATAAATACTCCTAGAATTTTTACTGTCTCACTATAAGGGATTTGAACTCCGTTTAGTGACACATGCGAAACTGTGTTTAGGTTAATTGTAGATAATAGTCTCTGATGACCCATAAATGATTGATTGCGACTTTGTAGGATTTAATTGCAGTCCATATTTAACTGTCCAAGTCAATAGTGAGTCAAGATCCTCGTTAATTTGGCAACAGCGTCATTTAGTGAATATTTGTCTGTGTGGATGTAGATTTGCATGTCGTCTGCAAATAAATTATGTTTGCAATGCTTTAGGGAGTTAGATATGTCATTTATGTAGATTGAAAAAAGCAAAGGTCCAAGTACCGAACCCTGTGGAACCCCAGCTTTACGGAAGGACCAAGAAGAACATAATGTATGATTTCCTATAACAGATTGCTGGCGCTCATGAAGGTAGGAATTGAACCATTCGTGGCACTCTCAGAGAGTAAGAGGTTTTTAAGTTTATGCAACAATAAGTCCAAGTCTACCGTGTCGAATGCTTTACTAAAGTCCAGTAATGTAAGAATGGTAAGTTTTCGATTATCAGCAGCTTCGCGTATGTCTTCGCAAATATTTAGTAGAGCAGTAATTATTTGTATTGTGTCCTGTCCTGAAGCCTGACTGAAATTGATCTAGAAGGTTGTAATCATTTAGGTATTCAGTCAGTTGTTTATGGACTAATCGTTCCAGAGCTTTTGAAAGAGTAGGTAAAATGCTAATGGGTCGAAAGTCGTTCGGGGTTGAGGGCGTTTTAACTTTAGGCAGTGGACGTACGAGGGCTTGTTTCCACAATGAGGGATATGTAGAAGTTTGTAGTGAAGAGTTAAAAATATGAGTTATAGTAGGTAGTATAGCTTCGATTATTTTATTCAGTAAAGTAATATTTATACGGTCAGTTCCTTCTGCTTTGGTTTTTATTCGCATGATGGCTTTCTTTACGTCGTAGTCTGTAACATATGAGAAGTGGAAATGTTCTCTGTCGGGTTGATTTGTCAGTGATAATTCATTTATTGTTTGTTCTTTATCCTTTGGAGTAGTAGTTATACCTGTGAAGTGATTATTGAGTGTGTCCAGGGAAACAGGTAATTTGTCTACCTGTGTGTCTTTTCTCCCAATTCCATTCTATTCAAGTTTTTCCAGATTTCTGAAGATACAGGGAATGATTGGAAAACATTAGCTCAAGATAGAGATGTATGGAGAAATTACGTCCGCGTGGGCATGAACTTACTTTTTCGGTAGGTGCCAGTGAATTATTATTAGACATTATTATTATTATTATTATTATTATTACTATTTAATTATTACTATTATTATTATTATTACTATTATTATTATTACTATTATTATTATTATCATTACTATTATTATTATTACTATTATTATTATTACTATTACTATTATTATTATTATTATTATTATTACTATTATTATTATTATTATTATTATTATTATTATTATTATAGTAGTAGTAGTAGTAGTAGTAGCAGTGTTAGTAGTATACATACTACTTTAAAAACAGTAAGGTAGTTTGGCAGACAATCTGTGAACAAGAATGTGACTTAATTCGTTGTTGACTTGTCAAGTGTTAGAGAAAAGAGAAAACAATAGAGAAAGGGAATTCCAGTAGGAAATGTTTACCTCGCACCTCTGTGTTCGTTCCTTCAATTAAAACGAGCGAAGAAAACAATCTTCCAAATCCGATTACACCTTAAGTGCTTCTATCTGCAGGTCTTGTGTCCTAAGCCGTTCTGCTGCGGCATCCTATATTCTGCGAAACAAAGGCGGAAATCTCGACACTTACATTTGCTAAATTACAACTCAGAAAATGTTCTCTCTTGATGCATTATGACAGAGTTCAAAATTAGCTCTTACACTATTACAAGCACGATTTTGGCTCTTCACCAAAAAATTATTCCAAGAAAGCTAATTCACATTTTGCATATTCTTGTTTTCTAATGTTGGTATTACTTATAAATTCCACATAACATGCAGAGAGAGGAAAATAATTGCTGTTGAATATTAAATTTATCATTTAAACAATGGTTGGTAGCAGAAACATCTGAAACTCTGATGAAGTAGACATTTTGTCATAGTTTTTCATACAGAGAAACTTTCTCTTATCGTATTTCAAAACGGATCTTGATTATAATATTCTAAGAAACTAAAAATAAACCTCTAACAGCATAACAACAAAAACTAAATTCATAAAAACATTAATTATGTTAACTATTAAATACTAAGATTTGTTGTGTATATATATATATATATATACATATATGAATGATATGAAAAAAAAAATGAATGCTTGAGTCGGGATTTGAACCCGAGTCTCTAAAACTCTGTACGTTAAGCTCTCTAACTACCCGAGTTACCCAAGTATTCCAACATAAGCATACATTTTTCTTATATATGTAGTATTCTCAATTCACACAGGAGGTAGCAGAAAATCATTCCTACTGACATCTAGTGGCTAACATAATATTTAAGTAAATTTTTAAAGAGAATATTTACTTTATAGCACTAACGCTTGTATATTTAGATGTTAATTATATTTTTGACATTTGGCAATGAAGGCAAATATGATATGAAAAGAAAAATTAATGCTCGAGTCGGGATTTGAACCCGAGTCTCTAAACTCTGTACGTTTAGCGCTCTAACTACCCGAGTTACCCAAGTATTCCAACACATACATTTTTCTTATATATGTAGTATTCTCAATTCACACAAGAGGTACTAGCAGAAAATCGTTCCGACTGACATCTAGTGGCTAACATAACAGTTAAGCAATTATTTATTATATATATATATATACAGAGTGATCATAATGTCTGGATCCATTTCTGCGTTAACGTATTTTGTTAGAATCAAGATGTATGATGACGGTAAAAAAAAAAAAGTGTAAGTTGTTAATGGGCGACTGCGCGGATGATCGTACATCGAGATACGATAGGCGTTCACACGGAAATTTAATAAACCAGGACTCACACGAGCAAACATCCGATTAACAAACGTGACAGCCGCATGTAGGGTACCGAAGCACCTCACATTACAAGAGAATTACAAAGACACACACCAAATGCGAATATATGGCTTGGATTCAAAAAATACCATAGTGTATGCACCCTACATCTTTGCCTTGACATGCTCGAGTTATTGCTCGAACCACAGCTACACCAGGCCGGCATTACTGACTCTGTTTTGTTCCAACAGGATGGAGCACCCCCTCATTTTGCGCTGAATGTATAGGACTACCTCAATAAAACATTCCCAATAGATGGATAGATAGAGTTTCAGTATGAATATGGTTAACGTGTTTCCCTGATCTGACGCACCAGAACTTCTTTTCTTGGAGATTCATAAATGAAAATGTGTACAAAACAAAGGAACGGGATGTGCAGGAACTTGCGACTCAAATTCCCAGTGCAGATTACGGACGGCTATTTCTTCAGTTATGCTTCAGAACGCCTTTCGGACTACTCTTGAACGATGGAAACAATGCTTCGAAATGTACGGAGGCAATGTTGAAATGCAATGAACATGCTTACATAACTTGACACTAAACATACATGCAAATTACCAAACTAAGTCCATTATTTGTTGGAAATGGATCCAGAATGTGTGACCACCCTATATATAATCTTCTACAGGATGGGTGAAGTTTCAGTAGTATATTATGTTCACCTAATTTCG
This sequence comes from Diploptera punctata, assembly GCA_030220185.1. Classification (NCBI taxonomy): domain Eukaryota; kingdom Metazoa; phylum Arthropoda; class Insecta; order Blattodea; family Blaberidae; genus Diploptera; species Diploptera punctata. The sequence continues at coordinate 55,282 of JASPKZ010000882.1, read as the reverse complement.
GAAGAATTTAGTTATTGAGATAGTTCTAATAAAAACATTAAAAAAATCACATACTTGTGCCCAGTCTTATGTATGATTTTTGTGTGTGTATGTGTGTGATTTTATATGTTTTCAGACTGTAGGAGTCGGAATTGTTATTTTTCCAAACAAATTCGGCATGTAGCAATCAATTGGAAAAAGTAAAGACGCGGTAGTTAACCTGCAAAATCGTTCAATTTTAGCAAATATTAAAAATTCGCTACAGCGGTCGTAATTTTCGAGTATTCACAACGAAACTCGGTATACGCCACTAAATTAAAACGAGGAAGTAATTCTTCTAAATTCAGGGAAACGCTACCATTAGGCTAGGGTTTACCTGAAATACTTAATTTGTATTATCCCTGTCGTAATTTGTTATGATGGAAGAGTAGTTCGAAATAATTATTCGTCAATTAAAGTAATATTAATGATTAATTAATCGAATTGCTCATTCTATTTTATTACATTAGAATATCTTAAACGTTGGAGAGAAAAGGGAACATAGTTTGGCTATGTCATGTAATATTACTGGGGTAAAATCAGTTTTGTTTAAGGAAAATCAGAGAGAAAGCGCCAGTAGGTAGGCCAAGAATGAGGTGGGAGAATAACATTAACCATGATTTGAGGGAAGTAAATTATTTTAAAAGGGAAGATTGGAAAATATTAACTCGGTATAGGAATATATGACGTGTATATGTCCGCGCGACCATGAAATTAATATTAATTAAATAAAAATAAAACGTAGTTTTATTGATTTTCATATTTATTACATAATTCAGTGACAGCTGTTTCGGTACACTCTACCTTCTTCAGACATGTTAACATATTATGAATTGTGTTCCAACTGATCTAAGCAACAATACAACAATATTTATTTAAATTTTAAAATTTTAAATTGTTGTATTGTTGCTTAGATCAGTTGGAACACAATTCAAAATTTGTTAACATGTCTGATGAAGGTACAGTGTACCGAAACAGCTGTCACTGAATTACATAATAAATATGAACATCAAATAAAAACTATGTTTTATTTTATTTAATTAATAAATATGGATTTTCATCAAGTAAACACCAAGTCAATTGATAATGAAATTAATAGTTGGATAATGCCAGTAAGTTAGTTATTTTAACATTACCGGGCTATACAGAGTGTTCCAAAACCATTGGTTCAAATTAATACCGGTGGCAGAGAACATGAAAACAAGTATATTTCGATAAGAGACATGTGGTCTCAGAATTCAACTTGTATTTTTAGTGAACGTTTTGTTAATGGTGTTGAAGGAAGCTATTGTGTCGGTCGAGGTGGCCCTGTGGCTTGGCCACCCAGATCACCTGACCTCTAGGGGGCATATGAAGCAGCTCGCGTATGAAACCGTTGTGAAAACAGAAGAAAAGCTCGTCGCTAGAATAGTCTTCGCTACTTGGACAATTGCGAACTTACCAGCAACCTTCGAAAGAACACAGCAATCAATGGTCAGACAATGTATTGCGTGCATATAAGTCAATGGTGGTGCATTCGAGCAATTGCTGTGATGCTACAGCTGAAATTAGCATGTTAAACTATTTTATATGTAAATCGACCCTAACATTACAAATTGACTTTAAAACCATATGTTCCTTATAGAATATATTGGTTTTGATGTTCTCTACCTTACTTACTTACTCACTGGCACTATCGAACCCGTGGGTTCATGGCCGCGCTGACATAAGCTCTCCATACATCTCTATCCTGAGATAATGTTTTCCAATCATTCCCTGTATAATCTACTTCCCTCAAATCATAGTTAAAGTTGTTCTCCCACCTCATTCTAGGTCTACCAACTTGGCGTTTTCCCTCTGGCTATCCTACAAGAAGCTTCCATGCACGTCTTTCATTCCCCATACGTGCAACATGTCCTGCCTATCGCAGTCTACCAGACGTAACTGTTCTTATTATATTTGGCTTCCTATAAAGACCATGTAGTTCATTTTTATGTAGTCTTCTCCATTCGTCTGTCTGTTCATCTCTCTATGGTCCAAAAATTTCCTAAGAACTTTACTCTCAAAAACTCGTAATCTCATTTCCTCCCTTAAAGTAAGAATCTATGTTTCGCACCCATATAATATAACTGGTAGAATAATATTTTTATATATTTTCAGTTTAACGTTTTTGAAAGGAGTTGGGACATCAAAAGTCTCTGCAATGCATAATAACACGCATTTCCAGAATTGAGCCTATGTTTAATTTCTTTGTGCATCTCATTCCTATTTGTGATTATTGTTCCTAGGTATTTGAATTCAGCCACTTCCTCTCTACCTCCTGTATAATTTGAAAGAATAGTTTCGGAACACCCTATAATGTCAAACGGCTGAAACATATTAATTTTGAACTGGACACTAATGGTCTGAGCTATCGACGCGTCCTAAAACATCACAATACAAATAAACAAGTAAACATTATGTTGATTGCCAGAAGCCTTTTGTCTTACGTAATGACACTTTCGTGTCTTTTGATCTTATATCCTTATTCTTTGGAGTAGCATTGTCGATTTTTCAAGAATATTAATTTTTAAAACTTCTTTGTCAAGACGTTTCAAAAACATTATCATTAGACGGCCATGACAAATCTCAAGCTGTTAGCTCATCCTGCAACATCAGGGGAACATTTCTTTATGCTTGATATATAGTAATGACTATTATAAATGTCTGTCAGTGGAAAAAAAAGAAAGAAAAGAGAGTTTTATATATGCGGTCACAACTCGTACAAAGGTTAGGCCGGTAAATTGGAATGCAGCACAAGGGTTGTTCCATTTTTATATAAAAAAGAGACAGAAATGACCTTTCAGCATGCCATTGTCAGCTGGCCGTAAAGTCCTCTATATAGCATTTTCAAGTACAGTCTTAACTGGATTAAAATACAATTTTGTAAATACATAATTCAGGAAATCATGTTATATAACTTATATACAGAGTGATTCAGAAACATGGCTACACGTTTGATCACATTTCGTGACGAAAATATTATATTAAACGTAATATGATGTTATCGTTAGAAAGGGAATCCTTCAAATTAACAACAATAGAACAAAACGAATCACTTACAACAACGCTAAGCAAGTCACTTTATTGCTTCAAACTGTTTACCGTTTACATCCAAGCGTAATTGGCAACGCTTTGGGAAGTCATTCATTGCGTTATGATACATGTTTAGAGGAATAGCTCTAATTTCTTCCTCAATCACTAATTTCAGCATGTCGACGTCTTGAGGTTTCTGGGCATAAACCTTGTCCTTCAAATAACCACACAACCAATAGTCACATGCTGTGAGGTCAGGGAATTGTAATTTGCTGTTGCATATTCAACGCCATTTTGACTAATGACATAAGTTATACACCGTTTTGTTTTATTCCATTGTTGTAATTTGAATAATTGCCTTTCCAACGGTAATTTCATATTTCCTGTAATAGTAATATTTTCATCAAATAACGCGATCAAACGAATAGCCATATTTATGATTCACCCGTAGGTAATATTTATAGGAACTATTTAACTAATGTCCCAAATGGGAGTCAATGACCAATCATGTTTCAATGAATTTTGTTTTACAACCAATGACAGTCTTGTTTCATCTAGTTGTTTATGGAATTCTCATTACTAGCTCCTGCTTTGGTAATATAGAAAAGTCCTCGTTTTTTAATATCCTGAACAGGTCAGAGTAGTATTTTGCTGTGACTGGCTCTCCAACCAATACATTTAATAAGCAAATAATGTACACATTTATTAGAACTAGACATTTGATAATTGTGTGTTCAATAATTATGTTTTAAAATAATTCTTTTACAGAGTTGTTTACTCAAAAATAAATTAATAACCTATAATGTTGGTTATAATATACAGTTTGGTATGTTTCATTTTTCTCCACTAGGGTGCATTCGTTCATTATTGCGATCCTATTTGGTAACAAAAACTCGTATTACGATCAAGTTGCAGTGAATAAACAAATGAAACATAACTACACGTTTTTGATTTGTTTCCAAACATCGCCGTTTGCATTAAATATGTACATATTTTAAAATAACTATAATTAAATAATTATTTGTGAGTAAACAGTTTAATTTTATTTGTTAAATAGTCCTAACAAATGCCGCTCTTGATTTCCAAATTCTATACATAAATTAGCTCGTCACTTCGTGAGTCGTGAATTTATCGATAATTTGAAAATCACTTGTGACATTACTTATGAATATTAATCAGTGGTGACAATATAATACTATAAAAACTTATTATTTTTTTGTATTTATTAATTGAATTTAGTTCCGTTTTTAGGGACTGATTAATAATTTTCTTGTTGGGCTCGTGTATGGAGAATTAGTTAATAATTTATAATAATGCGACATTTTTAGGAATTTCCGAAGGATTTGAATTTGTTCTCGCCACAATATAATTAAAAAGTTTATAGATCTTCACTAATATTCTATATTCCTTGGAACATGTCCCTAGTTTGATCCTATGGCATGAATTCTCTAAAGTAGTCCCCGCCAGAACCGAACGGAGGAGTGTTTTACCTCCGTAAAATTTTACTCCAGTGGAAACCCATGCCCGCGTTTCTTGACGGTTGCATTTTTAAGGTGACAGATCATCACTGTTTCTAGGATTATTTTTGGACCAAAGAGAGATGACCAGACAGGTGAATGACTAAGACTACATACGAGTAACAATGAACTACATGGTCTTTATAGGAAGCCAGATATAATAACAGTTGAGTCTCGTAGACTGCGATGGGTACGACATGTGACACGACTGGGGATTGAAAGAGGAACATGGAAGCATCTTGTAGGAAAACCAGAAATAAACGCCCAATTGGTAGACCAAAAATTAGATGGGAGAATAATATTAAGCTTGATTTGAGGGAAGTAGATTATATAGGAGATGATTGGAAAACATCTCAGATAGGGTTGTATGGAGAGCTTATGACCGCGCTGTCATGAACCTACGAGTTCCATAGAGTCAGAGGGTTAGTTATATATATGCGTTCGCGCGTGTGTGTCATTGTACGCTCCAAGAATTTTTGTTTATCAAAATCAGATTTGGCTATGTATGTATGTTTGTTTCACATATGTTCCTCTTTGGAGCCATATGTACTCCTCCTGACCAATTAATTTATTTAAGCTTAATTCCCTGCAGGCATCAGTGAGTGGCATGTGGCCCACAACGCATCGCCTCAATCAGACATCTAGTTGACATATAAGATATTACTTGGTTCAGATAGGCCGATTGAATCATTTTCAGATGCAATAACTAAGGTTTGAGGTTATTTTACTAGCCCGAAAATCTTCTAATCGGGACCTAAGGATTCAAGTCCTTCGCATACGACCTCTTCTTGAATTTTCCAACCTAAAGGTCCATCGACCCCTCCCGAATTTGCACCCCCAAACCTCTTGGCTTCCGTGCATCATAAAGTTTTCTCTGGAAGAAATTTCAATGTAGATTTCGGTAAGCAATGGTCGGAAGTTCCCTTGTCAGAAATAAAATGAATTATCGATAATTTTTGTTGGTATTCCAGAAAGATTTTATGTTTTCAACATCATTTATGGTATTACAGTCCATTTTGGGCCCTAGCCTTTCTCAGAATGTCCTTCCAGACTTCTCTATTTGCTATTAAATTCTTCCAAATTCTGAATTTACTAATTCTAATATCCTGCAAAATATCATCCTCCCATTTTAATTTTGGTCTTCCAAACTTTCTGATTTGTAATGATAATTCCATATAGATATTTTTGTTATTTTCTTCTTCTTCTTCTTCTTTGTCATGGTTTAGGCGTTTTCCTAGCCTGTTCCGGCTCCAAATTGCTGCTCTTTCCATATTTTCTTTCGTCTTCCCAAACTGCTTCTTCCTCATGGTGAATAGTTGTATGCTGCTTTTGGTATTCTATTTGTAGTCATCCTTGGTAAATATTCTTTCCAGTTTGTTCTGTATTTCACTATTGTTGTGCTTAATTCGTCTACTTTTTGTTCCTGTCTTATTTCTGCATTGTGTTTTTTGTCTGATTTTTGTTATCCTGCTATTGGTGTGACGAATTTCATTTCAGCAGATTGGATTTTGTCAGATTGTTGTGTTGTCACTGCCCATGTTTCGGATCCGTAAGTAGTAATAGGCACTGCCATTGTCTTGTATAATTTCATTATAGAGTCTTTTCCGGCTTTATTTTTCAAAGTTCTTTTTTTAGTGTTCCTGTTATATAATTAAACTTATTTAGTTTATGTAAAATTGTATATTTTCAGGGCAAGTGTCTTGTTTCATGTATTTTATGTCTTTCGGGCTAAATGGCCGTGGTCTTTTTTATTAACACTCAATGTTTCGTCTACCACTAGCAGTACATTAGTGGTAAACGAACGTTGAGTGTTAATAAACCAGACCACCGGCCATTTAGCCCGAAAGACACAAAATTTATGAATCTTACTTAGTTTGTCATTTATGTATATTTCCGTTGCGTATGATATTTCGCAAACCTAGGAAGTTATCCACCGCTGTGGTCTCGGGGTAGCGTGCTACCTTGTCACGCAGCGGGCCCGGGTTCGATCCCCGGTCGGGACAGTTTTTTTGGGTGAGGTTTCTATCGGGGTTTTTCGTCACCTGTAAGACAAATGTCAGGAAAATTTTAAGGCCCAAACGGTCTCCGAAATCATATGACCATCGCAATCATCATCATTCATATTCATCTTAGGTTAAGTTTAGGATTAGGGACTCTCCTGGCGCACCACTATCATCATCATCATCATCATCACCCATCATATCATCGGGGCAACGTAACTCCGCCTTCCAGGCGCCCTCAGAAGTAGGTTACAAGTACGCCATGCCAGGAGAGAAACCAGGAATGTCAAAAGACAAACTGGGGAATTTGAAAAAAAATATATATTTTGTCACTTGTTCTATTGGTTTATTTTATAACATTAATTTTGTCCGGACTGATTGAGCGCCCTTGAAAGCCATTGTTTTTTAGATGATATTTCCATATTATATATTTTATATTTCGTTTAGTTTATATAGCATTCTTTGTAATTCGTCTTCTGATTTTGCTATTGTACATACGTATCAAATATCGAGCCCAGGCCAATCTATGAACTTTTATATACTCACGAAATCTTTCAACTTATTAATATTAAAGTTTTTAACTATATTCCCATATCTTGTATGTTATTCACGATATATATTTCGATTTGAAGAGTTATTATGGTTGACAAACTTGTGTGGATAATTTGGCATCCTCTGGAGGGGTGAAATTGAATGAATGAAGGAAAAGGGCGGTTTTAAAGGTGGAATGGGGATGGGATTCGGAACTGTTATTATAAGGGAACTCGACTATTACCATTATGTCGGTCTACAAGTTAACTGAAGTCCCGCTTTGCCTGTGGTTTCCAATATTACACACAGGAATATTATTATAGAAAGATGCTTTTGGATTGAGAGGAGGGAGCCACCGAACGTTTCTAGTGGAGTCAAGTCACGAATTTGCCAAACCAACGAACCAACTTCCACCCTCAAGCTTTGGTCGGGGAGGGGGAGGGAGGATGTTGGATTCAAGTCCTAGGATTAGATAGTTGGTAACAGCGTTTGGACTCTCGCATGCAGATTAAAATTGATACCTGTGTCCGCTTTATGGTATTAGATATAATTGATATTTCACAATATTTGGGCTGTGATGTTGGCTACAATGTGGAAAGAGTATTGACTCCAAAATAAATAAATTTCAGACGGTGTGTGGAACAATACAGAGAACATTCAAAAATAAAATTAGAAAAGAAACCAAGATAAAAATGTATAATGTTATGGCGGTTCCCACAATATTGTATGGATGTGAAACTTGGGCTCCAGTGAAAAGACAGAAGGATAGAATACAGACGGCAGAGATGCGGTTCCTAAGACAAGTAAAAGGATGTACAAGACTTGATAGAATAAGAAATGAGGATATAAGAGAAGAATTGAAAGTACAGCCTTTATTGGATAAAGTCACGAATTACAGACAGAAATGGATTGATCACATGGATGGAATGAGCAAGGAGAGATATCCATTGTTAGCCAGAAATTATCAAGCAAGAGGAAGGCGTGATGTTGGAAGACCTAGAAGACGTTGGGTGATGCAATATGAAGTCGGAACGGGCAATTGCCTAATCCCTGGAGTGATGATGATGATGATGATTGATATTTCATGAAAAATCTTATTTGGCAGGTTCATTTAAGAGAAACTTCTCCTTCTTGTATCTCGTAAGTCCATGTTTCCCTTAACAGAGATTTAGGCGCTCTCCTCCTACAGGGAAGAATTTGAACCATACTAATTTAGTATCACTTGTTTTCGTATAGATGTTATTTGAGTGGTCCGTGGTCAGCGTTCCGCCTCATACTGACATCTAGGAAACCAAGGTAGTAGGCCTACTAGGACGGGAAAATTCGGTAAATTTTGCTTAGAGGCCTTTTCATTCAGGCTTAAGGACCTTTACGAGCCTGAAAATCTTCAGACTCGGGCCCCAGGGCTTAAAGTCCCTCCCGGAGGACTTGCTCCTTGGATTTTTCCATCCTAAAAATCCATCGACCCCGGCCGGGTTTGAATCCGCGATCCTCGAGACCAGAGGCAAGGAGCATAACCACTAGTCCACCGCGGCCGATACTAAGAGAAATTTGTAAAAAATATATATTTGATCCTTCATTTCTAAACAACTAACTTACTGGCACTATCGAATTCATAGGTTCATGGCCGCGCTGACATAAGTTCCTCATTGATCCCTCTCCCGGATAATGATTTCCAGTCATTCCCTGAATAATCTACTTCCTTCAAATCATAAGATTAAATAATGTTATACTCCCACCTCATTCTAGATCTACCAACTAGGCGTTTTCTATCCGGTATTCGTTTAAGAACCTTCCATGCCCCTACTTCATTCCTTCGTGTCACATGTCCTGCCCATTGCAGTCTACGAGACTTTATTATTATTATTATTATTATTATTATTATTATTATTATTATTATTATTATTATATCCGGTATCCTATAAATTCTAGGTCGCTCATGACTATAAGTTTTTTCAGGATTGTTTCTGTTATTTACAGATATCCTCAACCAAAATATAGAATTTTTTCTTACACATTTCCCGACCTTACATGTCTGCTTCTGTCATATTTTTCTTCTTCATGTTGTCTTGAATTTCATTATCCACGTTGGCTTTGGTCTACCACGTTTCCCTTTTCCAAGAGGTATCCTTTCAATGCTTATTTTTTTTGTTATTTCTGTGTCCCTTCTTCTCATTATATGTCCATACCATCTTAGTTGGATTTCTTCATTTCTTGTACAACATCCTTTTCTACATTCATTAATTCTCTTATTGTATTGCTTTTTTATGTGTCTAATTTTGATAATCTTGCTGATCTTCTTAAAAAATCAATTTCTGTGACTAATAATTTATTTCTGGGTTTTTGCTTCAACGACAATATTTCTGCACCATATTATTATTATTATTATCCATTGTTAAAACTGTTATTATTTCTCTGTTCCCAATTCCCATTTTTCTGTTTAAGTAATGTTCTTCTTCCAATCCCTTTTCTTTCAAGATTCTTGGATATGATTCTTCCAACTGTGTTAGGTTGTTTTAATGTACTTCTCTCTGGTGTTGTCCATCCCAAGATCTTCTATGCACATCTTGTGTTGTTCTTCCTAACTGTGTGTACAATAGTGGGAACATCACTGATAATATTACACAAAGTAAATAAAAGCCCTGATCACTAACTAAAAAGTTAAAAGAGTCAACGCGTTTCAGAAGCGACGCTATAATTATCAAGACTTAAATATTGACTTAATATTGAGTCAAAATTAAGTCCTGATAATGGTTGTGTCACTACGGAAACGCGTTGACTCACTTAACCTTTTAAATTGGTGATTTTGGTTTTTATTGACTTTGTGTAATGCAAGTTTATCACAAAGAAGATCCTATTTATTAAATATCACTAAGAACATTAACTGGTGAAGAGTTAAATCAGCCAGGGTCTCAGAGTTTCTTATATCAAAACACCTGGTCAACATCTCTGAACAATCCGCTAAGATTTAATAACAATTCCTCTGTATTGAGTAAACAATTATGTTTAAAAAAATTCTCAAATTGCAATACTGTGATTTTTTATTTGCTGTATCAGTTTTGCTCCATGGTGTTCGGTTCGTTCTGGCAGCATTGCTTTCTCGCACCGAATAATTTCGCGCCGGTCTCGCCGCGTAAATTTAACATCAGATGCTGTCTTAGCTCTCCGGTGGGAGACGTGTTGTTCTGCATATCGTTAAATGTTTCTTGTGCCAAATTGAGGCAAATTGTGAATACAATTGTATCTAACTTATTATTTCAGCCATTAGTAAGTGGTAGGTGATACATTCGTCGTAGTTAGGTATGTTCATAGATAACACAATGGGACAATAACATTTTCATACAACAAAAATATGTGATCGTTATGTAGTTCAGTGCGATGATGACAATGATGTAAACCATTTTCGCTAACGCCTAAACTTCCTTCTGCAAACGCAATTTTATCTGCGCTCGGCTGCGTTTTTATGTTGTCGCGGTGTTTATCGTCTTCTGGGAATGCAGACTGGTTACACAAAATATTGCTGTGTTTTGTGTCACTGGGATAGTAGGGCAAGGGAAGACCATCGTGTAGTCAAAAAGTGTCCTTTATGAGAAATTTTCAATCCTGGTGAAAACAAAATGTGTTGCATGAACCCTTTGTTGACAAAAACAGTGTGCTGTTACCACCACTCCATCTGAAATTGGGCTTGATGAAGAATTTTGCGGAGAGTAATGAACAAAGATAAGCCAGGATTTTCAATTTTGATATCTAAATTTCCTGTGATTAGTACTGAAAAAATTAAAGAAGGAATTTTCATTGGGCCTCAGATCCGTGACTTGATGAAATATGTTATCTTTGAACAGTTGCTGACATGTACTGAGAAGGTACCTTGGCTTGCTTTGAAAGACGTATGAGACAATTTCTTGGGAAAGGTAATGTCTGAGAATTACAGGTAACTGATAGAACACATGCTGGACTGTTACAAGCCTATGGGGTGCAACATGGCTGTGATATTGTATTTTCTTCATCCCCATTTGGATTTCTTCCCACCTAATCTTGGAACATGATGCGCGATTTCACCAAGATATTACTGCCATGGAAAGACGATATGATGGAACATGGTAACCAAACCTTTTTGTGGATTACTGATGCACACTCCTACAAGAAGTTTCAACATTCACCCACAAACAGAAAGTTTCCAGGAAAAGTTTCTAACTTGTAAGTACATTATAATACAAACAATTAACTTTGTTTCATGATCTGTAGATTAACAAACTACAGATTCCTCCTGTGTTGTTTTTGAGTCGTTTACAAGTTTTTCGAAAGTGGTATATGTGGCGTATCTTTTCCAGAAAAATTGGTACTTGATGGAACATTCTGATTTCATTTTCGCAATCAGCGTATGCGATTTGGTAAAGAACACATCCTTCCATCTCGCGGAAAGACACATAGTTCAAATATGTTGCACTGTGCAATCGGAACGCCATCAGACACCTGTAATGTTTTCTTTCAAGCTATAATAATAGAGCCCTTTCTGTATTAAAATGTGTCATGTTCATTATGTCACATTTTGAGAAAACTGAAATTATGTTATTGATACTGGTTTATTTCATCATCATCATCATCATAGTACATTCACGAATTTAGGCCATTTGTTGACCTGTTTCAGACTAAAGAGAAATACCATCCAAAAGTCTTTTGAGTGGACGTCCTGGTCTTCTTCTTCCTGCAGGTTGATATCTTAACATTTGTTTGGGTATTCTGTTATCTTCCATTCGATGAACATGTTGCATCCATCTTGACTTATAATCAGAAATTTGTTTTCTAAAGATTCCATGTGTAATTCTTCTAAGATGTCTTAATTTTTTTGTGATCTAGTAGTGTGTATCCTGCAGTCCTCCGAAGATATCTCATTTCGCAGATCTAAGTCTCTGTATATCCATCTGTTTCAACGTCCATACTTCGCTACCATACAAAAGAGTTGGAAGAACCAGTGTTTTATACACTTTCAGTCTTGAATGCTTTTGGACTAACTGTGGTTTGAAGATAGAATTTATTAACCCTAAAATTCTTAAAAATTTAGATATTTTTACATTTACATCCTTTTCTTCATACGAGTTATTGCATTCTAGATATGTAAAATTATTCACCTGCTCCAAAATTTTATTGTCCAGTACAATTTTACTTCTGACAGGATCTACACCTTGAAATGCCATAATTTTTGTTTTTTCTGTAGATATCTTTAATCCATATTCTTCTGTAATTTTGTTAAGTTCATACAGACCTTTCTGCAGAATATCTTCACATATTATTAAAACTATACATATCACAAATAGTTTATTTATTTCAAATCACAGTTGGTAACAGTATAAAAATACAATTATAAACAAAAATATGCTCTTGAATTATTAGTAGATGTGTTCATTTGTGAATAAAAAAAGTGGACTTGACTCAAATGGCAAATTATATCGAAAATACAAGATTGATTACACTGTGCAACAAAAAATATTGTTTTTTGTCTCAGAAACTAAAATGTTGATTCTGATAATATTTGTTCTCCTGAATTCAAATATAATATCGATTTTTCTCCATCGCGCAAGGTTTCCGAGAGACAGGCATTTATAATTTCAAACACTTTAATATTTTCTACATTCGTAACTACACAATATTCGAATATTCGGACTTATCTAGAAAGTAAGAAATGACGATTTTTTCTGCTATATTTCGCCTGTGGCGCATCCCTCTTGATGGTCCAACAATAATCGGCAGCATATTAGGATTCAATTTGTCTTGATATCTCTTTTCCGTACCTGAAACCATTTGAGTTAGCTCATTTGATTTTATATTACAATGGACAAATGGACGAAAAAACGTTTAAAATAATTATTAAAATCCATTAATTGAAATTGAAATTAAAAAATTGTGGGTGATGGAGAAAAATTCCGAATATATACGTATTTGAAAACACGATAAAAAAACTGCATTAAATACAACTATTGGTTCTCATGAGACAAAAATCATGTTGACCAGTGTAATTAGTTACCAATCACAATACAAATATATTAATCACATGTAGTCTATATTTAAAGAATTTTACAAAAGAGCTAAGTTGTCACCAACTATTATCATCAAATCTAGGGCGTTGTTTGTGCGCTTTTCTACACATCCCGCATCAAAATATTCATAATAAAAAAGAAAAATACATTTTATATTTAATTAATTTTACATTTAGATTATTAAAAAAAATCCTTTACGATTTTCGAATTGATGTAAAAGCATTCATTAAATACATTTTTAGATGCTCTTTTGAAAAGAATATTAAATATTTTAGCAAGAGCAATATATTTCCCTATATTATTCTGCTTAGAAATGCCGTACTGTGTCTTATGAATGAGAAATTTCATAAGAGAGAATCTTGAGATCTTAATAATGGATACGTACGTAAACATCATTTTGATGAATATGGGACCTACCTACTTTCAATTTTATTGGAATATGCTATATAATAACTCATACATTTGAAACATTTAATATGAGAAGGAATCCAAACAAATTACAGCGTTGTTATTGAAAGCAGATTCCTTTGTTGAAGAAAGCGTATAACCTATACAATCTTTAGTGCCATATATTCTTATGATTCTTAAATCTCAGTTGAAAGCCTACTTTCTATTATGTGTTTGTTAAGTATTAAATATCCGAAGGAATGACTCTATTGAGGTAGTTATTGTTAAAATAAAAAAAGTATCTTAATCTGGCCTAGTTAGCAGACACTACAAATGTCACTATATATATAACATGTTCAGAAAAATAAATGCCTGGTCGGGATTTGAACACGGATTTCTGGATTGGTACTCCATTGTTCTATCCATTAAACCACGGAAAATCTAGTACAAACATTTATTTTTCTTATACATCCATAGTAACTCTGCCGAAGGCAGGTCCTTCATTGCAATCATAGCATATGCTATGCTTGCAGCTTTACTAGGGAATTGTAGGTGTGGTAGCTTCCCGCTGCTTTCCACATCGGTGAAGGATGATTATGATGATGTTGATGAAGATGATGGCCATATGATTTCGGGGACTGTTTGGGCCTTAAAGTTTTCCTGACATTTGTCTTAGGGGTGAGGAAAAACCCCGATAAAAACCACACCCAGAAAAACTGCCCGACCGGGGATCGAACCCGGGCCCGCTGCGTGACAAGACAGCACGCCACCTCGAGACCACAGCGGTGGACAGTAGGCACTATTATATATATATATATATATATATATATATATATATAGATAGATGAAAGTAAAAAGTACCTTCATCGGGCGTATTTAGTAGAGACTATATATATGTAGTGTCTACTAACTAGGCCCGATTAAGGTACTTTTTTATTTTCATAAGAACAACCTCAATAGAGTCATTCATTCGGATATTTAATACTGAACAAACACATAATAGAAAGTAGGCCTTCAACTGAGATTTAAGAATCATATGAATATATATATATATGTATATATATATATACACTCGTACTACAGTCATTAAGTACTGGGACTTTACGCCTGGAGGGTAGGCACCCACAAGAATCTGGAAGTCTCACAAGATGCCGATAACTCGGCGTACACTTAAACAGAACCACATCCTCCCTCAACGGCCGTTGGCCGTAATGCATATTTGCCAACGTTCGTATAACTGCTGGAAGCACCGCTGAAAGATGTTGGCAGAAAGGTCGGTATGGCTTCTCTTGTGCCAGTCATGACCTCTTCGGAAGAATGAAATCTACTCCCATGTAGGATTGCTTTCATGCGAGGAAAGAGAAAAATATCGCATGGAGCGAGATCAGGTGAGTACGGAGGGTATGGCATATCTGTCACCTGTTGCCTTGCAAGTTCCTCTTGGACAAGGACAGAACGATGTGCGGGGGCGTTGTCGTCTAGCAATAGCCAATTCTTTGTACGCCAATGCTGTGGTCACTTCGGCGAATTTAATCGCGTAAACGGCCAAGGATCTCTTTGTAGTGGGTTTTGTTTATAGTTACACCTTCTGATATTCCATGTGAACAATTCAATGTCAATCAAAAAAAAATCAAGCATTACCTTGCCTTTTGACCTGTCGTGTCGCGGGTTTTTCTGTCGTGGTGATAACGGCGTTTTCCAGATGGCGGATTGTGGTTTCATTTGCGAATCGTAAAGGAAACACCATGTTTCCTCTCCAGTGTTCGTCAGCACTACTGATGAAGTCACCACAAATCGTCATACGGTCATCACTTTGATCTTGTGACAGGATTCGTGGCACACTGTGCTGGGTAACACGAGACATGTTCAGGTCATGAGACAGAATTTTATAGCAAGTACCATGGCTGACCCCTACCACTTTTGCCAGACGTTTACTTATGGGAGCGGTTAGCACGCATCAGCGTTATTACTTCTTCGATCTTATGTTCAGTTTGAATTGTTTATGGTCGACCAGTACGCACATCATCTTCCAAACTGTCTCTTCCTTGCAAAAAACGTCGGTGCCACCTAAACACAACACCGAGACTCAATGCGTACTCACGTAAACCTGCTGCATCATTTGAAACGTTTGGGCAGCGGTTTTGCTTAATTTCTGACAGAACTTGATGTTGCTCTAACTGTGACATCTCGAGTTCCGACATGCGCATTCAAATCACCGTCACAACAAAGACCGTAGTTCTGCTTGTAGTGCATGCACTCAACTGTCTCTTGCTGGGACGAGAGACTAACTGACAAGGTACCAGACCATGGCTCCGCCTATGCGCTCAGTCTCGAAATTTAATGACTGTACCATGTGTAGATATATATGTTAGACTTATATGAATGTGTCTAAATGACACAAATATTAGGGTGCGTGTAGGCAAACATTTTTCGGATACTTTTGAAATTCACAATGGGTTGAAGCAAGGAGATGCACTATCTGCTCTACTATTTAATTTTGTACTAGAGCTGTCATCAAATTTTTGAGGATGCACAAAGCCTACAACTCAATGGTATTAATAAGCTGTTAGTTTATTCTGATGATGTAGTACTACTGGGAGATAGCCTGGAGATACTAAATGCCAACACGCACACATAATTGACTAAGAATGAGACATTGGGACTGGAAGTAAATATCAATAAAACTGAGTATATGGTCACACGTAGAAATATTTTGAATAATGGAAATGGAAAGCTAATGACAATTGAGGAAAATTTTGAGGAAGCGGCTGAATTCAAATATCTAGGAACAATAATCACAAATAGGAATGAGATGCACAAAGAAATTAAACATAGGCTCAATTCAGGAAATGCGTGTTATTATGCATTGCAGAGACTTTTGATGTCCCAACTCCTTTCAAAAACGTTACACTGAAAATATATAAAACTATTATTCTACCAGTTATATTATATGGGTGCGAAACAGGGACTCTTACATTAAGGGAGGAAATGAGACTAAGAGTTTTTGAGAATAAAGTTCTTAGGAAATTTTTTGGACCAAAGAGATATGAACAGACAGGTGAATGGAGAAGACTACTATCAGTGAACTACATGGTCTTTATAGGAAGCCAGATATAATAAGAACAGTTAAGTCTCATAGACTGCAATGGGCAGGACATGTGGCACGATTGGGGAATGAAAGACTTGCATGGAAGCTTCTTCTAGGAAAACCAGAGGGAAAACGCCTAGTTGGCAGAACAAGAGTGTGGTGGGAGAACAACATTAACTATGATTCGAGCAAGTAGATTGTACAGGGGATCAATACTAATAAAATTCAGGGGATGGTTTGAAAACATTAGCTCAGAATAGGGAAGTATGGACAGCTCATGTCCTCGCAGCCATGAACCTATGGGTTCGATATTGCCAGGCAGTTATATATATACAATCTGCAATGGCATAACAGTCCATTTTTGGTCCTCAACCGCTCCATTGTTATAAGTTACTATTCCATGATAATTTAGCTACGCTTTTTTCCTGTAGATGTCATGAATGGTATGCGGTCAACACACCAAAGCAGTGAGACATCTAGTAGGCAAGTAATGTATTACTAGGACGATGAAGGTCGGTAAATTTTGCTTAGAGGCCTCTTTATTCAGGGGTAAGTTCGTGTACGAAGCTGAAAATCTCAATAGTCGAGACCCACTTCTTAAAGTTCCTACTTGAGGGCTTGCTCCTTGAATGTTTCTATCCTAAAAAATTCATCGACCTCGGCCGGGTTTGAACCCGCTACCCTCACAAACAGTGGCAAGGAATATAACCACTAGTCCACCGCGGCCTAAGAGATTTAAAGGAAATCAATGTAAAAATAATAATAAATATTCACGGGTATACCCGATATTTATTTATTTATTTAATTAAATGAAAATAAAACTTAGTTTTATTTGATTTTCTTATTTATTAAGATATAATTCAGTGACAGCTGTTTCGGTACACTGTACCTTCTTCAGACATGTTAACAAATTATTTTCACCAAGTAAACACCAACTCAATTGATTATTAATTTATTTAACACTATTTGAGAGGAGTTGTAATGGAAAATGCTGTAATGAATAATATAATGCGTTTCAAGAGTTGAGGTTAAGCTTAATTCATTTCTGAAATTGTTTCTTGTTTGTAGTTTTGTCCATTACGTACTATTAAACTAACGAACGAACTAATTAATTTACTGGTACTAGGTATTCGAATTCAACACTTGTTCAGAATTTTCCTTAATAAACTACTTTAAATAAATAATTATTGTATAATCATTTATATATTATGATTGTATATGGCATATATGTTATATGGAGAATTAATTTTTGGAATTTATGAAATACATTTGTAAATACATTTTAAAAAAATCAAATTGTAGGCCTAATTGAAGTATACATACTATAAAGTAGAAATTTTGTAAATATGGTTTCTTAAAATTGAAATTGATCCACTAATGGCAGCGATGGTAATTTTAGAAAGATACACCCTGTCCAAATCTAAGGAATTCCAAAATTTAGCTAAGAATCCTGGAATAGTACCTCTTTCCCCCGACATCAATCCTGTGACAGTTATACTATCTAATTGGTAACAGTCAAAATTGTTGGCTCATATATGGCTTTCTTTTCACAGTCAACGTCCTCAGGTTGGCCATTATGAGTCTCAAAACGTTATTGTGGGATGTAATATCATACAATTTTAGAAGATGGTCTATATGCAATAATATATATCATCATCATCATCACTCCAGGGATTAGGCAATTGCCCGTTCCGACTTCATAATGCATCAGCCCAACGTCTTCTAGGTCTTCCAACATCACGCCTTCCTCTTGCTTGATAATTTCTTGCTAACAATGGATATCTCTGCTTACTTATTCCATCCATATGATCAATCCATTTCTGTCTGTAATTCGTGACCTTATCCAATAAAGGCTGTACTTTCAATTCTTCTCTTATATCCTCATTTCTTATTCTATCAAGTCTTGTACATCCTTTTACTTGTCTTAGGAACATCCATCTCCGCCGTCTGTATTCTATCCTTCTGTTTTTTCATTGGTGCCCAAGTTTCACATCCATACAATATTGTGGGAACCGCCATAACATTATACATTTTTATCTTGGTTTCTTTTCTAACTTTATTTTTGAATGTTTCTCTGTATTGTTCCACACACCGTCTGAAATGTATATATTTTGGAGTCAATATCTCTTTCCACATTGTAGCCAACATCACAACCCAAATATTTGGAACTAGACACCTGTTCTATACTTTGATTTTCTAAAATAATTTTGGATGTCACTGGATCTCTTCCTCTAAAAGGTGTACAGGTCTTCGTTTTCCTTACAGAAATCTTTAGATCATATAATTTACATATTTCATTTAATGCATGCATAGATTTCTGTAAGTCGTCTTCATTTTTCTGTATTATGGTCACATCGTCAGCAAATAGAAGATTATTTATGCACACTTTATTATCTATTATTATTCCTGGATTCACTAAAACTTTCCATTTATTAAAAATATCGTCTATATATATATATATATATATATATATATATATTAAACAAAGTGGGTGATAAGCTACATCCTTGTCCTAATCCAGTATTTGTTTTGATTGTCTCTGTTCTTTTGAATCTGGTATCTATAATTATATTTGTGTCTTGCAATAATATATATTCGTCTGTTATTTCCATTAATGGCCACACCATGAACTTCCTCATAAACTGTGTATCCACAATCTCGCAAGGCTTCTGTCATCATGTTTCGAATAGTGTGGTGCTGAATGTTTCTCAGTGATTCCCCAAACGGACAAGCTCCAAGGTCCTGTGCAAGGGTTTCGTGCTCTCTGCGAAACATCTACAGAGGGTATCGTCCCCTAACCCTGCCCGGCAAAGAACGCACCGCCGATATATTTTACGCCCATACAACTTATTTGTTCTGGATATATGTCTGTTCCATAAGACTCCATTTATCATTGCTGTTATTGCTCTACCTTTATGTATCCTGTTCTTAATATCGCTTTCTGTTTGTTCTCTTTATCTACTTTTACTCCTAGATACTCAAATTCTTCACATAAATCTCTAATATTAACAGATATATTATATGGCTCTGACTACAGGAAGGCCACAATTTATTTATATTGCTTTGGTATATAACACATTACGCTGGTCAACATGACTTTTGTCCCATGAGTACCAATAGTTGTACTTAATGCAGTTTTTGATCGTGTTTTCAAATGTGTATTCGGAATTTCTCCATCCCCCGCAATTTTTTATTTCAATTTAAATTAATGGATTTTAATAATTATTTTTTAATAAACGTTTTTTAAAACGGGGAACACTCTCATCAGGAGATTTCAGCTATGGAAAATAGATATGAAGGCAAATGGAATCCTAATATGCTGGCTGATTACTGTTGGACCATCAAGAGGGATGCTCCACAGGCGAAATGTAGCAGAAAATCATCATTTCTTACTTTCTAGGTGAGCCCCCGAATATTCAAATATTATTTAGTTACGAATGTAGAAAATATTAAAGTGTTTGAAATTACAAATGTCCCGCGCCGTAGCCGAGCGGTTAAGGTAGGAAGCCTTGGCGCAGAGCTACGGGACTTGCGCTGGTTCGAGTCTCCATGTGGGAAGAAATTTTCTCATGGTATTTCGGCCAGTATGGGACCGGTGCCCACCCAGCATCGTGAGGCAATTGGTAGCTACAATAAGTAGCGGATCCAGGTTGAGGAACCAGCTATAACGGCTGGGGGACTCGACATGCTAACCACATGTCACCCCTACACTGGCTGTTGATCATCTACCTCTGTGATTGACACATGTGGATGTGAAGGGCCAGCAGCCGGCTGGTAAAAGGGCAACCGCTGAAAAGTGGAAAGACCCTCAATCGGAAAAATCGGAAATTACAAATGTCTGTTTCTCGGAAACCGTGCGCGATGGAGAGAATCCGACATCATATTTGAATTCAGGAGAAAAAGTACTAACAGAATCACAATTTTTTTCTTTCTGACATAAAAAACTTTCTTTTTTGTTGACCAGTAGGCCCTAATTCATTGGTAATAGCTGTTTGAATTCAACTACCTTGTTCAGAATTTTCTCATTTCATTATAAGTAAAACATATTTTTTGTAGAGCGAAATAAAGCCATGGATTTACCAAACTACCACATTTTTATCAAAGCAATTCTAAAAGTGCACTACTTAAATACTCTTTTTGCTGCAAGTAAGTCTGCGAATATGCATTAAGTACTATATTAAACTGCATCTTAGAAGTTAGAGAGGCTAAATTGAATGAGCATTAAGGGGGATCTTCCCATCATGAGACGTAGGCCAGTAATTACATCAGAGATGTGAGCAGTTCCACCAAATGGTCGGATGGAAGATGAATTCATTAATTAACCACATTAGTTTAGACGTGTCCGTGAGGGGTTTGTTTATGGTTGAGATGGCTCTAATTGTGGCATGTAATGACAGCGAAGGGACTCCAGCTCAACATCCCCTGAAAATTAGAGCAGAGATACTCAGTCATGCCTCGTGGATCATTCAAATATGAGCTTCCTTGAATCTGAATGAGGTGGCAATAAGCTCTGCTGCAAACCAACTCGTTTCCCAAGAAAACGCCGATAATTCCTTCCAAACTCTTTATTTTATTTAGCGAATTAACTTATTTAAATTATTAAGTAAATAAAAATAAACGTAATTTTATTTGATTTTCATATTCATTATATAATTTAGTGACAGCTGTTTCGGTACACTGTACCTTCTTCAGACATGTTAAATTATTATCATAATTTGTTAACAAGTCTGAAGAAGGTAGTTATAATAATTTGTTAACATGTCTGAAGAAGGTACAGTGTACCGAAACAGCTGTCACTGAATTATATAATAAATATGAAAATCAAATAAAACTACGTTTTATTTTTATTTAATTAATAAATTTGGATTTTCATCAAGTAAACACCAAGTCATTGATTATTTAAATTAATTTCAAAGCGGGTATGTTAACACATCACAACAAATCCGCATATTTAACTAAATAAATAAACTCATGAATAGGTGCATTATGTTTCACAGCACTCAGAATGTATTTTACTCCTATGATCAGTAAACGGTAAGAAATGTTTAAAATGTTGTATTTATTTATTAACACTAAAAATGGGACTGTAACATAAATAAAACTTACTATATGGTCACTCATAGACATTGACCTACATTATACAATGGAAATGGGCAGATAATATTATTACAGTATATATAGTTTCCCATAAAGTTCATACAGCATACTGTTATGGAGTCTCCTCCATTCGCTTGTCTGTTTAACTATTTTTGGCCCAAAAACAAATTCTTAAGAACTCCATTCTCAAATACTAGTAATCTATTCTCCACCCTTAAAATAAGAGTCCATGTTTGGCTTACATATAGGCCCCTAATATAACTAGGAAAATTACGGTTATATATATATATATATATATATATATATATACATAGGGACTGTAACAAGGGTGTAGTCTATCACTAATTTATGTAGAATTTATTTTAATGAAATTAATAATATTATGCATTACATATTATGCATATATATATATATATATATATATTCAATTTTTTTAGAGAAGTGTGAATGAAAACAGTCCCTGTAATGCATAATATTATTCATTTCATTAAATAAATTTTACATAAATTAGTGATAGACTACACCCTTGTTTCAGTCCCTGTGTGGTTTTATAGGATTATATATTATATTTCCAATTTTAATATAAGCCGTGTTATGATGATCTTGATGAAGATTTTCGGGCTGTAGGCCGTGATTGTGAGGCTTGTAGTTCCCCGACGTTTCGGCATCCTTTGACTACAAGCCTCACGACCACGGCCTACAACCCGAAAATCTTCATCAATATCATCATAGCAACTCCGGCCGTGAAAGTCTACGTGAATACATGTGCCGTGTTGTCTTTATACAATTGTTTATTAATTTCAATAAGATTTCTATCAATACAACAACAACGACAATAACAGTAATAATAATAATAATAATAATAATAATAATAATAATAATAATAATAATACTTAACATTTAATACAGGTTTTCCACTTTAGAGCAGTTCGCCCTAATAATAATAATAATAATAATAATAATAATAATAATAATAATAATAATAATAATAATAATAATGTTTTATTTATTCTGGCGAGTTGAGGCCATAAGGATTCCCTTCCACTCATCTGACACAAATAAACAAATACGTATATACCAATATTTATTTGTGGCAGGAATTGAGACTTTCCAAGTGACATAGGGACGCATGAAAGACTGAAGATGTATAGTGGGATCTGGGGAATAACTTGAAATATTACTGAAGAAGCAATTGTGTCAGGTGTAGGAACAAATACGACAGGGGAATTCTCAGGTCATATGTTTCACCGATCGCTATCTCAACGAAATCATACCTCATTCTTCATCCCCGTCCCCTAATCTATCAGCTGTGTGCCAAAACAGCTGACGTCAACAGCTCATTGTTTAGGTCAATAAAACAACGTGACATCATCATTTCCACTCACCGAGCTGGCTCAAATAGTAAGTTTCAGATCCATATTTCCGAGTTTCCGAGGTTCATATCTCTTTATTGATAAATCATCATCTCAGAATAGGATGTGTGGAGAGCTTATGTCTGCGCGGCTACGAACCTTATTTATTGTAAGCCCATGTTTTCCCTTTACAGAGATTTGGGCACTCTACCCCTACAGGGAAGAATTTCAACCATACTAATTTAGTTACATTTGTTTTCGTATAGATATCATTTTGAGTGGTCCGTGGTCAGCGTTCCGCCTCATACTGACATCTAGGAAACCAAGGTAGTACTAGGACGGGAAGATTCCGTAAATTTTGCTTAGAGGTCTTTTCATTCGGGCTTAAGGATTTTTTACGAGCCTGAAAATATTCAGACTCGGGACTCACGACTTAAAGTCCCTCCCGGAGGACTTGCTCCTTGGATTTTTCCGTCCTAAAAATCCATCGACCCCGGCCGGGTTTGAACCCGCGACCCTCGGGAACAAAGGCAAGGAGCATAACCACTAGTCCACCACTGATTGTACTATAGATCATAATATAAAAGATGATCTTATTGGTCAAATCTTCATTCAGTATTTAATATTAGAGTTAATTATGATTGTTATATTCTGATGTAATATATGTTTGTCCTGGTGAGATTAAGAGAATGCCACATGCCTTAACTCCACCAGGCTAAATAAATAAATAAATATGAAACTGTCGAAATTTCAAATGACATGCCGAATTACACATAAAACATTAAAGAACAAAACAAGAAGAGATACTAGAATGAAGTTTTATAAAACATTGGCAGGTCCTGCATCACTTGAGGGAGTGAAACTTGGGTAATGACCAAAAAATTACAAAGTAGAATACAACGCGTAGAAATGAACTTCCTTAGAAGAACAAAAGGCTGAACAAGATTGAATTGGATAAAGAATGAAGATATAAGAACAGATTTATGTATATATATATATATATATATATATATATATGAATGCTTGAGTCGGGATTCGAACTCGAGTCTCTAAAGTCTGTACCTTTAGCGCTCTAACCAACTGAGCTACTCAAGAATTCCAATACAAGCATACAATTTTCTTATACATGTAGTATTCTCAATTCACACAAGAGGTAGCTGAAATTGTTCCAACTGCCATCTCGCGGCTAACGTAACAGTTAAGCAAATTTTTAAAGAGAATATTTACTTTATAGCAGTAACGCTTTTATATATAGATATTATAAATATATATATATATATTTATTATTTATTTATTTATTTATTATTTATCCACTGAATGATAACATCAAAGAATATGGAGATAAATGGTTTAGAAATGTATAAATAATAAAATGTGACAAGATTACCAAAGTCAGCAATTAACTACAAACCGGGAGGATCAAGGAATGTAGGAAGACCAGTGAAAAGATGGATAGAACCACTGTGAGGCGGATCAGGCAATTTTCCTAGCTCGTGAAGTAAAGAGGAAGAAGAAGATTATTGCGTGTTCATTTTGATTCGTTTTTACCTGGGAATTTTTACTATTATTTTTCTTATTTCTCAGCTAACTTGGACAGATGCGCCATTACAATGATTTCCATTGTAAAGACAATTGAACAATAACAGTTACAAGTGCTGAAAATACAACTTTTTTTAAAACTAGTTCTTTACAGGATCAATCTCATAATGTCAGCTAAAACCTAACAATTATCTGCGCAACGCTTGTAATTTTGTTCAATGCAGCAAAAACCGAACTTAATACTTGAAATTCCATTTGGTCCGATATATGTAACTACCCCAGTCTACAATAATGAAATTTTGTTCTCTTGTATTTCCTCTGCCCCTGTGCAATATCGAAAAAAAAAGAGTGGGAGGGTAGGTTTGGTGGGAGGTGAAAGTGTTGGGAGTCGAAATTGAATTTAATGTTTACTCACTTCATGATGTTGCTCTAGACTGAACTGTATTTATTTGACATAGCTCGAATGTTTGCCTACCGCCGTCAGATCTGTATTCCTAACTTCATCTTTCTTCTACGGGTAAAATTTTATCGTTCATCCCCTCGTGTATCCCAACAGATTCAATCTCTCATTTTACTTCTCCCCACCTTCTTTATGGATCTGTAGATATCTTATTTATTTTCGCTGAGATGCTTGTATACGCCATAATAGTGTATTACGAAGCGAGGTTGGGAAGTGGTTTTTACATAAGCGAGGAAAATGTTTAAAAACCGAGCGATAATTACTTACTTACTTACTCACTGGCACTATCGAACCCGTAGGTTCATGACCGCACGGACATAAGCTCTCCATACATCCCTATCCTGAGCTAATGCTTTCCAATCATTTCCTGTATAATCTACTTCCTCAAATCATAGTTAATGTTGTTCTCCCACCTCATTTTTGGTCTACCAACTGGGCGTTTTCCTTCTGGCTTTCCTACAAGAAGTTTCCATGCACGTCTTTCATTCCCCATACGCGCAACATGTCCTGTCCATCTCAGTCTACGGGACTTAACTGTTCTTATTATATCTGGCTTCCTATAAAGACCATGTAGTTCATTGTTATGTAGTCTTCTCCATTCACCTGTCTGTTCATCTCTCTTTGGTCCAAAAATTTTCCTAAGAACTTTATTCTCAAATACTCGTAATCTCCTTTCCTCCCTTAAAGTAAGAGTCCATGTTTCGCACCCATATAATATAACTGGTAGAACAATAGTTTTATATATTTTCAGCTTAACGTTTTTTGAAAGGAGTTGGGACATCAAAAGTCTCTGCAATGCATAATAGCATGCATTTCCAGAATTGAGCCTATGTTTAATTTCTTTGTGCATCTCATTCCTATTTGTGATTATTGTTCCTAGGTATTCGAATTCAGCCAATTCCTCAAAATTTCCCATATTTGTCATTAGCTGTCCATTTCCATTATATAATGTATTTCTACGTGTGACCATATATTTAGTTTTACTGATATTTACTTCCAGTCCTAATTCTTAGTGTTACTCAATAGTGTGTGCGTGTTGGCCTTTAGTATCTCCTCGCTATCGGCCAGTAGTACTACATCATCAGCATAAACTAACAGCTTATTAATACCATTGAGTTGTAAGCCTTCCTCATTCTCTAAAGATTTAATGGCATGCTCTAGTACAAAATTAAATAGTAGAGGAGATAGTACATCTCCTTGCTTTAACCCATTCTGGATTTCAAAAGTGTCTGAAAACTGTTTGCCTACACGCATCCTACTCGTTGAGCCATTTAGACACATTCGTATAAGTCTAACTAACTTTTTAGGAATTCCAAACTCCAGCAGGATACTATATAACTTCTCCCTCTTAATTGAATCATATGCTTTTTGAAGTCTACATATAGTTGATGTACAGTACCATTATATTCCCATTTCTTTTCTAAAATCTGTCTTATACTAAAAATCTGATCTGTTGTAGACCTGTTTCTTCTAAATGCACATTGATGATCTCCTAGAATGTCATCAATATAGGGAGTAAGTCTGCTTACTAATATATTTGCTAGAATTTTGTACGAAGTTGAAAGTAATGAGATGCCCCTATAGTTGTTGCAATCAGTTTTATCTCCTTTCTTATAAATTGGCATGATAATTGATTCCTTCCATTCATCTGGAAGAGCTTTTTTGCCAAATCATACTAAGCAACCAGCGTATCTTGTCCATCAATTTTTCTCCCCCTGATTTTATCAGTTCTGCTGGGATCTCATCTGAACCTGATGCTTTATACATCTTCAATTTTTCAATTGCATTTCAACCTCTAATGCACTTGGCTCTGCGACTAGCATTTCTGCTGTCTGTAAGTTATTCTCCTCAATGTCCTGTTCTGTATGTACATTTAATAGCTGATAATATAACTTTTCCATCTATTTAATATACTCTTGGAATCTGCAATCATATCCCCATTTTCATTCCGAATTATGTTTGTCTAGCCTGAAACCCTTTCTTCTCTATACTAATTCCCTGATATAATTCTCTAATGTTCCTATTTTTTGCATTCATTTCAAGATCATTAATCTTCTCTCTCAAATATTCCCTCTTTTTACTCTTTAGTAACTTGGTGGTTTCTCGTCTAACACTACCCAATTGCTCTAAATTTACCTCATTTGGCTCATGTAACCATTTAATTTTTGCTAGCTTTCTTTTGTTTACAATGTCGGCACATTCCTCATCAAACCATTTCTTATTTTGCCTCTTTGTAAACAACCAATGCTTTCTGATGCTGACAATTTAATGGTATCTCTTATAGCCTCCCATTCTTATTTATATCAGTTTCTTCTTCCGTTTGCCACATTGTCATCTGAAGATTCCAGTACTTCAAATCTATTAGCAATTTTGATTTGATTCTTTGCCGCATTTCATCATTTTTCAAGTTTTTTAATTCATATTTTACAGAATCATCTTTAGCGTTTGTTCCTCTCATAAGCGATAGCCGTTGTCTGATTTTCACCCTGACCAGATGATGATTCTGAATTGCAGTCTGTCCCTCTAACTGATCTAACATCAATGATGCTACTGTGCCAGCGTTTATCCACTAATACATGATCTATCTGGTTCCGAGTTTCTCCATCTGGGGACGTCCAGGTGTATTTATGAATATCCTTATGCTGAAATGTTGTGCTCTTAACAACGAGATTCTTTGATGTGGCAAATGTGACTAATCTAACCCGTTGTCGTTACTATCTTCATGAAGACTGAATTTGTCTATTGTTGGTTTGAATATATCTTCCCGCCCCACTTTTGCATTAAAATCTCCTAAGACAATTTTCATATGATATCGTGAAAGGCTATCAAATAAGCATTCTAATTC
Organism: Diploptera punctata; assembly: GCA_030220185.1. Lineage (NCBI taxonomy): Eukaryota > Metazoa > Arthropoda > Insecta > Blattodea > Blaberidae > Diploptera > Diploptera punctata. The sequence goes on along the minus strand of JASPKZ010000882.1, from coordinate 27,359 downwards.
TTCATAGAACTCATCCTTGATCTTGTCATCTTTATCTTCTGTGGGGGCATGTACATTTACAATTATAAAAATCATGTCGTTTACCCTTTAGAATTATGTATGATATCCTATCACTAACAACTTAATATCTCGGATAGCGGATAGGATCCTCCTTCTGACTAAAAAACCCGTTCCAAATGCAGGTCTTTCTGCACCCCCATAGTATAATGAAAAGCTCCTGATTCCTGACTACCTTCTCCTGGCCACCTAACTTCCTGTTAAAGCGACTATATCCAAGGGCGATTTATCCAATTCCCGCGTTAATATCTCTAGTGCCCCGCTATTGTATAAAGTCCTAACATTCCATGTTCCTAGGAACATTTCCCTGTGTTTGAGCCTTTGGCATGGGTTCCCTGAAGTAGTCCCCGCCCGGAGAAACCGAATGGGGGACTATTTGACCTCCGGAAAATTTTACCCCAGTAGAACCCATGTCCGCATTTCTTGACGGTTGTATTTTACGGTGAAAGATCGTCACTCTTTCGACCAAGGTACTTATTTCGTCTGGCTTATCACCTTAGCGATAGCGATAATAAATAATAGTAAAATAATATTTTACTTATAATGCTATTGTGTTATTATTATTTTCTTCTTCTTCCTTCCAAGTATTAGGCCAAGGCCTGTTACGATCCTATAGAACATTTTCCCTTCAGCGTCTTCCGGAAAATTCTCGTATAAGACTTGAAAGCATAATAATAGTCCCTTCGATTGGTTGCTGGCCAAAGGAAGGCAAGACCAGTGATGGGCCTGCCATCTTATAGCCTCTGGTCAGGCTTTTCTGGAAAAGAAAAGAAAATAAAGGAAAGAAGAAATGGAAGAAAGAAAGACTCCCTAGCCCTCGGATGCCCTAATAGCGTCGGGGTCGAAAAAACAAGAGTTAACCAAGAGAGGTTAGATAGTAAAGTTAAAAGAGTGCAAATGTGTTATTATTTAATTGTAATATTATTGTGTTTTCTTTATGTAATTGTAATGTTAATGTTTTTTTAGTGTATAATGCTATTGTGTTATTATTTAATTGTAATATTATTGTGTTTTCTTTATGTAATTGTAATGTTATTGCTTTTTTTGTTGTTTATTTTTCTTTACACTAGTACCAATTATTACTTTATTGTAACGGACTGTCAACAGCACGTACGGCTTACTGCCCGTGCGACCCATATTTGTAAATAATATTGTAAATATCTTACTTTTTGTCTAATAAAGTCCTACTACTTACTTACTTACTCACTGGCACTATCGAACCCGTAGGTTCATGGCTGCGCGGACATAAGCTCTCCATACATCCCTATCCCAGCTAATGCTTTCCAATCATTCCCTGTATAATTTACTTCCCTCAATCATAGTTAATGTTATTTTCCCACCTCATTCTTGGTCTACCAACTGGGCGTTTTCCCTCTGGCTTTCCTACATGAAGCTTCCATGCAAGTCTTTCATTCCCCATACGTGCAACATGTCCTGCCCATCGCAGTCTACGAGACTTAACTGTTGTTATTATATCTGGCTTCCTATAAATACCATGTAGTTCATTGTTAAGTAGTCTTCTCCATTCATCTGTCTGTTCATCACTCTTTGGTCCAACAATTTTCCTAAGTACTTTATTCTCAAATGCCCGCAATCTCCTCTCCTCCCTTAAAGTAAGAGTCCATGTTTCGCACCCATATAATATAACTGGTAGAATAAGTTTTATATATCTTCAGTTTAATGTTTTTTGAAAGGAGTTGGGACATCAAGAGTCTCTGCAATGCATAATAGCACTCATTTCCAGAATTGAGCCTATGTTTAATTTCTTTGTGCATCTCATTCCTATTTGTGATTATTGTTCCTAGGTATTTGAATTCAGCCACTTCCTCAAAATTTCCCTCATTGTCATTAACCATCTTTGTTGAAACTATTTGCGTTCATTATAAACAACTGGCTAACGTTAACAGTGTGGGCAATGTTTATTAGTTGAAAATACTGGAGGCCGTGACACCAATCAGTGATAAAATAGCGGCAAGTACGAATTTATTGTTTTATATTGTTTCAAATAAAGTTCAGTTTTGTTTAAAATGCAGTGATTTGTTTCATATAATATATATTCACACTTCCTTTTGTATACTTTTTGTATATACATTGTACTTATTATATATAGAGGGCAGTGGTTCTACTTCCCACACGTGGCTTGTAATCAGTATATTTATTTTATTACAGTAAAGTTATTTAGGTTGGCAAACCCGAAATGTAGGAAGTTGAACTTTCAGTTATGATCGCCATTGCTGTAAGTACGACAAAACGACTATCGCGCAAAAAAATACTTTTTTTCTCCTATAGTCTGAGAAAGAGTAATTTAGCGACAAAAAAACTTTTACGATTACGGTGAATCTACCGGTAATAGTCTAAACCTAACATGTTCATGATAATGATGAAGTGTATTTATTTTTTTTTTGTTTTAGGTGATGTATTACATCAAAACTGATTTCTAAGCCTATTTATTTTGCTGCATTCACTATTCGTTCAATAGTTCTAGGGCTACGATTTTTTGTAATTAAAGTTAATATTGGAACGTAGTATAATGAGAAGTTATACTTATTTTATTTTGGTTTCACACACAAACATTTGAATAGTGTAATTATAAGTTAGACTTCTGTCTTTTATTTTGGTTTCATATATAATCAGTTGAGTAGTATAATGAGAAGTTAGACTTCTGACTGTCTTTTATGTTGGTTTCATATATAAACAGTATCGGCCGCGGTGGATTAGTGGTTATGCTCCTTGCTTCTGGTCCCGAGGGTCGCGGGTTCAAATCCTGCCGGGTTCGATGGATTTTTTAGGATGGACAAATCCAAGGAGCAAGTCCTCCGGAAGGGACTTTAAGCCGTGGGTCGCGAGTCTGAAGATTTTCAGGCTCGTAAAAGACCCTCAAGCCTGAATGAAAAGGCCTCTAAGCAATATTTACCGAATTTTCCCGTCCTAGTACAACCTTGGTTTCCTAGATGTCAGTATGAGGCGGAACGCTTACCACGGACCACTCAAATTACATCTATTCGAAAACAAGTGTAACTAAATTAGTATGGTTCAAATTCTTCCTTGTAGGGGAGAGCGCCTAAATCTCTGTTAAAGAGAAACATGGGCTTACAAGATACAATAATACAGTATATAAACAGTTGAATAATATAATGAGAAGTTAGACTTCTGACTGTCTTTTATTTTGGGGTCACATACAAACAGTTGAATAGTATAATGAGAAGTTGGACTTCTGTCTTTTATTTTGGTTTCACATAGAAACAGTTGAATAATATAATGAGAAGTTAGACTTCTGACTGTCTTTTGTTTTGGTTTCACATACAAACAGTTGAATAGTTGAATGCAGGCTTTCACGGCCGGTAATCATGATGTTGAGTGATTCCGGGTTCTGTGGCCGTGGTCCATAGTTGGTGTTGATACCAGACGTTTCGCCCTCAACTGCGGAGGGCATCTTCAGTGGCGAGTGCTTCTAGGCGTGTTTCCTGAGTAGAGCTTCCGACCAGGAAACACGCCTAGAAGCACTCGCCACTGAAGATGCCCTCCGCAGTTGAGGGCGAAACGTCTGGTATCAACACCAACTATGGACCACGGCCACAGAACCCGGAATCACTCAACATCAAACAGTTGAATAGTATAATGATAAGTTAGACTTCTGATTGTCTTTTGTTTTGATTTCACACACAAATAGTTGAATAGTATAATGAGAATTTAGACTATGACTGTATTTTATTTTGGCACACAAAGAAACAGTTGAATAGTATAACGAGAAGTTAGACTTCTGACTGTCTTTCAATTTAGTTTCACGCACAAACAGTTGAATAATGTATACTCTCTGCATTGCAACCTTACCTTTTATTACATAAAATTCCTAGCCCTACTCACATATTACTGATACCTTAGAGATAATATCGTAATTTAAATTTACCATCGATTAATAAAATAAATATTGAAAGTTTTCACCATTCTAACCCAGTTTGCAGTTCTCTATAAATTCGACCTGGTGACTAAATCGTGATTCCAACTTTTAAAAATCTCACTTTCGCAGAATAGGGTTAACTTTTTAATTTAAAACAGAGAATTAATTAACTGCTGAGTCAATACAATTCATTCCCTTACACGAGCACTTTAATAAAACAGAAACTTCTCTAATTCTTTATTTCTTTACTTTTTTATTCTTTCTTGGGGGAAGTTGGCGTAAGCTGGTACTACACTGCTTCTAAAATTAATTAACTTGACGCGCTCTGAAGGTATTAATTATCGAGTTGAGCAGAATTACGTAGACAATGGGTTTTAGTTAAGTTCCGGGTGTGGGAGGGAGCCCACAGACGAAGGTTTCACGGTTTGAAGGGAAATAGAAGACTTGCTCTGGCAGAGGGATTCTCTGCGGATTAAACGACCTTCATTACATGGCTTTTCAAGGTAGGAATCAGAAGGTCGAGACAGTTGTGCCTCGATTATTAATGTAAATAGCGACAAAGCGATTATAGATGCTACGGAATTAGTCGTTTTATCAAATTTATTGTTGTTCGTTTTCTTAGTCTTGATTCATTTCAATTGCAATATAACGTAACTCATGAATATGTCAAAATGTGTAGTGCTTTGTTTTATATTAAATGTTAAATGCTCTTGTTTTATATTATGTTATATGTGATAATATATATACATATCATCATCATCATCATCATAGTACATTCACGAATTTAGGCTATTTGTTGACCTGTTTCGGCCTCAAGAGAAACACCATCCAGAAGTCTTTTGAGTGGACGTCCTGGTCTTCTTCTTCCTGCAGGTTGGTATCTTAACATTTGTTTGGGTATTCTGTAATCTTCCATTCGATGAACATGTTGCATCCATCTTGACTTATAATCAGAAATTTTGTTTTCTAAAGATTCCATGTGTAATTCTTCTAAGATGTCTTCATTTTTTTTGTGATCTAGTAGTGTGTATCCTGCAGTCCTCCGAAGATATCTCATTTCAGCAGATCTAAGTCTCTGTATATCCTTCTGTTTCAACGTCCATACTTCGCTACCATACAAAATCTTTGGAAGAGCCAGTGTTTTATACACTTTCAGTCTTGAATGCTTTTGGACTAACTGTGGCTTGAAGATAGAATTTATTAACCCTAAAATTCTTAAAAATTTAGATATTTTTGCATTTACATCCTTTTCTTCTTCATATGAGATATTGCATCCTAGATATATTATCATGCTCCAAAATTTTATTGTCCAGTACAATTTTACTTCTGACAGGATCTACACCTTGAAATGCCATAATTTTTGTCTTTTCTGTAGATATCTTTAATCCATATTCTTCTGTAATTTTGTTAAGTTCATACAGACCTTTCTGTAGATTATCTTCGGAATTTGCTATTATTATTTGGTCATCTGCAAACAATAGGGTGTTTAATTTTCTATTTTCTGATATTCTTATTCCAAATTTATATGTTTTGTTCCAGCAACATATTACTTCATTTATATAAATTGCAAAATAGTGACGTGTGTATAACCTCTCCTACCTAATTCTCATCCTCACCTTCTCGTGGTACAACCCGTTTTCACAAACGAGGCTCTGAGGACCGAGTCACGGCGGTATAACCGTTCCATCAGGTACTGAGTAAATGCAGTATCCTAATGTCTGTCCAGAGACTAAAAGGTAGCAGCCCTACCACTGGACTACTTAGCGTCAGGCCAGTAACCTGTCCTAAGGAACTTCAAAAACTACTTTCAAGTCTCAACACGAAAAAAGCCAGAAGGAATTATATACATATATATATATATATATATATATATATATATATATAATTTCGTTAATAAATGTGGTTATTCAATAATCAAAAAAATAAATTATTCTCAACTCGTGACCAACTCAGGGTCGGGTCGAGATGAAACGAAGCCCCTTATGAATGACAAAGGTGCCAGCCGACCACGCCTGACGCACTATCACGGGGGGAGATGAACTAAATGAAACAAAATAGATGATATGAGTATGGAGAAATTGTGGAATCAAATTCTGGTAGGGGAAAACGGGAGAAACCCCGAGAATATCCTGTCCAGCCTCCGTTTCATCCACCACGGAACTCACATGGAATGACAGAGACTTGATCTCGGGACCCCAGTAGTGAGAGGCGTGGTCTTGCGCCACGGAGCCGTCTCATTGGTTTTTCATTTTATGTATTTTACCTGATGGAGTGAATTACTAAACATAATCCTAATAAAGATCCAAATTTCACCATCTTCTAATATTGGATGGGGAAGGCAAATCGATTAAAGCGTTATTAGCAATTTTGAATAAGGTCGTTTCTTCCACTTCATTTATTTATATATTATAACAATTATTATTATATTATTATTATTATTATTATTATTATTATTATTATTATTATTATTATTATTATACTATATGATACTTCTGAACACGAAGTGGATCTTTACCACATTTTTTTTCAATTTCTTATTCCGCCCTATATCGCAATAAGTATCTCTCATCAGGTGCTTATTTTATTGTTTAAACGTTAGTAATAAAAATTAGAAATATTCGATCAATACTAAGTCACTTCTACCACTCGAGGTAACTTCGATTAGTGTTGATCGGAGTTACCCCTATGTACCATGTTGGAAATAATTTAGAACCATTTCGTGTTGATGTTATATGTTAAAACTGTGGATAATTATGTCATATTAATATTCACTCTGTTACCACAATATCAACAAATTAATACATTTAATTTATAAATACTTAAACTTAGCTGGCATAAATCAGCTTAGCTTCTTTACAAGAAAAGTATACAAAACACAAAATGTCCACCAAACTGCAGAGATGCTGCTGAACTAGCATTGACATTACACACAATGCTTGAAACACTTTGAAGAAGACGCCAGCAATATGCAGAACGCGATTATAATAATGATTGCTGAATAAAATAGTTATCGGAATTACCTCCATAATCGGAATTTCCCTACATAATTAAAAACGAAAACATTGATATCTGTAAAAAGACTATTTTGCAGCAGTTTAATAATTCACTATGTAGAAATGTAAATAAATTCTGTTCTACTGGGAAGTTACTTTTATTATGTGTGAGTGATTGAGTTTATGTGAATTAGGGAGTGTGTGTGAACTGGGAAGTTACTTTTATTATGTGTGAGTGATTGAGTTTATGTGAATTAAGGAGTGTGTGTGAGTGAGTATGTTAAATTGAGTATGTCGGTGAGAGTGTACGAGTGTATGTTTGAATGAGTGAGTGTCTGAGGAAGTGAAAGAGTGATTAAGTGAGTGATAGAAAAAGTGAATGAATAAGTGTATTATAAAGTGTGAATATATGAAAATGAGTGAGTTGTGTGAGAGTGTATGAGTGTGAGAGCGAGTGAGAGTGTGGGAAAATTAATGTGTATGAATGAGTGAGTGATCATTTGAGTGGTTGAGTGAAAGAGCGAATCAGTGTGTGTATTACTGAGTATGAGTATGTGAGAGTGAGTGAGTTGATGAGAGTGTATGAGTGTGTGAACGAGTGTTTGTGTGAGAAAATTAGCATTGAATGAGTGAATGTCTGATCATTTTAGTGATTGAGTGAAAGAGTGAAATAGTGCGTGTGTGATACTGAGTGTGAGTATGTGAGAGTGAGTGAATTGGTGAGAGTGTATGCGTGTGAGAGTGAATGAGTGTATGATCAACTAAGTGTGTGAATGAGTGAATGCCTGATCATTTGAGCGATTGAGTGAAAGAGTGAATCAATGTGTGCATTATTGAGTTGAGTATGTGAGAGTGAGTGAGTTGGTGAGAATGTACGAATGTGTGAGCGAGTGATTGTGAGAGAAAATTAGTGTGTGAATGACCGTGTTTCTGAACATTTGAGTGATTGAGTGTAAGAGTGAATCAGTGTGTGTATTATTGATTTGAGTATGTGAGTGTGAGTGAATTGGTGAGAGTGAATGAGTGTGAGAGCAAGTGAGTGTTGTGATCAACTAAGTGTGTGAATGAGTGAGTGTCTGATCATTTGAGTAATTGAGTGAAAGAGTGAATCAATGTGTGTATTATTGAGTATGTGAGAATGAGTGAGTTGGTGAGAGTGTATACGTGTGTGAGCGAGTGATTTTAAGAGAATATTAGCGTGTGAATGAGCGTGTTTCTGATCATTTGAGCGATTGAGTGAAAGAGTGATGAATCAGTGTGTGTATTATTGAGTATGAGTCTGAGAGAGTGAGTGAGTTCGTTAGAGTGTATGAGTGTGAGGGCAAGTGAGTTTGTGAGTAAATTAATATGTGTGATTGAGCGAGTGTCTGATCAATTGAATACTTGACTGAAAAAGTGAATCAGTGTGTGTATTATTGAGTTTGATTATGTGAGGGTAAGTGAATTGTTGAGAGTATATGAGTGTGAGAAAGTGTGAGTGTGTGAGCAAATTAATGTATGTGAATGAGTGAGTGTCTGATAATTTGAGCGATTGAGTGAAAGAGTAATTCAGTGTGTGTATTATTGAGTGTATGTGAGAGTGTGTGAGTTGGCGAGAGTGTATGGGTGTGTGTGAGCGAGTGAGTGTGTGAATGAGTGAGTGTCTGATCACTTGAGTGAAAGAGTGAGTGAGTGTGCATTTGAAGGTGAATGAGTAGGAGAGAATATGTGAACGAGTGAATGTGTGAGAAACTCAGTGTGTGAATAAGTGTGAGTGAGTATTTGAAAATGAGTTTTTATTTGAGAGTGTGTGAACGAGTGAGTGTATGTAAGCGAGTGAGTGTGTGGCTGGATGATTGCGTTAGTTAGTTCGTTACTTACAAGTCTCTAACGCTAATCCCTAAGCCATAGTGAATAGTTTAGACATTGTATATGGATTTATTATATGCAAAGTAATTTTAAATTCTTGATGGGAATTAATTTTCTATTGGAAATTCAAATTAGATTTATACATGATTTTGTATATTACTGTACATGCATAATGACTGAATACGTGATTAAAACCATAATAATTTAAGCTAAAGCATAATATATATTATGATATGGAAATATATTTTCCATAATAATGAGTGATATTTATTGGCACTGGTTTTATGAATTCATAAACATGATTTCAAATTTAAACGAATCGGATTAATTTTTTTTTATTGGTTGCTGACAAACGCGCTTTCCATACAATATTTGTTTATCAAAATGAATTGTTTGAACAGATTTCACGAGTGTTATTTATCCAAGCTCCATCCTTTAATTGCATTTTGATATTCCTATCGTAACCTGCAGCATCCTCAAAATGTTAATACAGGATTGTGGTTTTTTACAATAATCTCTCACATTAAATCTCACTTCAGCAAATTCATAGCCCCCAACAAGCCAGACACTAAAATTACTTATTTCATAAACAGTAATATGGGAGTGTTGAAGAATTTTGCTTTTATCCAAAGCCAGGTTTCTCCGCCCCGTAGCGTTCCCTGAGACATCTCTTCAAGCCACTGTATATGGAAGTGTTGAAGAATTTTGCTTTTATCCAAAGCCAGGTTTCTCCGCCCCGTAGCGTTCCCTGAGACATCTCTTCAAGCCACTGTATATGGGAGTGTTGAAGAATTTTGCGTTTATCCAAAGCCAGGTTTCTTCCGCCCCGTAGCGTTCCCTGAGACATCTCTTCAAGCCACTGTATATGGGAGTGTTGAAGAATTTTGCTTTTATCCAAAGCCAGGTTTCTCCGCCCCGTAGCGTTCCCTGAGACATCTCTTCAAGCCACTGTATATGGGAGTGTTGAAGAATTTTGCTTTTATCCAAAGCCGGTTTCTCCGCCCCGTAGCGTTCCCTGAGACATCTCTTCAAGCCACTGTATATGGGAGTGTTGAAGAATTTTGCTTTTATCCAAAGCCAGGTTTCTTCGCCCCGTAGCGTTCCCTGAGACATCTCTTCAAGCCACTGTATATGGGAGTGTTGAAGAATTTTGCTTTTATCCAAAGCCGGTTTCTCCGCCCCGTAGCGTTCCCTGAGACATCTCTTCAAGCCACTGTATATGGGAGTGTTGAAGAATTTTGCTTTTATCCAAAGCCAGGTTTCTTCGCCCCGTAGCGTTCCCTGAGATATCTCTTCAAGCCACTGTATATCATTATCATCAATAACAATCAGGGATTAGGCCATTGGCCTGTTCCGCATCAGAATAAAAATTGGTCCCTCCATCGCTACCGGTCATTTTTTCATGATATTCTGAGTATTGGGACTGAATATTAATTTACAGAAAACAGAATATATGTGTTTGGGAAAGGATGTGGATGATCCCATACTTGAAATAGGGAAAATAAAAAAAATGTGATTTTTTTTTAAATATCTTGGGTCAATAATTACAAGTTTAGGTACCTGTGAGAGATATGTACAGACTAAAATTGCAATGGCAAAAAATGCAACTAAGACATTACATGGAATAATTTGGAATAAAAATATTACAAAGGAAACTAAAATGAAAATTTATAAGAGCATAATACAGAATATTTTGTCATATGTAAGTGAAACTTGGTCTTTGACGGAATTACAAAAGAACAAAATTAGAACAAGACAGGATAAAATAAGAAACGAATTCCTTTGGAGAGAAATGAATGTCGCCACATCTGAAGTTAAGAGGATTGAAAATCAAACACTTAAATGGTATGGCCATGTACAAAGAATGGAAAATGAAATATGGCTAAAAATATATACCAATGGTCACGCCCTGAAAGAAATAAACGTGGCAGACCAAGATGGAAATGGAAAACCTACGTCAGAACTATAATGGATGATAGAGATTTGGAAGAGGGAGATTGGAGTGATAGAGATAAATGGAAACTGAAGACGGCAAACTTATAAGTGGGGGAAAACCGAAGAGAAGAAGAAAGATTCTGAGTATGTATAGATCTCCTCAGTATGGGGTACCAATTCATCGTTGAGAAAGTTCAGTGGTGGGGTTGCCACCTTGAGGCCTCTGAACTTGCGTACTTTTCTGTTTGGGAGTGCTCCCATAGCCAGTGGGTCCGGTTTGTGAGCGCCGGATACTTCCTCTCACCCTGTCCCGTCTGCTGTAACTATGAGTTTCATTGTCCAGAGGTCACGATGAGGACGTGGGAGTGGAGCTGTCTGGTGTTATGATAGTTGGCTTTACACAACATTTTATAGGGCATGTCAATCTGGCATTAACAGCCCCGCGTGGCTATTATCGGCCTTTATATTAAGAATATTGTGCTGGTTACGAAACCCACTATTAATAAACCACGCTGACTGCTACCCTTTTGTGGGCGTTACTATTCCCACTTTTAATAAACCACGCATCTGCGACCATTTGTGGGGGTTACGAAACCCAAACCACGCTGACTGCTACCATTTGTGGGCGCGGGGCGACACCTGACCACAATAAATAAATCACGTTCTCAGACTACCATTTGTGGGTCAAATGAAAACCACGCAGATTGCTACCTTTACTCCGGGATCGGGTTTTGTAATTTGCTGTTTCTATTAATGTGGATCTGATTTCCAAAGAGGATAACTTATCAGGAAAATGGCTTACCTCGGGCCCATAGAAGGTAGCCGTTGATTCATCTTTCTTTCTCTGACAGATATATATAAGAGTACTGATTATTAAATACATACAGTGAGTGAACAAGACAATGACTGTGTTTTTAATAATGCTAATCAGCATGATAGTTGAGGTGCTCGGAATGGTTTCTTACGTGAGTGATTTCCATAAAACAGGATAGTGAACAACTATTTATACTTAAACAAAGCAAGAGGGGCGTTGTTTAAAAGATAACTTTTAATAAACAAGTTGGCTGAGTAAAAGTAAATTAACAACAAAAAAATGATGGCATTCGATCAAACGATCAAAGTAGCCGTACAGAAAAATAAATAAGTAACATACCATACATCACACCACACTCACACAGATGTCCGAGTTTCGGGGATATCCTCTTCCCTAGACGGTCGGACCAACTCAAACAGGCCTCTTCTTGGCCTCAGGACAACTTGTCTATGTAGAATTCCATGTTTTAACTTTCCAGTCGCATATTGACCTGGAACCGGATTCCACTCTTGAATCCGTTAATACAACCAAAACGCTGATTGCTAGGATGATCGAATGATATAGTTCTGTAGGTGCACTATGTATATAAAGATTCCGAGAGAGAGGGGGAATGCGCCGTAGACATGCGCGGCAGGAAGGATGAAGAGGGAAGGGGTAGTCACTAGGAGAACATGGATATTGGCATATTTCACAAATGTTCCTGTGTAGGGAGGAGAACAAAGATACCACACTGAACCGAAAAAAATGCACTTTCGGTTCAATATAAAATATATTTATTAGGGTTATAAATGTTTGGACTTTTGTGAAATAAAATATTTCTTGTGCAATGGATGGATGAACGTTTACTCAAAACCATTGAAAAGGGCCTTCATTTCACTGAGCTTCAAGAAAAGGTCACCCCCAAATATATTTATCATCATCATCTGCATTCATGGATTAGGTCTGTTGACCCGTTCCGACTTCAGCCCATCTCTTTCTAGGTCTGCCCACATCTCGGGTGCCTTTAGGTTTGTATTTTGTTATTTGTTTAGGATATCTATCTTCATTCATTCTGTCTATGTGTTGCTTCCATTTCTGTCTATATGTATCTATTTTTTGAGTTATTGCAAATATTTCAAGTTCCTGTCTTATTTCTGTGTTCTTGATATATATATATATATATATATATATATATTGATTTGTGAGTGATCTTTGCGGCCTTTGTCAGTGGCTTTAAGTAAAGGTTCACCCATTCATTGCACAAGAAATATTTTATTTCTACAAACAGTCCAAACATTTATAACCCTCTAGGGTTATACGTTTTTGGACTTTTGTGAAATAAAATATTCCATGTGCAATGAATGGGTGTGAAATATTTCCTGTGGAATGAATGTATGAAGTTTTACTTATTAATAATAATGTATAGCGCACAATGTGTAAAGATTATTTAATCTATATTAGTTTATCTGTCCATACAGAATCCTGTCAGAGATTGCCCTCGGTTTTTGCACTTTAGCACATGGTATCTCTCGCATAACATGCCGCATCGCTCGCACACGCATTCTGTTCCCGGATCATGAAACTGTTTCGTTTTGCACAGTCTGTGATGGAAGCCGTGTACTGCTAGCCGGGTCACTAGGTGTCGTAGTTCGTAGTTCGGCTTCTTCCAGTCTTCTGAGATCATGGCATCGGTGTTGTAGAAATCGCTCCAAATGGATTATTTTTTCAGCTGCAGCTCTCTTAGTACAGTATTATAGCTCGCTGTAGATGGCAGGAACAGTTTCAATCGGAGCTCTTCTATGAAGTTTTACTTAAAACTATTGAAAAAGGCCTTATTTCACTGAGCTTGAAGAAAAGATCACCCCCAAATATATTTATATATCAATATTTAATATTGATTTGGGGGTGACCTTCTCTTGAAGCTCAGTGAAATGAAGGCATTTTTCAATGGTTTTAAGGAAACGTTCGCCCATTCATTGCATAGGAAATATTTTATTTCACAAAAGTCCAAAAAGTTATAACCCTAATATGCATATAAAATTGCACCTTTCTTCAAAATTGATGTACAAATAAGTAATCAAATAAGTAATACACATATTTATATTGTTTTTATAAAATTACCTAAAAATTATATATATATATATATATATATATATATATATCATATGGTTGCTAAGGTAAACAATTTATTACTTTGAAGCCACAATTCACTATTATAACAGAATATTATTCGGTGGTCTAGTGGTTATGCTCCTTGCCTCTGGTTCCGAAGGTCGTGGGTTCAAACCCGACCGACGTCGATGGATTTTTTTAGGATGGAAAAATCCAAGGAGCAAGTTCTCCGGGAGGGACTTTAAGCCATGGGTCCCGAGTCTGAAGATTTTTAGGCTCGTAAAAGATCCTTAAGCCTGAATGAAAAGTCCTCTAAGCAACATTTACCGAATTTTCTGTCCTAGTACGACCTTAGTTTCCTAGATGTCAGTATGAGGCGGAACGCTGACCACGGACCATTCAAATGACATCTATACGAAAAGAAGTGTAACTAAATTAGTATGGTTAAAATTCTTCCCTGTAGGGGGAGAGCGCCTAAATCTGTGTTAAGGGAAACATGGGCTTACAAGATACAAGATTATTATGTATAATAATCATTAGAACCAATATATCAAAATTTGTCACTTGTATAATTACTTCTCAAAACCTATAAACATGGAGCACTTAATAACTGATATTTCGTATTACAATAATGACATAATATTCGCCACTGTATCTACATAGCCTACATATAATATCTATGTCTCTTTGTCCTTTATGCATTACCACACCATTCATCCGATTGTAATGAGGTTTTTTGCAAAATGTTCAGGAGCTTCCCGGGAAAGTTCCTTTATTTTTTTTTAGCTGTAAGAAAGCTGTAATACTCATCTCTTCACCCTTTAAAATCATCCTTTTTATTGACAGAAACTTGTTTTTTCGGAACTTTTGGGGCGCTGAAATGGACTTACGCTGCCTAAATACATAACACATACACCAAATTAATGTATGCAGAATTGAATATCTCAAAAAATTTATAAAAACTCCCGACAGGATATATCTATCTTTTACGGCTAACTCATAATAACAATTTTTCATCTATGCTAAGAATATCAGGATAAGCAGATTCCCGGGCAACGCCAAGTAATCGATAAGGGTATCTAAAAATAATTACGATATAAATTTATAATTATTTTTCTTTTACTTATTCAACTAAACATAGAAACAATTTAATTTATTTAGGCGTAGCAGTGCACGCTGAGTATTAAGTTATCTAGTTACTAATATAATCATTGGCACTATCGAATCCGCGCGAAATAAAATCTCCATACATCACTATCCTCAACTAATGCCTTGTAATCATTCCGAAATAAGTACCTTTCTAAAATCATTGTTAATTTTATTCTTCCATGTCAGTGATGACCTACTTATTGGATGTTTTATCTCTATTATTTCCACAAGTAGTTTCCATGCACCTCTATCATTCTCCATTTGTGCCACATGTCGTTCCCATTTTATAAGGGAACTGTCAACCATTGCATGCCGATGTCCACCTGGTAGATGAAAGAAAGGAAGATCTCGAAATTCCAGGATGCAAAAAATAAGAACTGGTATGAGAACAAGAGAAGTGGGTGATATGGAATGGATAGGGACGAGTGGAGAAGATAAATAAAAAATGACGCACAGACAAATGTGTAAACATTGAAAATCTGTAAATAAATAAATATTATTACAGGTGAATAGAGAAGACAGAATAACAGTGAATTACATAGTTTTATAGGAAGCTAGATATAATGAGAACAGTTAAGCCTCGTAGACTGCGATGAACAGGACATATG
Source organism: Diploptera punctata (assembly GCA_030220185.1). NCBI lineage: Eukaryota > Metazoa > Arthropoda > Insecta > Blattodea > Blaberidae > Diploptera > Diploptera punctata. The sequence continues at coordinate 11,966 of JASPKZ010000882.1, read as the reverse complement.
GTACGAATGGGGAATGATAGACGTGCTTGGAAGCTTCTTGTAGGAAACCCAGAAGGAAAACGCCCAGTTGGTAGACCAAGAATGAGATGGGAGAATAACATTAATTATGATTTGAGGGAAGTACATTATACAGGGATGATTAGAAAACATTATCTCAGAATAAGGATGTCTGGAGAGCTTATGACCGCGCGGGCATGGACCTACGGGTTCGATAGTGCCAATGAGTTAGTTACTTAGTTATTATTACTTACTTACTTACTTACTTACTTACTCACTCACTGGCACTATCGAACCCGTAGGTTCATGGCCGCGCGGATAGTTATTATTATTCTAATTATTATTATTCCGTTTATTACCTTATTCAGGTTTCCATAGAACTATATCAGGTTACCATAAGACCTCGTATGTCTATGCAAGAAACACGAACGGCAATGATAACAAGAGGACTGGAGGGCAAAGGGTTGATGGATAGAGATGAATTGGAGAAGAAAAATAAAACTGTAGGCACAGAAATATGTGCAAACATTAAAAATCTGTATATAAATAAAATAATAACAACAATAATTATTATTATTATTATTATTATTATTATTATTATTACAAAAACTTATGTCGATGGAAATTGATTTCTTGCGGAGAGCAACAAGATTTTCAAAATTATGAAAAAATAAATATTGTCATACCAGAAAAATTTAATAATAGATATTGAATAGTAGATTATATGAAATACAAGCAATTATATTGGTATGGGCACGCACGATGAATGCAAAGAGAAAGGTTACCCAGGAAAACATTAGACTGGTGTCCACCTGGAAGAAGAAGAAGAAAAGGTAGACCTCGAAACTCGTGGATTCAAGAAATAAGGACTGGAATGAGAACAAAAGGACTGGAGGAAATACAGTGGATGGATAGAGACGAGTGGAGAAGGTAAATAAAACTTTAGGCACAGAAAGATTTGTAAACATTGAAAATTGTTATTATTATTTCATTATTATATACAGCTTTCCTCATTAGAGAATTGCCTCAAGGACAAAGTGATACAATTTTTTTTTTTTGGAAATTTGAAGAAATACATTTTGTAAAATTATTATTATTATTATTATTATTATTATTATTATTATTATTATTATTATTATGTTGACTGTATGTTAGTCAAAAAATATATAGCATATTAATTTTTAAAATTAATATAGTCAGTCGCTTAATATAAAATTGAATTATATTTCAAGTTCATTATGAAACCACATAATCTCATATGGTCTACTTGTTCACAATATGAATAATTCAGAAGCGGTTGGAAGATGTAAATCACTCTAAAATCTCGCTATAACTTTCTCATAAGACACTTCTCTACCTCGCTCTTCTTTACTGCGCCATCAAAATGTATATAATGGCGTAGAAATGTTTGCCTTTTCATTATAAAGCCAGCATTGTAGTTAGAACAGGTGGAGTTATAGGAGAAACACCTTCTCATTTGTGCCTTGTGATGTTTTCCTTGTAAAAATGATCTTGCGGCGGTTCCCTTATGAGGAACAAACTCTCTGTAATAATGCCTTTCACAAAGCCAAGTTTTAATCCTTGATCAACACATTATTCTATGGAGCACCTCCCTCTCTCTCTCTCTCTCTCTCTCTCTCTCTCTCTGTCTCTTTACTAAGTTTTCAGATTATATCTTGCGACTTGAGACTAACTTTAGCAACTTGAATCTTCGGTTATTTTGCTCTGTACAGTCTGGTCTTTTAATAAGCGAAAATATTTTTAGATTATAAGAAGGCTTTTGATAAAGTGCCTAGACCAAAATTATGGAACACATTAAGTGAAAAAGGAATTCCACTACACTTGATAGCAGTAATTAAACAAATGTATGAGAAAACGAAAATAAAAATAAATCAAAGGGAACCAATACATATAACAAGAGGAGTTACACAAGGCTGTCCACTATCAACCACGCTTTTTAACATTTATTTTAACGATATGAGAAGATGATGGAAACAAATGACGACTAGGCTATTAACTTAGGAAATGTAATATTGAAAACTTTAGCTTTTGCAGATGATCAGATTTTAATAGCAAAAACAGAAGACTCATTACAAAGAATGCTATAGAAACTAAATTAAATATAAAAAAGCACATTATGGAAATATCGTTAGAAAAAAACAGTGGGTTTCAAGGATATTAGAATACTACCCAATAGAACAAGTGGTAGGTTATAACTTCCTAGGTTGCGAAATATCATACACAGCGGAAACAGACATAATTAAACTAAATAAGTTTAATTATATAACAAGAACACTAAAAATAACTTTGAAAAATAAAGCCAGAAAACACTCTATAATGAAATTATACAAGACAATGGCAGTTCCTATTATTACTTACGGATCCGAAACATGGACAGTGACAACACAACAACCTGCCAGAATACAAGCTATTGAAATGAAATTCCTCAGACCAATAGCTGAATATCAAAGAAACAGACAAAAAACACAACACAGAAATAAGACAGCAACTAACAATTGAGGAATTAAACACAATAGTGAAATACAGAACAAACTGGAAAGAACACTTAGCAAGGATGGCTGAGAACAGAATACCAGAAGCAGCATACAACTATTCACCACGAGGAAGAAGAAGTTTGGGAAGCCGAAAGGAAAGATGGAAAGAGCAGCAATTTTGAGCCGGAATAGGCTAGCAAAATGCCTAAACCGTGACCAAGAAGAAGAAGAAGAAGAACTTCTTATACATTTCTGGTCCAACATGGAAATGAATGCATATATAATCGGTTCAGTCATTTAATTTTCAGGCGCTTTGCTTTGCGGTTAGGTAGGTCTATTTTGCACGTGCATAAGTATTTAGCATATCAAGCGGCGTTGTTACGTTTTATTCACTAGAATACATTTTTACCAACTAGAGATACTACAAAAGACAGACGTTACAATGCTGTTAAGATTTTTATATCCACGTGGAGTAGATAAAACTTTTATAGAATCTTTAGGCCAACCGGAACCATTATAAATATTATAATAATTACACATATATCATAGGAACATTATTTCTTGTACAACTTAAAAAAAATAAAAAACTCCCAACTCAAATGAATAAAACCCTCTTAAATAAGGAAAGATTATTCATAATAATAAAGACAAAAATAAACTAAAAATAGGGGCAAAATAATAAGAAATATAATTAGAAGTTAAAGGAAATGTTTGTTCCAGACATGGAAAGGTCATTTAAAAATACGAATACATTATTGGTATAGAACTATTTTCAGTTTTTTATCCATTGGGGAGGCGTCTTAGAAGCTTGTAACAACTCCCCGGCTCTACCTGCCAGTAACAATGCATTTTTTTAATCAGAGGAAAACAGTTGTCTCTGATGCCGCCTGTAAGCTAAATGACTCAGCCGACTATAAATTGAAGTTATGTTTGCATTGAACTTTATATATATATATGTATCCCGACTCAGGTTTTTATTTTTCTTTTCATATCATATTTGACTTCATTGCCATGTCAAAAATATAGTTATAACATCTAAATATATAAGCGTTACAGCTATAAAGTAAATATTCTCTTTAAAAATTTGCTTTATCTGTTATGGTGGCCACAAGATGGCAGTTGGAACAATAACCCGCTACCTCTCGCGAAGATTGAGAATACTATGTATATAAGAAAAAATAATATTTGTGTTAGGATACCTGAGTGGCTCTGATGGTTAGAGCTCTAAACGTGCAGAGTTTACAGACTCGGGTTCAAATCCCGAGTCTGGCATTTATTATATATATACATATATATATTAACTATTTAATTGTTTATGTATTTATTGGGTAGCAATTGGGTAGCTACAATAAGTAGTGGCTCCAAGTTGAGGAACCAGCTATAACGGCTGGGGGACTCGACATGCTAACTACATGTCACCCCTACACTGGCTGTTGATCATCTACCTCTGTGATTGACACATGTGGATGTGAAGGGCCAGCAGCCGGCTGGTAAAAGGGCAACCGCTGAAAAGTGGAAAGACCCTCAATCGGAATGTATTTATTTTACCTGATGGAGTTAAGAACGTAAGGTCTTCTCTTCCACTTTATCTGGATTAAATTAAACATATAACTAGCGGGGCCGGCAGATATTATCCTGATCGAATATTTAATTCTCGTGTCATGACTGGCCGATAAAAATATAAGTTACTTTTTTACCATAAAATTCACCAATTAATAATTTCGCAAGAATACTCCTCGCAGTTATCTGTTGTGGCTCAAGAAGCGTGCTTGAGACATCATATTATTGTCGCGCAGAATTTGTCGGTAATGCAGTTAACTACACAACTTACATAAAAAATCCTATAACTCGATCGCAGCGACACCTACCGAGTCAATTCTGAATCAAAACCACTCAGGAGCCCAATCAAATACACGTAACATTTCATCAAAATCGGTCCAGTCAGTTAGGCAGTTTTTAATTTCGGGTTTTAAGTAAACCTCCACTTCTAATTGTCAGATTTCTCTCATTTTTGATAATACCTAGCTCAGTTTATTTAATACGACATATTGAGTTCCATTGTGAAAAATCGAAAAATGTGATCGCTAGAGCGATTTTCCAATTTTCATTTCAGCTGAATCCTTATACCTAATGGTTATAGAGAAACTAAACCACCGAGTGATCTAATAAGACACACACGAAAAATTTCATAAAAATCTGTCTAGTTGTTTAGGTTGAGTAGAGTGACAAACGCACGTACAGAAGAATTATATATATATATATAAAGAATTTTAATGTTTACACATCTTTCTGTGCCTAAACATTATTTTTCTTCTCCACTCGTCTCTCTCCATCCAATCCATGTCCTCCAGTCCTCTTGCTCTCATTCCAGTTCTTATTTCCTGCATCCACGAGTTTCGAAGTCTTCCTCCCCTCCTTCTTCCAGGTGGACACCATTCCAATGTTTTCCTGGGTAATCTTTCTTCTTGCATTCGTCGTACGTGCGTGCCCATACCAATTTCATTGCTTATACCGTATGTAATCTACTATTAAATAACCAATATTCATTTTTTCTCTTATGACAGTATTTCTTATTTTGTCTAATTTTGAACATCTTGCTGCTCTCCTCAAGAAATCCATTTCCATCGACATAAATTTTTGTTCTAAGTTTTTGTTGAATTATATATGTATATGTGTGTGTGTGTGTGTGTGTGTGTGTGTGTGTGTGTGTGTGTGTGTGTTATCTTGTTGATTTTCGCGGATATAAGTATGATTAAGAACACATTTTCTTGGGTTTTTCGTGTCATGGATTCGGCCTCTGGCCAGGATTCCGACGTTTCTGCATGATCCCACATGTCATTATCAAGGAATTATATATATATATATATATATATATATATGACATGAAAAGGAAAACTAATACCTGAACAAGGATTGGAATCCGGAAAGTCCCGGGTTCAAATCCCGATTCAGGCGTTTATTTTTCTTCTCATGTCGTGTTTGGCTTTCATCGCTAAATGTCAAAATGAATTATAACACCGAAATATATATATATATATATATATATACACTACAATAACCTTCCATGCCCCTCTTTCATTCACTATTCACACCTCATGTCCCTGCTCATCGCAGTCTACGAGACGTAACTGTTCTTTATTATATCTGATTTCCTATAAAATTCATGTAATCAACTTTTATAAGATTCATGATGTGTTCCGTTGAGGTTTATTCAAAATTAATATAAAATTATAGAATATTCACCTGAAAGGTCCGTCTCCTCAACTTAATTATCATTTAACTGGTTTAACAGTTAAATGATAATTAAGTTGAGGAGACGGACCTTTCAGGTGAATATTCTATAATTTTATATTACAATTCATGTAGCCCACTATTAAATAGTCTTCTCCATTTGCCTGTCTGTCCTCTCTCTTTGATCTAAAAAATGTTCCTAAACACTTTATTCTCAAATACTCGTAATATTTTTCCGCCATTAAAGTAAAGGTCCATGTTTCGCATCGATATAATATAACTCGGGAATAACAGTTTTATATCAGAACAAATAATTTTATGAGAGGCGCTTAGATCTTTCACGACCGAATTGCTTTAATCGAATCCGCGATCACGTGTAACAGTTTAAATCGAGTTAATGAAGTATTTAATTGCTCTTCTAATTCAATGATTGAAACGCCATGAAAATAACAATCTGTTTTTAAATTCATCCTCACTCTTGCAACTTGACCTAATGGATCTCATACGTAATGTAGCATGCATTGTCTGCGTATGTGTGTGACAGCGACAGAGACATGCAAAATATTTCAAGTGTCATTTTTGGCGGACATGCATTCAAATTCTGTGTTTCCCCGAGAAAATGAGTAATGTATCAGGTACAGGAAATGTTCACGCTACTTAAAATATCTGAATTTGTCATAAGTAATGCCACGAGTGATTTCCAATTTATCTAGAGAATTTGGAAATCAAGAGTGGCATTTGTTAGGACTATTTAACGAATAAAATTAAGCTGTTTACTCACAAATCATTGTTTAACTATACTTACTTACTTACTCACTGGCACTATCGAACCCGTAGGTTCATGGTCTCGCGGACATAAGCTCTCCATACATCCCTATCCTGAGCTAGTGCTTTCCAATCATTCCCTGTATAATCTACTTCCCTCAAATCATATGAACTATAATTATTTTAAAATATTTATATATTTAATATAAACGGCGATGTTTGAAACAAATCAGAAATGTGAGGTTATGTTCATTCACTGCTGCTTGATCATATTATTTATTGCCAAATAAGATCGCAATATTGTAAGAGTGCACCCAAGTGGAGAAATAATGAAACACATCAAACTATATATCATAATCGACATTACGGATTATTCATTTATTTTTTTAGTAAACAACTCAGTAAAATCAATTCATCTTTTCATTATTTGCTATATTCAATGTATTTGTTGGAAAAAATAATGCTTTGACCTGTTGAGAACATTAAAAGGGAGGAGCTTTCTTTATCACAAAAACAGGAGCTGATAAAGAGAAATCGATAAAGAGCGAGGAGAAACACGACTGTCATTGGTTGTAAAACAATATTCATTGAAACGTGATTGGTCATTGATTAGCATTTGTGGCATGAGTTAAATATTCAATGCAATTTCAATTAAACTGAATATATAATCACATACAGAAATACATTAAAGGCTGTAACGGAAATGGACATTTAATGACAAATGAGGGATTTTTAAATAAATATTTGAATTCAAATATCTAACTAACCAACTCACTGACACTACCGAACCCATAGGATAATGACCTCGCGCACATAAGCTCTCCGTACATGCATATCCTCAGCTTATATTTTCCAAACATACCCTATATAAACTATTTTCTTCAAAGTATAGTCAATGTTATTCTCCCACCTCATTGCTGCCTGCCTACTGGGTTTTTTCTCTCCGGTTTTCCGACAAGCAGCTTCCTATAAATTGATACCCAATTCGTGCCACACAGAGTATCATGCCCATTCGCAGTATAGGAGAGTTTACACAAAATAATAATTTTATTTATATATTTATTTACTTATTTTATACAGATTTTCAATGTTTACACATCTTCCTGTGCCTAAAGTTTTTTTTCCTTCTCCACTCGTAATAATAATAATAATACTAATAATAATAATAATAATAATAATAATAATAATAATAATAATAATAAAAATGTATTTATATACAGATTTTCAATGTGTACATATCTGTCAGTGCCTAAAGTTTTATTTTCCTTCTCCACCCGTCCCTAACTGTCCTCTCCATGACTTCCAGTTCTTTTGTTCTCGTTGCAGTTCTTATTTCTTACATCCACGAGTTTCGAGGTTGATAGCATTCCTAAGTTTTTCTGGGTAAATTTTCTTATTGAATTCGCCGTACATGCCCATACCAATTTAATTACCTATATCTCATATAATATACATGTCTTAATATAATAATAATATAATAATAATAATAATAATAATAATAATAAAATGAGGTGAGTAGTTAATAGTAAATCCAAAAAATTGGATAAACTTGGGTAAATTTCTGGACAAAACGCGGAAAATAAGAACAACATTCATTCATGAATAAATATATGTTATCAAAATGCAATACCATTAACTCTTAATAATTATACATAACATAAATAATGTATAATGTTATTGTATTATTATGTAATTCTAATATTATTGTGTTTTCTTTATGTAATTGTAATATTATTGTTTTATTTGTATTTTTCTTTATACTATTACCAAATACTTTATTGTAACGGACTGTAAACAGCACGTACGGCTTACTGCCCGTGGGACTCTTATTTGTAAATAACACCCAAGGGCCTCCTGGGGCATGTAGTGGGATCACTTTACTTTATATATCTTACTTTTAGTCTAATAAAGTCCTATTACTACTAAAATAATAATATTAATATTAATAATAATAATGAGGATCATAATAATGATAGTAATAATAATAATAATAATAATTACAAATTAGTGTGCAAAGGGTGATTGTGTAACGGTGATAATAATCATAGATTAAAATGAAAAATACTCACTATTTATCAAAGAACTGGGTTGAATATTAACAGCTGTACTCTAGTAGCTCTTGACATACGGTAAGGTGAAGACAAATAGCTTGATAATTAATATAATTTATTTAAAAACTTGGTCATTATTGCTTTATCCCATGACATCGGATGTATGTCATTTTACCCTAGGAAAAAACTTATTGACCATAAATTATTATTGACATCGAAACTGTCCCAAATGCGATTATTTTTCTTAATTTTATTCATGACAGTTCACATGCTGAGAAATATGTTCCTCATGTTTTATCACTTTATTTCATTAGTACATATAGGGTGTTTCACGTCTACAAAATAGTATTGCACCTAGGCACAAATTCTTGTTAGTAAACTTGTCCTTTTATATGAGATTGTTTTATTAGTTAATTCGTTTGAAATAAACAATTTAGTTACATAGTTGCATCTTCAACTTTTCTAAGATGGCGGGTGACCGATTTATGATAAAAGTACCATTATGGAACGTATAACTAGCATCTACATGTTTATTAAAGACCAGTTCTAACATATGGTGTGAATGCCGAACATAAAATCAGAAAACAAAACAAATCAATGAAACAACCGAAATTAAAGTTTTAAGGAAAATCGGTGAGAGAGAAAATTTGCAGCTCTGTCATTAGAGAAGAATGTGAAATTGAACCTGTAAACCTTTGATTAATGATAGAAGATTAAATTGGAACGATCAAATGGATAGAATGGAGAACAGTAGATTAGTGAAGAAAGTATGTGACTGGACACCTCAGCTGAACAGGCCTTTAGGAAGACCACAACTACGATGGAAGGATGTCACCATACCCCGGACCTGTAGTGAATGAACACGCAACAAGCTGCCAGGTTTCATGCGTAGAGGAAGAAGAAGAAGAAGAAGAAGAAGAAAAGGAAGAAGAAGGGGATGAAATCAAACTCCTTTTATAAAACGTTAAACTGAAAATATATAAAACTATTACTCTACCAGTTATATCATATGGATGCGAAACATGGACTCTTACTTTAAGGGAGGAAAGAAGATTATGGGTATTTGAGAATAAAGTTCTTACGAACATTTTTGGACCAAAGAGAGATGTACAGACAGTAACAGTGAACTACATGGTCTTTACAGGAAGCCAGATATAATGAAAACAGTTAAGTCTCATAGACTGCGATGGGCAGGACATGTGGCACGAACGAGGAATGAAAGACGTGCATTGAAGCTTCTTGTAGGAAAACCAAAGGGAAAACGCCAAGTTGGTAGACCAAGAATGAGATGGGAGAATGACATTAACTATGATTTGAGAGAAATAGATTATACAGAGATGATTGGAAAACATTAGCTCAGGATAGGGATGTTGGACAGATTATGCCCGTGCTGCCATGAACCTACGTGTTCGATAGTGCCAGTGAGTAAGTAAGGGGGTGAACTCAATTACCAGAACAGAAGCTAGCGGAGATGCCATTGAACTATCCTCTTTCAACAAAACTTGGATATAATTATATTTCCATCTATGCCATACAGTCTGCGGTGTTAAGTGGCAACAGCGTTCCCATAGGAGCAAAACAATTTTCTAGATTGAAAATCCCTAATGCATTATTCAATAGTACTTTCCATTTTTAACGGATTCCGAAGGATCTAAACTATTGAGGTGTTCTCATGAAAAGATACTTAAATTTTTTACGTATCTTTGCCGATCATGTCTAGTAGGTGTGCATCATCCTTCACGGATTATTCCTTTGCCCGTTCCGATCTCACATCTGTTTATCCCAGCGCTTTCTTTGTCTTCCCACCGATCTTCGTCCTCCAGGATTATACATCAGTGTCATATTGATATCCTATCCTCTGTCATTCTTTGCAGATGTTGTATCCAAATGTTACTGTGTCATTATATTTGTTGAAGAAGTGGTTGTACTTTTATTTCCCCTCTAATATTCTCACTTCTAATAGGTTCTTCTCTTGTACAACCTTTCACAGCTCATAGGAATCTCATTTCCGCTGCCTGAATTTTACTTTTTTATTTTTACATCAGGACCAAGGCCTCACTTCCATTTCACACCAAACAGTTCATCCCCTCTATTCACCACTGGCTCTCTATATCCCTATGGCCAATCTTCATCCTTACACAATTCCTAACCAACCACGGACGCTTTCGTACATATCTTTACAGGATCAAAAAGTCACAATCTTCCCTGTGCAACTTCCTCGAAAGTCCACCACAGACAGCAATACATCTTCTGACAGAATGTTCACTGTACTCAAGAGATCGGCCTCCTGTTCTAACAACCCAAACACTACCTCAGATACTACAGCACCACATCAACACCGTCGCAGTGGAGAACTTCATCAGCAACATCTTCCGCTCACTTCAAGAATAAACTCTTGAACAATCAAACTGCAGCAAGACAAAATGTAAATGTATGTAAATAACTGTAAATATCCCGTGATATGCCCATGGTAAAACACGGGTTGAAATTATAATGTAACAAAATAAAAAACAAATAAAAAGGCCTCACTTCCATACATCGACTCTGGTAGTGCCATCGTTAAGTAAAATCTACTTTCTAACTTTGTTCCTCAGTGTTCGTCTGATTGTTCCACAAATATGTTGAAATCTCTGTATTTTCTGATTTATATCTTGTTCTTCTTAATAAGTTATATCATCATCATCATCCTCCAGGGATTAAGCCTGTTGGCTCGTTCCGGTGTCATAAAACTAGAACTGTTAAAATAGTTCAGACCATCTTCTGTGTGGGCGACCAACATTTCTCCTTCCGTGCGGTTTATAATTTAGCAACAATTTCAGAAATCTTCCTTCTGGCATTCTATCAATATGTTCTTTCCAGGCGTTCCTACATTTACATAAGTTATATCGCAGCCCAAATACTCAAAGTGTGAAACCTGTTCCAATACTTTATCTTTTATACTGTTTTTGTTCTTACTGGGTACTTTCCATGGAACACCATTACTTTAGTTTTTGATTTTGAAATTATAATATTATATTTATTATATATTATTTATTTGTACATGCCAAAGAAAATTATCAGTAAATGTTGATTATAGATCTAACCACAGATTGTGGGGAAATTTACAAGTTTGAAAGGAAATATTTGATGTGAGTGAGGTCTGTGGGCGATGGAAATCGGGGTGGATTGCTCCCCTGAATAATTTAGTTTGAAGGAGCTCTCAGACTGGCACTCAAAGCATCTTGAGGGTGGAGCAGGTAGGTGAAGTGTCACCTGGAGAATAGCAATCCGTATCTTACCGCAGCGCCATCAACACTCTCGAGACAAAGAGAACGTCTTAAAACATACACCAACACTTCCTCACTTCATACCCAAGTTTCTGCATTTTAACAACCTGTAGGTTACTTCCCAATAGCTCACACTTCATCATCTATGTAATTTTCATAAA